>CM057347.1:526797317-527229696 GCA_030015575.1 Agapanthus africanus | reverse complement strand
GAAAATTACACCTTGCGAGATCCTTACGACTCGTAAGGAGAATTCTCTTGTGGGACCCTCACGGCTCATGAGATTTGAAAATCTTGAGTTACAGAAACCTAAACCTGTTCTTAAGCAAATCCTCCACAACCTTCGATACTGCCCTACAAGAGGCTCAATACTGACAATCCACGGGCGCGAATAAACATTTCCCCAGCAAAGTCCAACCCTTGTAGGTCCTCTCGACCCATAAGGAGGAAAACCCTCTTGTAGGATCCTTACGACTTACAGAGGGGACATACATTTAGGAATCCTCACGATCTCTAAGGAGAAAATACACCTGCAAGATCCTCATGACTTGTAGGGAGAAATACCTTTGTGAGACCCTTACGGCTCATGAAGTCAAAAAGCCTTAGCCGACAGGATCCTAACCCTGTTCGCTAAGCCACCTTTGTTCAACATCGACAGAGGGCAAATGATGATTCGCTCCTGGCAACATACCAGTTGCAGCGATGCTGACGCCGAAATCGGTGTCCAAAATCCGAGCTTGCGGCGAAAAAGCTAGCAAGCCACACATGCCTACAAAATAGCCGAAATGATGGGGCAACTTGCAATAAAAAGCAGCAAGTGAGGATGAAGGCATAAAAAAACAACCGAAATGATTGGGCAGCTCGCAATAAAAAGCAGCGAGTAAAAATAAAATATATAGCCGAAATGATTGGGCACCGCGAAAAATAGCCGAAATGATTGGGCAATCGCGATTTTCGCGATATAAAAAGCTGAAATGATAGAGCATCGCGGAAAGAATTAAAAAAAATGATGAAAGAATGAAATCTTCGCCCTACAAGTAATGTTACATCTATCCCTGTATACAATCCAGGGGCGCAAACAAAGAAGGGAACGTACCTCCCTCCCCCAGGTTTCACCAAAGAACGAAGCTAAATCTCGACGGGCCACAAGCGACCTAGAGATCATTCCAACACTCGTTTCGTAACAGCAGACACAACATCAAGCGAAACGGAACAGCGGCAACCCCCAGTTCCATGGCTCGGCGATATACATATCACCAAGAATCAAACCTCCATTCCGTGAAATGCGGATATATTCAGCAAAATTCCTGGTCACGTGGAACGCGGATAACGTCACTCTTTGACCCCGTGGAAAACGTCCAGAGCGGATCCTGGTCCTCGCAGAGCATGGCAGTGAACCCGTGCGAAGCATCCAGAGCGGAGCCTAGTCCTCGCCTAACACGGCAGTAAACCCGTGTGAAGCATCTAGTGCAAAATTCCTGGTTATGTGGAACGCGGATAATGTCACTCTTTGACCCCATGGAAACCGTCCAGAGCGGATCCTGGTCCTCGCAGAGCATGGCAGTGAACCCGTGCGAAGCATCCAGAGCGGAGCCTAGTCCTCGCCTAACACGGCAGTAAACCCGTGTGAAGCATCTAGTGCAAAATTCCTGGTTACGTGGAACGCGGATAATGTCACTCTTTGACCCCGTGGAAAACGTCCAGAGCGGATCCTGGTCCTCGCAGAGCATGGCAGTGAACCCGTGCGAAGCATCCAGAGCGGAGCCTAGTCCTCGCCTAACACGGCAGTAAACCCGTGTGAAGCATCTAGTGCAAAATTCCTGGTTACGTGGAACGCGGATAATGTCACTCTTTGACCCCGTGGAAAACGTCCAGAGTGGATCCTGGTCCTCGCAGAGCATGGCAGTGAACCCGTGCGAAGCATCCAGAGCGGAGCCTAGTCCTCGCCTAACACGGCAGTAAACCCGTGTGAAGCATCTAGTGCAAAACTCCTGGTTACGTGGAACGCGGATAATGTCACTCTTTGACCCCGTGGAAAACGTCCAGAGCGGATCCTGATCTTCGCAGAGCATGGCAGTGAACCCGTGCAAAGCATCCAGAGCGGAGCCTAGTCCTCGCCTAACGCGGCAGTGAACCCGTGTGAAGCATCTAGTGCAAAATTCCTGGTTACGTGGAACGCGGATAATGTCACTCTTTGACCCCGTGGAAAACGTCCAGAGCGGATCCTGGTCCTCGCAGAGCATGGCAGTGAACCCGTGCGAAGCATCCAGAGCGGAGCCTAGTCCTCGCCTAACGCGGCAGTGAACCCGTGTGAAGCATCTAGTGCAAAATTCCTGGTTACGTGGAACGCGGATAATGTCACTCTTTGACCCCGTGGAAAACGTCCAGAGCGGAGCCTGGTCCTCGCCAAGCACGGCAGTGAACCCGTATGAAGCATCCAGAGCAAATACCGGACTGTGGAGTCCTTAAAATCCACGGACTATGACGTCCTTAACCTTGACCGTGATGTCTTAAAACTAACGATCAACCACCCCGATTCCCTACAGATTTTGCCTTGGTTTAAGGGTACATCTCTTCACTCCTTTGATGCCCGGCGTTGTAATTCCTCAACGTCTTCAAAGAGGTGACGGGTCCCTGCAACCAAACACCGGACTGTGGAGTCCCTAAATCCACGGACTATGAGGTCCTTAACCTTGACCGTGATGTCTTAAAACTAACAGCGCACTGTGGAGTCCCTAAATCCACGGACTATGAGGTCCTTAACCTTGACCGTGATGTCTTAAAACTAACAGCGGACTGTGGAGTCTCTAAATCCACGGACTATGAGGTCCTTAACCTTGACCGTGATGTCTTAAAACTAACAGCGGACTGTGGAGTCCTTAAATCCAAGGACTATGAGGTCCTTAACCTTGACCGTGACGTCTTTAAACTACGATACCTTGAGAAACCCCTAACTTCGTGAAACACGGACAAGGGTGATCACATCCGACACTTGCAGGCCCTCACGACTTGTAAGGAAGAAAAACTCTCTTGCGAGATCCTTACGACTCTCAAGGGAAGACCCGCTTAAGGATCCTCACGATCTTTAAGAAGAACTTACACCTATGGGATCCTCTCGACCTATAGGGAGAAAAACTCTTTATGAGACCCTCGTGGCTCGTGAAATGCAAAAGTCTTAGGAAGCAGATCTTAACCCTGAGTCCTGAACCATTGCTATCCTGCAAGGAGATCAAGTATCCGCAGAATACATTCAATGAAAAGGAGACACATCATTGAGAAGAAAAATGTATCTTTTATTCATAAACCAAAATGGGTGCAAAGTACAATTCATGAAAGAAACAAAAAGAAAATACTCTCATCCATGAGTATGTACAAAAAGGAAGAAAAAGATACAAATGTTTCAAGCCGGCGAGCGATTCAGCAACTTGGTCAGCTCATCCTGCTTTTGCTGGACCACGGCTTCATGACGCAAGATCTCCAAAAGACGAGCCCCCGCTTGAGCTTGTTGGGCCTGATATGAAGCAAGCCGGGCCTCAAGCTCTTTCTCAATGGCCTTATGAGCCTCGACCCTCTCACAAGTGAACGTGGCAACTTTATCGAAAGCCACAACCTTATGTTCGCTACGTATCGCTCTATCAGGCCATGTAAGCTCGCTTTCGTAACCACAGCAAACGCGCTCACATCGCCTGATGTGAAAGGCAACAAGAAAAGTTTCCGACATATTTCAAGCATACGCTCGCAATCATATGAGTATTCAAAAAGGGAATAATAACAATAATAGCGTTTACAATCGCATGAACGTCCATAATACCCAAAATGGCCTGATGCCCAGAAAAGTGAGGGTAGCACTTGCAATTAAAGAAAGTTCTCATGAGAAGAATACAAAGTTTATTTATGCAAGCGGAAACATACATACTAGCACCAAGCCTACACGGAATCTCGGCATAAAAGGAGGGATTAATTTAAAAATGTTCTACGCTAACGGAAAAGGTCACCAAACATGGGATCAACGGCACAAGGGTTAATGAAACAGAGGACAAAATTCTCCATCTCTCTCTCTGCTTTCTCCAGCACGTCAAAGCGACGGTTCTCACGAGGAGTCGCTCCCCATCGATTGGCGCCGTGTTCGTCCGCGAAAGGAGACATAATAGCTCGCCGGGCCTTGATCTGGCTCAGCAGATAAATTGAGCAATCCTTCAAAGCCTGAGTAATCAGGCACGCTTCATGAAAACCCTCGAGTTTTTCTTCTGCCGCGTCGAGCATCGCCAGGGTCATCTCCGCCGGGTGAGGAGGGATGTCGGCAAGCACGGCCTTAAGAATCATCCGGAGCCAGAGGGAACCCATCGGGAGGGGGGACCCCCTACGGATCGAGAGCTCATGCATGGCTGAGTCGCAGTCGTTGTCGGTAAGGAGGGGATCCACCAACCGAGCAGCAAAGCGGGGGACCATCTCCTCAATGGGAACTTCCCATGGCTGTCGACGAGCATGAGGGCGATTGCAGGCCATGGCGCTCGTTTGTTTCTCAAGACAAGTTACACCAAGATAAAAAAAAATATAATATAAATCTCTTTGTGAAGGGAAAAGAAAGCTATAGCCTCATATATAAAGAAGTGCATTAAGTGCTGTGCGCGGAAAATCTTGCATGGTGAAACTATTTCCAAGGCCCGAAAAAGGAAAGGCATCGAAAATCAAGGAGATGGAACTATTTCCAAGGCCCTTTTTTCTGCGTCCAATATTGTGCGCTGAAAATAGGGCATGAGAAGATTTTGTGAACAGCCACATCAAGGGACCCCACGTGCAGGCTACGTGAGGACTAAACCTGATGTACACTAAAAAAAAAAAATGGAGTAGCACCCTGCATATTGAAAGCACCAACAACAACAGTGGCAAAATGATAAAATCCCAGAGAAAAGACATGCAAACATAGAAAGACATAATAACAATTGTCACTCATACTTCAAGAGGTTCATACAAAACACAGAGGACACATTTACAACGGTAAAACTTCAGATGCGGGACATGGGTTGAGAAACTCAAAATTAACTTTATCCAAGATTTTCCATGCATTTCGAACCTCCCGAGTATGCTTTCTCTCACGATCACAAGCATCGGGGTCCTCACGAATGTCCTCCACCCTCCGATAGGCGGCAAGTATGGCCGACTGCTGGAACATCTGATGCAAGAGATCAATGAGATTATCCCGCCTTCTCTTTGAGATCAAGTGCATCAGATACACCGAGTGTACTTTATCCTCGGCGGCGTCCAATGCCCCAAGCGGCACACCAGCACAGAATAGAGGGAGAGCCTCCCTGATCGCCAGCACGATCAGCCTCAGAAGAGAAGAGCGACGGGGGAGTAGCCGATGGTCGTACTCATCAAAACGGCTCATGATCTCGGCACATTGAGCATCGGTGAACTCCTGGTTCTGACTGCGGCCCAGTGCACGAATATTCCCATAGGAAATGATCTCGTCAAGACCATACAGATGGGCATCCATGATACCAGAAATAAAGGTCATGAGATTCATTAGAAAACTACCCATTGCATTAATTGCAGGAAGAACAACCTAGGGCCAAGAGACCTCAGGAAGCCTCCGTGTGAAGAAATCAAGTCCTTCATTGGAATTAAATTCCTTATTAAGAAAAGGGAATTAAATTCCCAGAAACATTTTTGGATGGAATTAAATTCCATGGATCTGAAACGCCATCATCATCTCCCCAAGGATCATCTAAACCCTAAAAGATCTACAGTTTGAAGGTTAAGCGGTATTTATAGAAGGCAATGAAAACGTTTCATCTCCCCAGATCCCTAGAGGAATCCAACGGTCACAAGAGGTGACAGCGTTGCACTCACGTGCTGACACGTGAGAACAACGCTGTGGGGGCATTTGTTTCCTGATTTAAAATCAGGAAAGCTTCTAGGAAAAGCTTCAGAAGAGGGTCACGTGCTTACACGTGACTAGCGGTCACGTGTTGGCACGTGATACCTAAGCACATCATCAGGGCAAGTTCAGCTTCCTGATTACGATGAAGAAAAGGGGCTTCAGAAAGAGTCACGTGCTCCCACGTGACCAGGGTCACGTGGCGACACGTGACATTTAAATGCAAGTGTCAAAGGCAAACCGGTTCCCTGATCAAGTCAAGGAAAAGGCTTCAGAAGAGGTCACGTGCTCCCACGTGATCAGGGTCACGTGTTGGCACGTGACGTTCAAAGCAGCAGACTCGTTCTCCAGTTGAACCAAGGAAAGAGGCTCCAGACAAGGGTCACGTGCTCACACGTGACCAGGGGTCACGTGGTGGCACGTGACGTTTAAGCAACGATCAGAAGACAGAGCGCAAAAGATAGAGGAAGCCTCGTTCCAAGGGGGTCACGTGCCCACACGTGACCATGGGTCACGTGGTCACACGTGACCGGCTTTCAAAGCCCATTTTGTCAACAGAATTAAATTCTGAAAGAAATTCAAATCTTTCCAAAGGAAAGCGGCTATCTGCAACCGATCAAATTAAAGATTCAGAGGTGATGAAATATCATCTATCTATGGGAAAATCTCGGGTTTGGAAAGATTTTCCCTTTAAATCTAACCGAAACAACAAAGGAGAATCCCTGGATTTGAAATCCAATGGTGAATAAAATTCACCTAATAATCCAAAGGTCCAAAACGAATGATGGATGCAAATCAAATCTCTCAAGGAAGATTCGTCAAAAAACTAATTGACTCGGCTGCTTCTCCTATAAATAGGAGCCAAGAGATACAAAAAAAAAGATATATATATACAGAGACAGGGAGAGAAAAAGAAAAAGAAGAGAGCTTCGATACTTGGAGAAACTTGGATCTTCTGCAAAAACCCTAGGTAAGAAAGGGAAAAGCTCCTTGAAAGAAAAAGAGAATTTAATTCTCAACAGAGTTTAACTCTGATACATAAAACAGAAGAACATATTTCTTCTCTCTTTGATAGAGGATCTGCAAAGTGCACATCTCCCCTTGAGGTTGAGAATTTAATTCTCAATGGGTTGAGATCCTGCCATGCAGATCCAAAACATAGAGATGGAATGCAAGCACGAGAATTTAATTCTCACAGAACTATAGGAATTTAATTCCTTTCAAATAAAATTAGGGCTTGACCCTGTATCATGGGAATTTAATTCCTTCAGAACAAAAAGAAACAGGGTTTAACCCCAATTAAGAACTTAGTTCTGTCGAAACAACGGGAATTTAATTCCCTTAATCATCATTTAACAGGGAATGGGAATTCAATTCCTTAAAAGCTTTTATTAGGGTTTAACCCTATTCAGTTCTTCACATATACGAGGAATTTAATTCCTACGGAAGATTCAGAGTTCAACTCTAATCAGAATATAAACCTTCAAAAGGAAGTAGGAATTTAATTCTGAAATTTAAAGCCCGAGGAATTTAATTCCTGAAAAAAGATTAACAAAGCCTCTAAACAAAATACATAGAGGCAGGGTCACGTGTTACCACGTGACCCCCCCAAGAGATCTACAGAAAGCCCCTTTGAGGCAGCACCCCACGTGACCCACGTGACCCTCGGCAGAAGCTCTAATATATAGGCATTTGAATGCCCATCACGTGATGGCACGTGATGCTCTGAAAGACGCGATAACCTCAGCAGAACAAATGAAGGGAGGGCGCTCTCACGTGCTGCCACGTGACCCCTCTTGCCTTAGTGTTTAACACTAAATTGAAACTCTCGAACCCAGTGTTAAAACACTGTTGGGCCTTAGTGTTCAACGCTAATTAAAAAGCTTTATTTGCAGTGTTCAACACTGATCTGTTTTAGTGTTTAACACTAATTTGAAAAGCCTTGTTGCTGGTGTTTAACACCAATTATCTCTTAGTGTTAAACACTAACTTGTCAACCTCATTCCCAGTGTTCAACACTGACTGCTCTATAGTGTTTAACACTAGGCTTTGGCCCAATTGGCCTAAATGGATAGAGGCAAAGCTTCTCCTGATTGGACTTAGCCCAAGATGGCCATAAGTCCTCAATTTGTGATTAACTGGGCCAATGGGCTCATAACATAATTAATTCGTCTTGATCCCAAATTGGGCCAAGGACTATTTAATCCACTCTGGTTCTAGGGTACATCTCTTCACTCCTTTGATACTTGGCATTGTAATCCCTCAATGTCTTCAAAGAGGTGACGGGTCCCGACGACCACACATTGATACGGACTGTGGGGTCCTTAAACCCATGTTTAATGCAAAATTCCTGGTTACGTGGAACGCGGATAATGTCACTCTTTGACCCCGTGGGAAACGTCCAGAGCGGAGCCTGGTCCTCGCAGAGCATGGCAGTGAACCCGTGTGAAGCATCCAGAGCACATAATGGACTGTGGGGTCCTTAAACCCATGGACTACGACGTCCTTAACCTTGACCGAGATGTCTTAAAACTAACAATGGACTGTGGGGTCCTTAAACCCATGGACTACGACGCCCTTAACCTTGACCGAGATGTCTTAAAACTAACAATGGACCGCAACGTCCTTAAAACTACCCATGGACCGCAATGTCCTTAAACTATAACAATAGAGCCCCGTATGCTCTTTTGTCGGATCTAAACGGTCCCGTTTAAGTTGATCTTAGCCTCAAAGATGGCTAACGTATTCTTAAACCTTCAAACAGAGTGGACTATAAATCCCCCCAATTAACTCTGGCTCGAGGGTACATCTCTGAACTCCTCTGACATCCGTCGTTGTAATTCTTCAACGTCGTCAGAGAGGTGACGGGTCCTGACGGCTATACATACGTTGGACCACTAGGTCTCTAAACTGGAACATTAGAGCCAATTGCTCCTTTGCCGGATCTAAACGATCCCGTTAAGTTGATCTTAGTCACAAAGTTAGACTAACGTATCCTTAACAAACGTTTGAGTTGATCTTAGCCTCAGCCTCAAGTATGGCTGACGTATCCTCAAACCAAACCCCCAAACCCAAATCTAAGATAATACGGATTTGGACTAGTCCACGCCCTACGGGCGACGACATAACTCAGTCTCCGTAAACAATCCACGGGCAACAAAACACAAAACAAACACCCACGACACGAAGTGACCAGCTGGAGAAGGAGAAAGTTGTTACCGCGATGCGTTAGCGTAATTAACTGCAGGGGCTTGCGCCTGCAGGGAAGAGCGTCCCCACAATCAAAAAACCCCTCAAACGAGGGGGAATCTGACGAAGTCTGCTACATCGGACGCATCCGTCTAAACCTTCGATACATGGTGCCATAAATCAACTTGGCATCTTCGGAGAGGTGAACGGATAGCACCAATTAGCATCTGCCCCGAATCTCAGTGCCAAGACATCGCAGTCTTGTGCGCCGTCTTTCGGAGGGGAACAGTAGTCCTGCTGTTTTTACTCACGGAGCCCTTTCGGGTTTTCATCCGTGCCCTTTTCGCTTATGGACGCACCGTTTTTTATTCTTATTCTTTTTTCACTTTTTTTTTACAAGGTCGCGCCCTTTCGGGTTTTCACGAACACTTGCCGGCAGCCCTGCTGTTTTTACTCACGGAGCCCTTTCGGGTTTTCATCCGTGCCCATTTTGCTTATGGACATACCGTTTTTTTTTATTCCTTTTTATTTTTTTTATTTTTTTTTCTCTCTCTTTTTTTTATCTCGTCAGCCTAAAGATGCTGCGATAGTAGTTTTAGGGACGTTTCGGTCCGTCGATAGTTTAAGGACGTTTCGGTCCGTTGTTAGTTTAAGGACGTTTCGGTCCGTCGTTAGTTTAAGGACGTTTCGGTCCGTCGTTAGTTTAAGGACATTTCGGTCCGTCGTTACTTTAAGAACATTTCGGTCCATCGTTAGTTTAGAGACGTTTCGGTCCAATGTTATGGGAAGGCCGGCTGCTGCTTGTAAAGTCTGAGCCTAGGAAGATAGTGAGCGGACATAGTCGTCGTCATCTATCATTGATCCAGGCTGTGGCTCATTAAGCATAGTATTTCTTTAAGAAGCGGCCGTTTATTGGCCTGAAAGGCCTCTCACCGTGCATGTCCACGAGTAGATAGGCTCCACCCTGGTAGACCTTGTTTATGATGTACGGGCCTTCATAGTTTGGCTCAAATTTTTCCCGCTAGGCACGATTGGGGATCATAGGTCTTTTGACCACTAGTACGAGTTCGCCTTGGCGGAATGTCCTCGGCCTGGTCAATCTTTCGTATGAGCGCGTCATCTTTGCTTTGTAGGCTTCTATATGTTGTTGCGCTATGAGCCGGGTTTCGTCGAGGGCATCAAGCTCCTCAAGCCGAAGGTGAGCATTTTCTTCGTCCATCAGCTCGTGGTGGACTGCCACTCGTAGAGAGGGTAACTCTATCTCGAGGGGAGCACTGCTTCCGTCCCAAATACCAGCGCGTACGGCGTTGTGTTCGTGGCCGTCTTGAATGTAGTTCGATAAGCCCAAAGGGCTTCTTGCAGCTTCTCGTGCCAGTCTCTCTTATTCCGGGAAACGGTCTTTTTTATGATCTTCATCAAGGTCTTATTGAAGGCTTCGGCCAGACCGTTAGCTCGTGGGTTGTAAACTGAAGAATATCTCCAGTCTATATTGTGCTGCTGCGCGAAGCGGCTAATCTTATGGCTTCTGTAGGCTGGCCCATTATCGGAGATAATCCGCCGTGGGGTTCCAAACCGATAGATGACGTGCGTCTTGAAGAAATGGAGGATATTCTCCGTCTTCACTTCCCTCAGTGGTACTGCTTCTGCCCATTTGGAGAAGTAATCAGTTGTCGCCAGGATAAAACGATGTCCCCGGGATGATACTGGTTCGATGGGGCCGACTATGTCAGTCCCCCACATTTCGAATGGCCAACTAGCTACCGTTGGATGTAGTGGATTCGAATGTTGGTGGATAAAGTCTCCATGAATCTGGCACGAGTGGCATTGCTTCGCATACTTGAGGCAGTCCTGGATCATCGTGGGCCAGTAGTAACCCATCCGTTTAATTTTTAACTTCATCTTTGGGCCTGCTTGGTGAGAACCGCAAAGTCCGTCGTGAACTTCCTGAATGACTCTTTCTGCTTCGTCAGGTCCCAGGCATCTCAGCCATAGAGAATCAAACGATCTCTTGTATAGAGTATCGTTGACGAAAGCGAAAGATAGAGCTCGTTTCATGAGCTGATGTCTTGAGGACGCTTCTTTGGGCATTCGGTGGGACTTAAAGTAGTCTATGAAGACTTCCCTCCAGTCTTCGGCCTTCTCATGGTCTTTTATTTGTATGGTCGTCTGCTCAGTCACTCCCTTTTCTTCGGGTGATTCCGAAGGTATTTCCGCCAGGGCGAGCACTCGACGGCTTTGTACCACGATTCTGACGTCATCGAGGTTCTCGTCAGCCAGTTCTTTAGCAAGTTTAGCCAACGCGTCTGCTTTGCTGTTTTCCGCGCGCGGTATGTTCTCCAAAATATAGGAGGGAATTTGGGTCAACAGTTGTTGCACCTTTTCGCCGTACTTCACCAACTCCGGTTTGCACGTTTGGTAGTCACCATTTACTTGACTAATGACCAGCTGAGAATCCCCGTATATAAGGAGGTCTTCAATTCCCATGTCGATGGCGATTCCGAGGCCTGCTATCAGAGCTTCGTATTCAGCTTCATTGTTTGTCCTCGGCTCTGTTAAAGAGAAGGCGAAACGCATTATCCCTCCTTGTGGGGTTGCAAAGACGAGGCCTATCCCCGATTTGATCATTGGGATACCTTGTTTCTGTTTCTTTACGGAGGACGCTCCATCGAAATAGAGTTCCCATCGAGTGCTTCCGCCGCTAATCGCATCAAATGCATGCTCGTCCGGCAGATCACAGTTCAGAGGAGAATCGGCCGGTATTGGGTGCTCAGCGAGAAAGTCGGCAATGGCCTGGCCTTTCACTGCCTTGAGAGGTTGATACGTTATCGAGAACTCCATCAAGAGCAGGGCCCACTTAGCGAGTCGTCCCGTCAATATGGCTTTCGACATCAAGTATTTAAGGGGATCCACTTTTGAAATGAGACGGACTTCATGCGCCAACGCATAGTGCCTGAGCTTTGTTATCGCGAAGATTAACGCCAAGCAATGTTTTTCAATGGGAGAGTAGTTGCTTTCTGCCCCCAGTAGAACCCGACTTAAGTAGTAGAGTGCCCTCTCTTTCCCCTGATCGTTCTCTTGTGCCCATAACGCGCCCAAGGAACCTTCGAGGGCGGTCGTATAAAGAATGAGGGGTTTTCCTTTGACCGGCGCAGCCAACACCGGAGGGTTCTGCAGATACTGCTTGATCTCGTCTAGTGCACCTTGGCATTTGTGATCCCAAACGAATGGAGTTCCCTTCTTCATCAGGTGGCTGTAAGGACGGCATTTGCCTGAAAGATTGGCGATAAATCGCCGGATGTATGCGAGCTTCCCTTGGAGAGACCGCAACTGCTTGAGGGTTCTTGGCGGAGGCATTTCCATGATCGCTTTAATCTTTGACGGATCTATTTCAATACCTCGGTGTCGAACGATGAATCCCAGAAATTTGCCCGAGGAGACTCCAAACGCGCATTTGAGGGGATTCATTTTCAAATTATATTGCCGAAAGCGTCGAAATACAGTCTCCAGATGCTTCAAATGATCTTCGTATGACATGCTCTTTACTACGAGGTCATCGATATAGCACTCGACGACGTCGTGTATGAGGTCATCAAAGATCTTCGTCATGGCCCTTTGATAGGTAGCGCGAGCTTTTTTTTTCCAAAGGGCATAACCCTGTAGCAGAATATACCCAAAGGGGTGCGGAAAGCGGTGTGCTTCTGGTCTTCGGGATGCATCTTTATCTGATTGTATCCTGACGAACCATCCATAAAGGAGAAAACCTCGTGAGTGGACGTGTTATCTATCATTAGCTCGGTTACTGGTACTGGGAAATCATCTTTTGGACAGGCTTTATTGAGATCCCTGAAATCCACGCATATGCGTACCGTCCCATTCTTCTTCATTACCGGGACGATATTGGCGATCCAGTCGGGATATTGGACTTCTTGGATAAATCCAGAATCGATCAGCTTCTTGACTTCGGCATTGATGCTCATCTCAAGCTCGAGTCGCATCCTCCTTGGCGCCTGCTTGACTTGCTTGATATCTGGGGATATTGCTAATTTATGCACAGCAATCTCCGGATCGAATCCTGGCATCTCGGAGTAGTTCCACGCGAAGCAGTCTTTATGCCGTAGAAGCACGTTCTTTAACGCAGCCACCCTTTCTTCGGATAACAGCTCGCTGACAAATGTCGGTCGCGGGTCGTCTGCCGATCCCAACTCAATCTTCTTGAGGTTATCTGCAGTAGTATGTATACCATCTTCCAGTTCTTTCGAAGCGGGCGGAAATTCTGAGATCACCTCATCATCGCTGTTCTCAAAGCACCGGGGAAGGTCATCTACGTTCTCGGGCTCTTCTCTTAATATCGTAATCGTATAACAGGTGCGAACCCGCTCCCCGGACTGAGCTGGGCCCGGTTCTGCTCTTGCGGCCTTAGGTTCATGCTTTCGTGGCGGCGTTACCCTCCAGCCGTCGGATAAAGCGAATCTGCCCTGTTGGTACTGGTCCTCGACCCAGTTCTTGAAGGTGAAGCAGTCTTCGGTAGGATGTCCTATGGCTCGGTGATAAGAGCAATAGCTCAGATGAGGAGCCTTGTTAGCTTGCTCAGGATGTCTAAACTCTGGAAGCGCGATCATTTGATGTTTTATAGCGAGCTTGAGTAACTTCTCCGTCTTGTCTCGGGGGAAGGAGTACGCTCGACTCATCTTCTTCATGAGGGACAAATCCGAGCCGTGCAACACCCGACCACGTAACCCTCCAATCCTGCGTCGTTGTTGTCGGCTCCTCTTTCCGCCTCTTGATTTATTTCCGTCCCTGCGTCGGGCCTTTCGTACAACGAATTGACGAGGATGAGCGTCTTTGTCTTTTGCAGCCTGTTGAAATAGACGTTGCATCCTGGCCTTCTCGTAGATGGCCATTTCGCGGTTGTGGTCTTCCCGAGCTTTCTGACCCACTTTCCTGATAGGCTTGTCCATTCGTTCTTCAAACGACGGACTCGGCGCTTCAATCGCGGGGTCTAGTTTTGATGAGGGGTTGGCATCTCCCGACGAGGCGTCCTCTTCTTCATCAAAGGTACATATGGCGTAGCTACTGTGGGCCCGTTCCCGTTTTCCGGCTCTTGCGTATCCAAGCCCGAGTGTTTCCATTTTCCCGTTGGGCAATTTGCGTTGAGTCCCGGGGACATCCCAAATTCTGTTGTAGAACCGAGCCTGCCGAACAGTCTGTTTTAAGGGTACTCCTTGGCGCTTCAATAGCTTCTTTAATCCATTTGTATAGTATCTGGAAAGACGGATGGGTTGGAGCCTGTCAAGAGTAGCATCCGCACCATGCCAGATCTCTTTCTCTATTTTCGACTCTGAGGATCGGTAGAATAGGATCACCTTCTCACCCCTTTGCCTGGGAGGGACGTAAAATGTTTGCAGGTCCTGCACATTGTGAGCTTGAAGCGCGTCGAGATCCTTGTAGTGTTCTCGTGGTACCATGGTGATTTGCAAACTATGGTCATCGCCAGGGGGTGCTTGTATTGACAGCCGATTGGAGAACACAGCATTAACTTCATCTTCTGAATCACTTCCGAAGACTAACATGGGGGCGGGCGTCCCCAGGTTGTTGTGTTGAGATGGCCCTGCATAAACCATCTCTTCTTCTTCTTCGGTATCGCTCCCGAAAACAGGGATGGTGGCGGCGGTTTTGCTCTCCGGATTGCGACACCTTTCTGTATCCTCGAAATCTGGCAAAAAGTACTTCGCATCTTCGTATTTGCGGACTTCGTTCACGGAAAATGGGTTTAACTCACCTGTTACGGTGTACTCGAAACCATCCTTAAAGTACTTCATACACTGATGTTGTGTAGAACGGATGATGTTGTATTCGTGTAACCAAGGACGACCGAGCAAGGCGTTGTAGCAGGTCTTGGCGTCAATGACATGGAATTTGATGTCTGTGACGAGAAGTCCAAAGCGTAATGTTAGTATCACAGATCTGAGAGTCCGTGACGATTGTGAATCGAAACCGGAGATAGTAATTTTGTCACGAGCGAGGTGTTGCACACTCATGCAGATTTCCTTCAACACCCGAACATTAAGGAGATTGACGGAGGATCCATTATCCACCAGGATCTTGCCTATCTTGATGTCATGGCAGTATCCGGAGACATATAGGGGACGGTTGTGGTCGCACGTCCCGAGAAGGAGGTCTTCATCACCGAAAGTGATGTCGGCCGTATGCACTTCCTCCAGTTCATCCTTCATCTTTTCAGTGGCGAGGAAGGCTTGGAATTGCTCAGGTTCTTGTAACGCCTTAATTAGTGAGTCTCGCGCTTCTTTTGATAATAGGAGGGCATCGAGAATGCTAAGCTGAGAAGGTAGTTTGCTTAGGTGCGCGAGGATGTTATAGTCCACCTTACCCTTCCTAGGAGGGTCTTTGGCAGCCAGCTCTCTCATAACTTGGTCATCTAAAGTGATATCTTCAGCGACCTTTTCCTTTCCCTTATCTTTTCTATTCCCGGGCCCGAGATTCTTTTCTGGGAGTGTGCGATTGCGCAGCTGAATGTTCTCGCAGATCTCCGATTTCTCCTCTTTCCCTAAAGCGGATTCTTTAAAGAGAGGGCTCAGAGCCATTTCTTCATCAGAGTCGCTCCCAAAGGTGAGAACTTGTGACCCCCTGGCGTTAACCATGTAACAGTTGCCAGTAGTTCTGTTGTGCCCATCGATAGTACTTCTTCGCTCCCGACGGCTCTTGCGTTTCATGCGCTTAACATGTTGCCGACGAGCAACATATCCTTGCCACCATATCTTAAAGGCGTCGCACTCCTCCGTGGGGTGTGATATTTTCCGGTGATATGCGCAATAATCAGGGTGCCTTTCCACCCCATCATGTGTGTTTCCTTCCGAGGGTGGTAGCTTCATCCCTATTGACATGGCTTTGGCAAACCTTTTTCTCGTTTTGAATATCTTCTTGTCTACTTCGGATGCCTTTCGCTCTGGCGGAGGTAGTTCAACTCTTCCGTTCAGTCGCCTGCATTTGGTTCCTTCTGACGCTGCCATCTCACGCTCCTGATCCGCTTTACTTTTTAGACGAATCTCGTCTAGAAAAGCGTCGATCATTTCGTCTGTTGGCCATGCATGCTCTGGTATAGGCTCTGCCTCCAGCTTCTTAGTGCCAGGAGTTTTCCCAGCATCGGTAAACGAGTGGGAGATTACGTTACAACTCGCCACATATCCTTCGGATTCATCCGACGAGCTCTCTCCATCATCTTCCTCTTGAAAGATGTGGTTGTGGAACTCTTGCAGTGTGACAGGAGTTCGCGCCTTTTGATTGTACTCTTCCAGTGCGTCGATTTGCTTCTGCAAGTTCGTGTGCTCGTCTCCAAGCTTCACGGTCTTCTTGGATTTCTTCTTCTTTTTCTTCGAAGATTTTGACGGTTGGGCGTGAGTATTTGGGTCCTCATCGCGAGTCTTCGTAGTTGGGCGGCGCCTTAGCATCCCTTCGATAATTTGAGGTTCAAGAGGGTCCTTCCATTCGATCGCAGGGCACGCATGAAGGTCTTTCAGCATTCTTTTGGTTTTAGTTGATAGCACGACCTCCCATGGAGCTTCTTTAATAAAGGAGCAGGTTGCCCCCGGTGTATCTGCTTTCTTAGGGGTATGCGGTTGTGGTGGGTTCACCTTCTACTTTTCGGACAGTACAAACTTCCCCTGGAGGTATTGATCTTCAAACCATCCTTTGAAGACGAAGCAATCTTCAATCGGATGGCTTACCGTTTGATGGTAAGGGCAATAGTTAGGGTTATTCACCTCGGCGGGTTGCGGCGGTCGCCTTGGATTTGATAGGCTTATAAGTCTGTTGCGTATTGCCAGCTCGAATAACCGTTTCGTCTTGTCTCGTGGGAACGAGTAGGGACGCTTCATCTTCTCATTATAATACCGGCGTCTTTCCTCCAGTTGATCTGCCGGTTTCGGGGCGTTAGGTTGCTGTTGGGCATTCGCAACAAAGGTTGCCCTTCCTTTACCCTTGTCATTCCGAGGTTCCGACTTCGGGGGAGGTGGTCTATGACCCATCTGGTCCATCTGAGCCAACTTGTCGATTAAAGCCTGGAATGTGGTTGGCTTAAAGAACATCATAAACTGGGAGATAGTTGCGTGGGGGTCTAGGGTTTCCACGAACATGCCCACTGCGGGTGCCTCCTCAATGCGTTGTTCACATCTCGACCATAAGTTCCGCCAGCGTATAGCATACTGGACCCAAGTTTCGCCTGGTTTTACCCTGGCGTTAATCAGTGCAGTTATTGGAGTGCGTTCGCTGGCACTTGTGAATCGCTGAGTGAATAACAACTCCATTTCAGCGAACGTTTTGATAGAATCGTTCGGGAGTTCCGAATACCATTCGAACGCGGTTTCTGATAGGCTGCCCACGAACTGGCTGAGCAACAGTTTATCATCACCGCCGGTGTTACCGCAGAGGGCCCGGAACTGGGCGACATGTTGATGGGGGTTGCCGGTCCTCTTGTACACGTGGAATTTTGGTATCGTATAGCCTTGCGGGTATTTGATTTGGTCGTACCAGCTTGGATACGGCCGCCCCGTTTTCACGACTTGACCAGCTGCCTCAGTCTCGTGATGAACCCGGATTTGCTGGGCTATGTAGTCAACCAAGTCAGCCTTTGAGATTGCCTCCTCCTTGGCCGTTGAGAGGGCTGGTGATGGATTTGACGTTTCTCCTCGGTCGTCTTCAAGAACGATTGAGGGATCCTCGGCGGGTAAGTCCTGCTGGATCATCATTCCTATCATATCTTGGAAGAGAAGGCCCATACGTTGTATGTTGGCCGCTTGTTCAGCAGCCTCTTTATCCTTTTTCTCCAGTATCCGGCGAAGGAATTCAGCGTCGGTTTCTTCCTCCTAGCGCGCGTCTGAGGACGTTTCTGGGCTTTCTTTTGTCCCGGTAAGTGCGGCCATAGCATTCATCATTTCCTGAAGCTTTTGTTGCTGCTCCTGGGCTTTCGTCACGGATCGGGTTAGCGGTCGGTGGCCCGTAGAAGTGCGGCTTTCCTCCTTTCCTGAGGCCATGTAAACAGTGTGCACCACCATGCCCCCAGACTTAGGACGTCTGGGCTCAGTGCTTTTAGTCATCGTTGCATGCTGGGGGGTCTTCTCTGGCCTCCTCCTTTTATGAGCCATGGAGGTTGAAGGGGTCGTTGAGGTGGGCGTCCAGACAGCCTTTTGGGGTTTAGCCTGGTGACCAACTTCCGGTTGGATTTTCAGCTTCTTGTGCTAGCGGGAGAAGTTTGGATCGATGATCGAGTCTCGAGCCTGCCGCCAAACCTTATAGATTTTGGAAGACAGCCGTTGAGGAGATCGGGGCTGCTCTGGTTTTATTTCCACAACCTTTTTTAATGGGGGAGGAGACCTCTTCAGCACTGCAGTAGGAGAATTCCTTCGCACCTTATTTAGCATTTCGAAGCCGTTCCTAGTTAGAACAGCAGCATTAACTTCTGCCATCGGGGCTGATGGAGTCAACCCGGAGGGGGAGTTGCCCCCAGCCTTCCTTATTCGGCGCCAATGGCGACGTCGAGCGTGTCGAGCGGACGGCGTAGGGTCAGCGGTAAGAATGGTTTCGTCATGCCCCCTGTCTGGGTGGGGGGTCGCTGTTGGTATTAGCCTGTCAAAGACCGATGTCCTTTGGGCAGCAGGAGCGGGGGCTGAAGCCGTCAATCTTGTAAAGACCGACCTTTTGGCCGGAGAAGCTGCCTTGACGACTTCGGGGGCAGGAGCGGCCACTTTCTTAGAAGCAGCCTTCTCTGAGATTGTAGGCCCCATGATGGGTTCGCAGGATCAAGGCTCTCTCTCTCTTTCTTCCCTCTGCGTATCTGTCTCTTTTTTTGTGTCTCTTGGCTCCTATTTATAGGAGAAGCAGCCGAATCAATTAGTTTTTGACGAATCTTCATTGAGAGGTTTGATTTGCATCCATCATTCGTTTTTGACCTTTGGATTATTAGGTGAATTTTATTCACCATTGGATTTTAAATCCCGGGATTCCCCTTTGTTATTTCGGTTAGATTTAAAGGGGGAATCTTTCCAAGTTCGGGATTTTCCCATAAATAGGTGATATTTAATCACCTCTGAACCTTTAATTTAATTGTTTCTAGTTAGTCGCTTTCCTTTGGAAAGATTTGAATCTCCTTCAGAATTTAATTCTGTTTACAAAATGGGCTTTGAAAGCCGGTCACGTGTGACCACGTGACCCATGGTCACGTGTGGGCACGTGACCCCCTTGGAACGAGCCTTCCTCTTTCTTTTTGCGCTCTGTCTTCTGGTTGCTGCTTAACCGTCACGTGCCACCACGTGACCCCTGGTCACGTGTGAGCACGTGACCCTTGTCTGGACTCTTTTTCTTGATTTAACTGGAGAACGATTCTGATGTTTTGATCATCACGTGCCAACACGTGACCCTGGTCACGTGGGAGCACGTAACCTCTTCTGAAGCTTTTTCCCTTGATTTGATCAGGAAGCGTTGGGTCTTTGCTGCTGCTTTTAAATGTCACGTGCCGACACGTGACCCAGGTCACGTGAGAGCACGTGACCCTTACTGAAGCCCCTCTCTTTGATGTAGTTGGGAAACTGCACTTGCTTTGCCGGTACTTTTGGGTGTCACGTGCCAACACGTGACTGTTGGTCACGTGTAAGCACGTGACCCTTTTCTGAAGCTTTTCCCATAACCTTTTCTGATTTTAAATCAGGAAATAGGAAGATGTGCACTCTGCAGATCCTCTACTAAAGAGTGAACTAAATTCTTCTTTTTAATATAAGAGTTAAACTCTTTGAGAATTAAATTCTCTTTTTAAAAGCCTCTTCTTTCTTACCTAAGGTTTTCTTTTGCAAAAGATCAAATTCTTCCAAAGTCTCGAGGCTCTATATTTCTCTCTCTATATATGTCTCTCCATTTTTTTGTTCTTTGGGCTCCTATTTATAGGAGAAGGAAAAGAATCAATCAGTTTTAGTAAATCTTTCATTGAAAGATTTGATTTGTCTATTGAGAGATTTGATTTATCTTTATCATTCATCTGGGCTTTTGGATTATTAGGTGAATTTTATTCACCTTTGGATTTTAAATCCAAAGATATCTCTTTGTTATTGCGGTTAGATTTAAGGGGGAAATCTTTCCAAGTCCAAGATTTTTCCATAAATTGGTGATATTTAATCACCTTTAGATTTTTAATCCAACGGTTCCAAATAATTCTTTTCCACTTTGGAAAGACTTGAAAGATCTTTTCACAGAATTTAATTCTGTCATAAAAATAAGGCTCTTGAAGCTGGTCACGCGTGGCCACGTGACCGTTGGTCACGTGTGCGCACGTGACCCCTGGTCACGTGTAGGCACGTGACCCTCCTGGAATGGGCTTCCCTTCCTTCTACGCTCTGTTCTTTGCCGCTGCTTGGTCATCACGTGCCAACACGTGACCACTGGTCACGTGTGCACACGTGATGCCTTTTCTGGAGCTTTTTTCTTGATTTACTCAGGGAACGAATGTGCCTTGTGCCGCCGCTTTTACATGTCACGTGTCAACACGTGACCGCTGGTCACGTGCTAGCACGTGATGCCTCCTCCGTAGGTTTTCCTGATTTTAAATCAGGAAACAGACCATGATCCGCTCTGGACGTTTCCCACGGGGTCAGGATTGACATAAGCCGCGTTCCACGTAACCAGGAATTTTGCTCTGGATGCTTCCCATGGGTTCACTGCCGTGTTCGGCGAGGACCAGGCTCCGCTCTGGATGCTTCCCATGGGTTCACTGCCGTGTTCGGCGAGGACCAGGCTCCGCTCTGGATGCTTCACACGGGTTCACTGCCGTGCTCTGCGAGGACCAGGATCCGCTTTGGACGTTTCCCACGGGGTCAGGATTGACATAAGCCGTGTTCCACGTAGCCAGGAATTTTGCTCTGGATGCTTCCCACGGGTTCACTGCCGTGTTCGGCGAGGACCAGGCTCCGCTCTGGATGCTTCACACGGGTTCACTGCCGTGCTCTGCGAGGAGAAGGATCCGCTCTCGACGTTTCCCACGGGGTCAGGATTGACATAAGCCGCGTTCCACGTAACCAGGAATTTTGCTCTGGATGCTTCCCATGGGTTTACTGCCGTGTTCGGCGAGGACCAGGCTCCGCTATGGATGCTTCACACGGGGTCATTGCCGTGCTCTACGGGGACCAGGATCCGCTCTGGACGTTTCCTACGGGGTCAGGATTGACATAAGCCACATTCCACGTAGCCAGGAATTTTGCTCTGGATGCTTCCCACGGGTTCACTGCCGTGTTCGGCGAGGACCAGGCTTCGCTTTGGATGCTTCACACGGGTTCACTGCCGTGCTCTGCGAGGAGCAGGATCCGCTCTCGACGTTTCCCACAGGGTCAGGATTGACATAAGCCGCGTTCCACGTTACCAGGAATTTTGCTCTGGATGCTTCCCACGGGTTCACTGCCGTGTTCGGCGAGGACCAGGCTCCGCTCTGGATGCTTCACACGGGGTCATTGCCGTGCTCTATGGGGACCAGGATCCGCTCTGGACGTTTCCTATGGGGTCAGGATTGACATAAGCCGCGTTCCACGTAGCCAGGAATTTTGCTCTGGATGCTTCCCACGGGTTCACTGTCGTGTTCGGCGAGAACTAGGCTCCGCTCTGGATGCTTCACACGGGGTCATTGCCGTGCTCTGCGAGAACCAGGATCCGCTCTGGACATTTCCCACGGGGTCAGGATTGACATAAGCCGCGTTCCACGTAGCCAGGAATTTTGCTCTGGATGCTTCCCACGGGTTCACTGTCGTGTTCGGCCAGGACCAAGCTCCGCTCTAAATGCTTCACACGGGGTCATTGCCGTGCTCTGCGAGGACCAAGATCCGCTGTGGACGTTTCCCATGGGGTCAGGATTGACATAAGCCGCATTCCACATAGCCAGGAATTTTACTCTGGTTGCTTCCCACGGGTTCACTGCCGTGTTCGGCGAGGACCAGGCTCCACTCTGGATACTTCACACGGGGTCATTGCCGTGCTCTGCGAGGACCAGGATCCGCTCTGGACGTTTCCCACGGGGTCAGGATTGACATAAGCCGCGTTCCAAGTAGCCAGGAATTTTGCTCTGGATGCTTCCCACGGGTTCACTGCCGTGTTCGGCGAGGACCATGCTCCGCTCTGGATGCTTCGCACGGGGTCATTGCCGTGCTCTGCGAGGACCAGGATCCGCTCTGGACGTTTCTCACGGGGTCAAGATTGACATAAGCCGTGTTTCACGTAGCCAGGAATTTTTGACTTTATCCGCATTTCACGGAGTCGGGGTTTGATTCTCGGTCTTTTGTGCACCGCCGAGTCATAGAACTGGGAGTTGCCGCTGTTCCGCTTTGCTGTAGGTTGTGTCTGTTATGATGAGACGAATATCGAGATGATCTCCAGGCTATCTGTTAACCGTCGAGATTTGGCCTCTTCTTCTGAAGAAAACTGGGGAGGAAAGGTGTGATTCCTTCTTTGTTTGTGCCCCTGGATTGTTTACAGGGATTGATGTGATATCACATGTAGGGCATAAATTTCATTTTTTTTTATTTCTTTCCGCGATGCTCTATCATTTCAGCTTTTATATCGCGAAGGTCGCGATTGCCCAACCATTTCGGCTATTTTTCGCGGTGTCCAATCATTTCGGCTATTTATTTCATTTTTACTCGCTGCTTTTTATTGCGAGCTGCCCAATCATTTCGGCTATTTTGCATGCATACACTTTTACTTGCTGATTTTGTTCGCAAGTTGCCCCATCATTTCGGCTATTTCGTATGCATATGTGGTTTGCTGGCTTTTCGCTGCAAGTTTGGGATTAGACACCGTTTTCGGCATCAGCACCGCTACAACTGAGATATTGCCAGGAGCGAATCATCATTTGCCTTAGTCGATGTCAAACAAAGGTGGCTTAGTAAACAGGGTTAAGATCCTGTCGACTAAGGCTTTTGACTTCATGAGCCGTAAGGGTCTCATAAAGGTATTTCTCCCTACGAGTCGTGAGGATCTCGTAGGTGCATTTTCTTCTTAGGAGTCGTGAGGATTCCTAAGTGCACGTTCTCTTGTAAGTCGTAAGGATCTTACAAGAGTGATTTCTCCTTATAAATCGAGAGGACTTACAAGGATTGTTCACCATATAGACATACCCCTAGTCACGGATGGGACTTCGTTAGGGAAATGTTTATTCCCGCCCGTGGATTGTATACAAGGGTCAGCATTGAGCCGCTTGTAGGGCAGTATTGAAGGTTGTGGGGGTTGCTTATGAATAGGCACAGATCCCTGTAGCTTAAGACTTTTGAATCTTATGAGCCGTGAGGGTCTCATAAGATGGTTCTCCTTACGAGTCGTGAGGATCTTGCAAGTGCAATTTCTCCCTAGGGATCGTGGGGATCCCTAAGTATGTTGCTCCCTTGTGAGTCGTAAGGATCTCACGCAGGTGGTTCTCCTTACAGGGTCGGGATGGCCTTGCAAGTGTGTTTTAATGAGATTGCGCCATTTCGGGTTTTCATAAAACTCGCCGGTAGCCCTGCTCTTTTTACTCACGGAGCCCTTTCGGGTTTTCATCCATGCCCTTTTGCTTGTGGACATACCGTTTTCTTTTTTTCTTTTTTTTTTATTTTTCTCTTCTCTCTTTTTTTTTTTATTCTAACGAGATTGCACCCTTTCGGGTTTTCACAAAACTCGCCGGTAGCCCTGCTGTTTGACTCACGGAGCCCTTTCGGGTTTTCATCCGTGCCCATATTGCTTATGGACATACCGTTTTCTTTTTTTCTCTTCTTTTTTCTCTTCTTCTTTTTTTTGTACCAGCTTTGGGATGCTGCAATCCACCATAGTTTATCGACATCTCGGTCATCAGCTAGTTTTAGGACATAGTGGTCCGTCGTTAGTTTAAGGACATTTCGGTCCATTGTTAGTTTAAGGACTTTTCGGTCCGTTGTTAGTTTAAGGACGTTTCGGTCCGCTGTTAGTTTAAGGACATTTCGGTCCGTCGTTAAGGAAGCCGGTCAGTACTTACAGAGTTTAGGCTTAGGAAGATAGCGAGTGGACATAGTCGTCGTCGTCTATCATTGACCTAGGCCATGACTCGTTAGGCATAATATTTCTTCAGGAAGCGACCGTTTATTGGCCTGAAAGGTCTTTCACCATGCATGTCAATGAGTAGATAGGTCCCACCCTGGTAGACCTTGTCTATAATATACGGGCCTTCATAATTCGGCTCGAATTTCCCTCGTTTAGCATGATTGGGGACCATAGGTCTTTTGACCACTAGTACGAGTTTGCCTTGGCGGAATGTCCTCGGCCTGGTCAATCTTTCATATGAACGTGTCATCTTTGCTTTATAAGCTTCCAGATTTTGCTGCGCTATGAGCCGGGTTTCATCAAGGGCGTCGAGCTCCTCGAGGCGAAGGTGAGCGTTCTCTTCGTCCGTTAGCTCGTAATGAACTGCCACTCGTAGAGAGGGTAACTCTATCTCGAGGGGAAGTACCGCTTCTGTACCGAACACCAATGCGTATGGAGTTGTGTTCGTAGCCGTCTTGAACGTGGTTCGATACGCCCAGAGAGCTTCTTGCAGTCTCTCATGCCAGTCCTTCTTATTTCGGGACTCCGTCTTTTTCACGATCTTCGTCAAGGTCTTGTTTAAGGCCTCAGCTAGACCGTTAGCCCGGGGATTATAGACCGAAGAGTATCTCCAGTCTATGTTATGTTGTTGTGCGAAGCGGCTGATCTTGTGGCTTCTGTAGGCTGGCCCGTTATCGGAGATGATCCGTCTCGGAGTTCCAAACCGATAAATGACGTGTGTCTTGAAGAAGTGGAGGATATTCTCCGTCTTTACTTCCCTCAGTGGTACTGCTTCTGCCCTTTTGGAGAAGTAATCGGTTGTCGCCAAAATGAATCGATGTCCTCTGAACGATGTTGGCTCGATGGGGCCGATTATGTCAGTTCCCCACATTTCGAATGGCCAGCTAGCCACTGTCAGGTGTAATGGATTTGGATGCTGATGGATGAATTCCCCATGGATCTGGCACGAGTGGCATTGCTTCGCATACTCGAGGCAGTCCTGGATCATCGTGGGCCAATAATAACCCATCCGTTTGATCTTCAACTTCATCTTCGGCCCGGCTTGGTGAGAACCGCAGAGTCCGTCATGAGTTTCTTGGACGACTCTTCTTGCTTCTTCAGGTCCAGGCATCTCAGCCATAAAGAATCAAATGACCTCTTGTACAGAGTATCATTGACGAAAGCGAAAGACAGAGCTCGTTTCATAAGCTGATGTCTTGAGGACGCATCTTCAAGTGTTCGACGGGATTTGAAGTAGTCTATAAAGACTTCCCTCCAATCTTCGACCTTTTCCTGGTCTTTTACTTGCAGAGCCATTTGCTCAGTCGCTCCCTTTTCTTCGGTCGATTCCGGAGATATTTCTGCCGGTGCAAGAACCCGACGGCTCTGTACAATGATCCTCACGTCATTGTGGTTCTCGTCAGCCAGTTCCTTAGCGAGCTTGACTAATGCATCCGCCTCGCTATTTTCCGCACGCGGTATGCTTTTCAAGGTGTAGGAAGGAATTTAAGTCAGCAGCTGTTGTACTCTCTCACCGTACTTTACCAACTCATGCTTGCACGTTTGATAGTCGTCGTTTACTTGACTAACGACCAATTGGGAGTCTCCATTTATGAGGATATTTTCAATTCCCATGTCGATGGCGATGTCGAGACCTGCTATCAAGGCTTCATACTCGGCTTCGTTGTTCGTCCTTGGCTCTGTTAAGGAGAAGGCAAAGCACATTATCCCCCCTTGTGGAGTTAAGAAGATGAGGCCTACCCCCGATTTGATTATGGGGGTGTTTTGTTTGCGCTTCTTCATGGAGGATGCTCCATCGAAATAAAGTTCCCACCGGGTATCACTTCCGTCGATCGTGTCAAACGCATGTTCGTCTGGCAGTTCGCAATTCAGAGGGGAACCGGCAGGTATCGGATGATCAGCGAGGAAGTCGGCGATGGCCTGGCCTTTCACTGCCTTAAGAGGCTGATAAGTTATTGAGAACTCTATCAAGAGCAAGGCCCATTTAGCGAGCCGTCCCGTCAATATGGCTTTTGACATCAAATATTTGAGAGGATCCACCTTCGATATGAGACGGACTTCATGCGCCAATGCATAGTGCCTGAGCTTCATTATCGCGAAGATCAACGCTGGCAGTGTTTTTCAATGGGAGAATAATTGCTTTCTGCCCCCAGCAGAACTCGACTCAAATAGTAGAGCGCTTTCTCCTTCCCTTGGTCGTTCTCCTATACCCATAATGCGCCTAAGGAACCTTCAAGGGCGGTTGTATACAGAATGAGAGGCTTTCCCTTGACCGGAGCAGCCAGCACTGGCGGATTCTGCAGGTATTGCTTGATTTCGTCCAGCGCGCTTTGGCATTTGTGATCCCAGACGAACGGGGTTCCCTTCTTCATTAGGTGGCTGTAGGGGCGGCACTTGCCGGAGAGATTGGCTATAAATCGCCGAATATACGCGAGCTTTCGTTGGAGAGACAGCAATTGCTTGAGAGTCTTTGGCGGAGGCATTTCCATGATCGCTTTGATCTTCGACGGATCTATTTCGATGCCTCGGTGTCAGACGATGAACCACAGGAATTTGCCCGAGGAGACTCCGAATGCGCATTTAAGAGGGTTCATCTTCAAATTGTATTTACGAAGGCATTGAAATACGGTCTTCAGATGCTCTAAATGCTCATCGTATGATTTGCTCTTAACCACAAGGTCGTCGATATAGCATTCGACGACTTCGTGTATGAGTTCATCAAAGATCTTCGTCATGGCCCTCTGGTAGGTGGCGCCGGCGTTCTTTAGACCGAAAGGCATCACTTTGTAGCAGAATATACCCAAAGGGGTCCGGAAAGCGGTATGCTTCTGGTCCTCATGATGCATCTTTATCTGATTATATCCTGACGATCCGTCTATGAAGGAGAAGACTTTGTGGGTGGATGTATTGTCTATCATTAGCTCGGTGACCGGTACTGGGAAGTCGTCTTTCGGGCAGGCTTTATTGAGATCCCGAAAGTCCACACATATGCGCACTGTCCCATTTTTCTTTATCACCGGGACGATGTTGGCGATCCAGTCAGGATACTGCACCACTTGGATGAAGCCAGAGTCGATTAGCTTCTTGACTTCTGCTTTGATGCTCATCTCAAGCTCGAGCCGTATTCTTCTCGGCGCTTGTTTGATTTGCTTGACGTCTGGGGATATTGCCAATTTGTGGACAGCAATCTCTGGATCCAGTCCTGGCATCTCGGAATAGTTCCATGCAAAGCAATCTTTATGCTACATAAGTACGTCTTTTAATGTGGCCACCCGTTCTTCAGACAGCAACTCACTAACGAACGTCGGCCGCGGGTCACTTGCCGTCCCCAAATCAATTTTCTTTAGCTCATCTGCAGTAGTATGTATTCCATCTTCCAGCTCTTTCGGCGCCGGCGGAAACTCTGAGATCACCTCGTTATCGCTGTTTTCGAAGCACCAGGGGAGGTCATCCATATTTTCGGGCTCTTCTTTTGATAGCGTTATCATATGACAAGTACGAGCTCGCTTCCAAGACCTATGTTGATTCGGCTCTACTCTTGTGGATTTAGGTTCATGCTTCTGCGGCGGAGTTACCCTCCAGCTGCTGGATAAAGCGAACCCGCCTTGCTGACATTGATCTTCGACCCAGTTCTTGAAGGTGAAGCAGTCTTCAATAGGATGTCCTATGGCCCTATGATAGGAACAATAGTCCGGATGAGAGACTTCTCCAGCTTGCTCGGGGTGTTTGGACTCCGGGAGTATGATCAGTTGATGTTTTATAGCAAGATCAAGTATTTTCTTCGTCTTGTCTTGGGCAAAAGAGTATGCTCGATCCATCTTCTTTATAAGAGATGAATCTGGATTGCCTGTCTCCTGATCGCGTGGCTTCTTGGAACCGCTTTGTCGCTGTCGAACGCCTTTCCCGTTCTTTGGTTTGTTTCTGCCTCTGCGTCGTGCCTTTTGTACAACGGGTTGACAGGGAGGGGCACTTTCATCTTTCGCAGCCTGTTGAAGAAGGCGTTGCGCCCTGGCTTCCTCGTAGATGGCCATTTCGTGATTATGGTCATCTCGAACCTTTTGACCCGCTTCCCTTGTAAGCTTGTCCATTTGTTCTTCGAACGATGGACTGGGCATTTTCACGTCGGGAGCTCTTTCTGGTTCAGGGTTAGCATCTTCCCACCGAGCATCCCCTTCTTCATCAAAGTCATATATGACGTAGTAGTCGCGTAGTAACTCCCGTTTCTTGGATTGAACATACCCAAGTCCGATCGTTTCCATTCTTCCATTGGGCAATTTCCGCTGAGTTTCAAGAACGTTCCAGATCCTGTCATAGAACTTAGCTTTCCGAGCGGTTTGCTTAAGGGGTACACCTTAGCGTCTCAAGAGTCTCTTTAGTCCGTCTGTGTAATATCTGGTCAAACGGATGGGCTGGAGCCTGTCAAGTGTAGAATCCGCGCCATGCCAGATTTCTTTCTCCACTTTGGTTTCCCCGGATCGGTAGAATAGGACCGCCTTCTCGCCTGGGAGGGATATAGAACGTTTGCAGCTGTTCCACATTGTAGGTATCAAGCACGTCTAGTTCTTTATGATGCTTTGGCGGAACCATGGTAACTTGCAAACTTCGATCTTCACCAGCGATGGTTTGTATTGAAGGCCGAGCAGAGAATATAGCATGGACCTCATCTTCCGAGTCGCTGCCGAAGATCAACATAGGAGCGGACGGTCCTGGTTTGTTGCACTGGGGCGGATCTGAATAAACTATCTCTTCCTCCTCCTCGGTATCACTCCCGAAGACCGGAATGGTAGGGATAGCTTTGTTCTCCGGTTTGTGACATCTCTCCGTGTCCTCGAAATCTGGCAAGAAGTATTTTGCATCTTCGTATTTCCGAACTTCGTTTACGGAGAATGGGTTCAGCTTTCCCGTCACAGTGTAATCGAGACCATCCTTGAAGTATTTCATACACTGATGTTGTGTAGAAGGGATGATTTTGTACCCGTGTAACCAAGGCCGACCAAGCAAAACATTGTAGCATGTTTTGGCATTGATGACGTGAAATTTAATATTTGTGACGAGTAGTCCGAAGCGCAGCGTCAGTATCACCGACCCGAGGGTCCGTGATGACTGGGAATCGAAGCCGGAGATGGTGATTTTATCACGAGCGAGGTGCTGAATGCTCATGCAGATTTCCTTCAACACTCGCACGTTGAGGAGATTGACGGAAGACCCATTGTCGATCAGGATTTTGCCTATCTTGATATCGTGACAATATACGGAGACATATGGGGGACGGTTGTGCTCGCACGTCCCAAGGAGGAGATCTTCATCGCTGAAGGTAATATCGGCTGTGTGTACTTCTTCCAGTTCGTCCTTCATCTTTTCTTCGGCGAGAAAAGCTTGGAATTGCTCTGGTTCTTGTAACGCCTTGATCAATGACTCCCTTGCTTCTTTTGATAGTAAAAGAGCGTCAAGAATGCTGAGCTGCGAGGGTAACTTCCTTAAGTGCA
This sequence comes from Agapanthus africanus, assembly GCA_030015575.1. Classification (NCBI taxonomy): domain Eukaryota; kingdom Viridiplantae; phylum Streptophyta; class Magnoliopsida; order Asparagales; family Amaryllidaceae; genus Agapanthus; species Agapanthus africanus. Next base: position 527,200,258 of record CM057347.1, on the reverse strand, counting down.
CCAGAATATTGTAATCCACCTTACTTTTCCTTGGCGGGTCCTTGGCGGTCAGCTCTTTCATGACTTGGTCATCTATGACGGTATCTTCAGAGACCTTCTCTTTTCCCTTATCTTTTCTGTTCGCGGGTCCGAGATTCTTTTCGGGCAGCGTACGATTGCACAACTGGATATTTTCACAGGTCTTCGATTCTTCCTCCTTTCCCGAGGTGGATTCCCTGAATAGAGGGCCAAGAGTCATCTCTTCATCGGAGTCACTCCCGAACGTGAGGACTTGTGATCCCCCAGCGTTAACCATGCGACAGTTGCCGGCAGTTCTTCCAAACTCCTCGGTCGTGTTTCTTCGCTCCCGACGAGTTTTGCGTTTCATCCGCTTAAAATGCTGCCGGTGAGCAACATATCCCTACCAGCATCTTTTAAAAGCGCCGCATTCTTCGGTGGGATGCGAAATCTTTCGATGATATAAGCAGTAGCTAGGATGTGTCTCTGCTTTACCGAGAATGTTTCCTTCGGAGGGTGGTAGCTTCATCCCCATTGATATGGCTTTAGCAAATCTTTTCCTCGTCTTGAACTTGTTTTTATTCGCGACGGATGTCCCTTGATTCGGTGGAAGTGTCTCGACTCTTTCGTCCAGTCGCCGGCGTTTGGCTTTTTCAAATATGGCCATCTCACGCTCCCGATCAGCTTTACTTTTCAGATGAATTTCATTTAGAAAGGCGTCGATCATTTCGTCTGTCGGCCACAGAAGTTCCGGTTCAGGCCCTGCCCCCAGTCTTTCGGTGCAAGGTGCTTCTTCCTCGTCTGTCGACGAGTGAGAGATCACATGGCAACTTGCCACGTAATCTTCAGATTCATCTGACGAGTCTTCTCCATCATCTCCGTATTCAAGGACGTGGCTGAGGAACTCTTAGAGCGTGATTAGGGTTAGCGCCTTCTGGTTATACTCTTCCAGCGCGTCGATCTGTTTCTGCAGGTCCGTACGCTTGTCACCAAGCTTCACGGGCCTTTTGGATTTCCTCTTCTTTTTCGAAGATTTCGACTGCTGGGTGTGAGCACTTTGGCTATCACCACCAATCTTTGGAGTTGGGCGCGGCTTCAGCATCCCTTCGATGATCTGTGGTTCCAGCGGATTCTTCCACCTGATTGCCGGGCATGTCTGGAGCTCATTCAGCATCCTTTTGGTTTTGGCCGAAAGGGCCACCTCCCATGGAGCTTCCTCAACAAAAGAGCACGTTGCCCCTGGTGTGTCCGTCTTCTTAGGAGTGTGCGGTTGGGGTGGGTTTACTTTCCACTTCTCAGACAGCGCAAACTTGCCTTGTAGGTACTGATCCTCGATCCATCCCTTAAAGACGAAGCAATCTTCGATTGGATGGCTTACCGTTTGGTGGTAAGGGCAATAATTGGGATTATTCACTTCGCCGGGTTGCGATGGTCGCCTTGGATTCGGCAAATTGATAAGCCTGTTGCGCATCGCTAGTTCGAACAGTCTCTTCGTTTTATCCCGCGGGAATGAGTAAGGGCGCTTCATTTTCTCATTATAATAGCGCCGTCTCTCCTCCAATTGATTCGTTAGTCTTGGAGCATTGGCTGTTGTTGGGTATTTGCAACGAAGGTCGCCTTCCCCTTACCTTTTTCGTTCCGCTGCTCCGGCTTCGGAGGAGACGGTCTATGACCCATTTGATCCATCTGGGCTGGCTTGTCGATTAAAGCCTAGAACGTAGTCGGTTTGAAGAACATCATGAACTGTGAAATAGTTGCATAAGAGTCTAGGGTGCCCACGAACATGCCCACCGCTGGCGCTTCCTCAATGCGCTGCTCGCACTTCGACCATAGATTCCACCATCGGATTGCGTACTGAACCCATGTCTCGCCCGACTTCACCCTGGTATTGATCAATGCCGTTATGGGGTGCGTTCACTGGCACTTGAGAATCGCTGGGTGAACCACAACTCCATCTCTGCGAAAGTCTTGACGGAGTCATTTGGAAGTTCGGAGTACCACTCAAACGCCGCCTCCGATAAACTGCCGACGAATTGGCGGAGCAAGAGCTTATCATCGCCACCAGTATTGCCACAAAAAGCCCTAGACTGAGCGACATGTTGATGGGGATTGCCTGTCCCCTTGTACACATGGAATTTAGGGATCGTGTAGCCCGGCGAGTACTTTATCTGATCATACCAGCCTGGATACGGTCACCCAGTTCTAACAATTTTCCCAGCCGTTTCATTCGCCTGGTGAACTCGTAGCTGCTGAGCGATATAATCATCCAGGACGGACTTGGAAATAGTTTCCTCCTTGGCTGCTGAAAGAGCCGGCAGAGGATTCGATATTTCTCCTCTATCATCTTCAATTATTACTGGAGGATCTTCGGCTGGGGGATCCGGCTGGATCATCATGCCCACCATATCTTGGAATAGAAGGGCCATTCGCTTTATATTGGCCGCTTGTTCCGCGGCCTCTTTGTCCTTCTTTTCAAGCATTCTCCGAAGGAACTCAGCATCAGTTTCCTGTTCATGGCGTTGTTCTGAGGATGCCTCTGGGCTTGCTTTCGGTCCTATGAGTGCGGCCATAGCAGTCATCATCTCCTAAAAGTTCTGATGCTGCTCTTGGGCTTTTGTCACGGATCGCGTAAGCGGTCGATGACCCATGGAGATACGGCTATCCTCTTTTCCGGATGCCATATAGACGGTATGCACCACCATGCCCCCAGACTTAGAGCGTTTGGGCTCAGTGCCTTTGATATTTGTCGTAGACATGGGGATTTTCTCCGGCCTTCTCCTCTTATGGGCGGTCAAAGTTGAGGGGGCCGTTGCAGTGGGCACCCAAGTAGCCGTCGCCTTCTGTGGCTTAACGAGACAGTTTTCTTCCTGTCGGAATTTCAGCTTCTTCTGCCGGCGGGGATAGTCTTGATCAACCACCGACTCTTGGACTTGTCGCTATATTTTGTAAACTTTGGAAGACAGCCGCTGAGGGGACTGGTCCAGCTTTGCTTCTGTGACAGTCTCCATCGGTGGGGGAGATCTTTTCAATACTGCGGTAGGCGAGTTCCTACGCACCTTGTTCAGCAGCTCAAAACTGTTCCCGGTTGGAACAGCAGCATTAATTTCCACCGTTGGAGCTGGTGGAGTTAGCCCAGAGAGGGAGTTGCCCCCGTCCTTCCTTACTCGGCGCTAGTGGCGACGTCGAGCGTGTCGAGCCATTGGTATTGGTTCAGCGACGGGAATGGCTTTGTCGTGCCCCCTACCCAGGTGGGGGGTTGTTGCTGGCGTCAGCTTCTTGAAGACTGATGTCCGTTGAGAAGCGGTATCCAACCGGTCAAAAACAAACTTCTGAGCAGGGACAGGAGTGGGAGCTGGAACAGTCAGTCTTGCAAAGACCGACCCTTTGGTAGGAGAAGCCGCCTTGACGACTTCAGGAGCAGGGATGGCTATCCTTTTCGGAACAACCTTTACTGGGATTGCAAGCTTCATCATGGGCTCACAGGAATTTTGGCCCAGTCTGGCGAAGACTGAGGAGCTGGAGCTGGACGACCCGTTGAGAGGGGCCGCAGTAGTAGTAAGCCGATCAAAAACCGACTTCTTGGGAGCTTCTGGTGTTGGTACAGGGGCGGTGAAGCTCGTTGGCGGGAGCATGGTCCCGAAAAACAATCCAGTAGTAGCCTGGGTGACTTGTTCCACCGGCAACGTGAACAGGGACGCCGCTTGAGGCCCGTAAGCTATGCCTCTAGATGAGGCGGAGCGCGAGTTGCAGCTGCAGTTGGAACATTTTGCACAAGTGGACGCCATTGATCCTTCACTTTCTGCACCATGCAAAACGCCAAATCTTAGCACCTCGAAACCCAAGGGCAACCATCAGCAAACCGCGATTGGTTCGCGAACACGACACACGAAGTGTAGGGTGGAATGAGGAAAAGGTCCCACCGGGCATGCCAGAATCTGTTCCCCTCCGAAAGACGCGGACGAAGACGCGGCGGACGTCTTGCCTGAAATTCGGGGCAGATGCTAATTGGTGCTATCCGTTTACCTCTCCGAAGATACCAAGTTGATTTATGGCAGCGTATATCGAAGGTTTAAACGGATGCGGCCGATGTAGCAGACTTCGTCAGATTCCCCCTCATCTGAGGGGTTTTTGATTGTGGGGACGCTCTTCCCTGCAGGCGCAAGCCTCTGCAGTTAATTACGCTACCGCATCGCTGTAACAACTTTCTCCTTCTCCAGATAGTCACTTCGCGTCGTAGGTGTTTGTTTTGTATTTGGTTGCCTGTGGATTGTATACGGAGACTAAGTTATGTTGTCGCCCATAGGCCGTGGACTAGTCCTGTCACGCCCCGCTTCCCAGAGTACGCTAAGATGGGCACGTGACATAGCCAACCATGCTACCTGTGGATAGGAAATATCCTTCCACAGTCACATTACGGCTGTAGAGATATCAAGAACAATAATAAATTATCTAATACATGTCCATAAGCCAGAATCAAACGAGTCAAGAATAAAATAATGCGGAAGCAAAAGATCCAATACAAGAATAAACTGGAATGTACGTCCCATAATGCGGGCTCACATCAGGAAAGAACAATACCGAAAAATAAAAGAACTAACTCCTACAAGTCCTCACTGCTCAGCCTGCTGACTGAAGTACTCCTGCTCGGTCTGTAGAGAAGGTAAAGAATCTGGGCCATGCAAAACCCAGACGTCAGTGCGTCATAATATAAAGCAACAAAATAAACTGGGGTAGCAAGACATGCAGGTATGAGTATGAGCAAGAATATAATAAGAATATATAACAGTGAGTATGCCAGTATAAGTGACGTGCAGTGATATCTAAACTGTGCTACGGGTTATCTATTCTACATTCTTCGAAACCAAGAAATGTAATCCTCATCGTAACCCATCGGTGATTATTCCGTAACGCCCAGAAAAACGGCAAACAATAGGTATTCCGTAACGCCTGGAAAAACGACAAACAATAGGTATTCCGTAACGCCCAGAAAAACGGCAAACAATAGGTATTCCGTAACCCCCGGAAAAACGGAAAACAATAGGTATGGCCCTTTGAGTTACGTTCGGTTACAATCCTGATTTCCCCATAACCCCCAAGTTATATATGTTTAAGTCAAGTATTAAATAATCTGGAACTAATGCCAACACTGGATCAGGCAGGTGCAGGTTTGTCTTGATAGACAACAGGACATGTCCGTAGGGACAACATGTCAGGTTTGTTGGCATTAGTAACAAGATCAGGTAACAGCGAAAGCCATGGTACCTCAAGTCAAGTCAGGTAGTGTATAGTTATCATGTCAAGTCAGGAAGTGCACGGTATCACGTCGTGTCAAGTAATGGTATGTCAAGCCATGCCAGGGATGCACAAAATGTCACGTGTGTGTTCATAATCAAACTAAAATAAGCATGGGTATACAAACAAGCATGAGGTGCTAATGAAACAATAAAATGGAACATTGTACTGTGGTATGCAAATAGATACAGATTAAAGCATATGGATGCACGGTTATCAGTTTGGGTTTAAGGGATAGTTTCAACATTAATTAAACACAGTATATCAAATATGGATGTTAAGATCATGTTAATATGTATTAAATAATCTAGAGATGCAATTGAATATATATTAGGCTAGATGTATGCAAACGGTTGTCCGATAGGGTATAAACTATTAAAGGGGTACTATGAGCTATGCAAATAATTATTATGTGATTTAAATATGGATGTGGGTACTATATATAGTAAACTAAAATGCAACATGGTATGTTTCGAGCTATACATCTAAAATGATATAAATGGACATCGAAATGTTAACATGGAACATGCGGCATTAAATTCAATCTACAGGTTCAATATGCAGTTGAATAAATATAATATAATACAAATAGCATGTAGTAAGTTTTACTTGCCTCGACAGATCAAGAAACGGTATACGGAATGTCACACGTCGGCGGAAAAAGTCGCGACGCGCGCACGATGCACGGAACAGATCCAAACAACATACAAAGGAATCACACGGGTCAGGTACGCTCGCAGGGTCGTCGGGATCGTCGTCGGCACGATCGGATTCCGGCAAATTAAAAGAACAGTGAACCTTTTAGAAGAAAAGAAAAGCAAGAAAAGAAATAAAGAGAAGAAAGAAAGAGGAAGAAGAGGAACGAGAAGAGGATTGCTCACTGGGTTGCAGAGGGGTGATGGCGTCGACGGCGATGATCGGAGGAGCTCCGGCGATGAGGTTAGGGTTTGTTTTAGAAGAGGTAGGGTTAGGGTTTTGCTAGGGTTTGGTGTCGGTTTTCTTGGTGCAAGGTTGGTGCGGGGTCTTGTGAAGGGGAAGAGAACATAGGAGAGAAAGGGGAGAGAAGAGAGATGGCGGCCGCGAGGGTGGTGCAGGTGGGTTTCTTGGGTGTAGGGTGATGGTGCGGCTGTGCTCGGGTGAGGGAAAAGAAGAAGAAGATGATGACGATGAGGAGGAGGAGATGAGAATGGAGACGAGGGTGGAGGCGAGGTCGGGGAAAAAGAGGCAGAGGAGTTAGGGTTAGGGTTTGAGGAGGCGGCGATGGGTTTTCGAAGGAGGAGATGGCGCTGGGGTTTTAAAACAGAAGAAGAAAGAAAAGAATGAAGGGAGGTGAGCGAGAGGAGAGAGAAGGGGAGAGATGAACAGTTAGGAGATAGAATTTTGGAAGTTTGTGGGGGAGAGAGAAAGATATAGCGGGGAGAGAGAGAGACCGAGGGAGAAGGAGAGAGAGAGATCGAGATGAGAGAGAGAGGGGGAGAGACAAAGATGTAGAGAAAAGGTGGGGCCATGGTTTAAGGTTTTGATTTTAATTTTAAAAAAGATTTTAGTTAGTTGAATGAGTTAAGATATTAATTGAAAAATATATTGTAAGTTTAAGAATTTAACCGTCGATTTAAAAAAGAATATTATATTAAATTTTAATTTAGGCAGGATACAAAATATTCCAAAACACGCCCGGGTCGGGTCTAAAATTTCAGAAAATACGAAAAACATATGTGTCGAACAAAAATAAAATTGGATATCCGGGTAACGAAAAAGCACACCCCCAAGAACGGATGCGCGTACGTGCGCGTAGCCTTCCAAACAAGTCCGTTTCACTGAACGGGACAGGAACAAGATGCGCGGATGCTACCACAAGGTTAGGGGTATCATGCAGGCTAAGAAATGCAATTTTAAATTATTTTACATGACCTAAAATGTTATATGTAAAATATGCGTTGCTAGATGAAATGCCAGTATGCGGTATACATGAGATGCACGTGTCTATGTAACAAGTCAAGGTAATTCATAAATATGAATCAAACGGGTTCAAGCAAGCGGGTCGGGTCGAATGCAAGGTAAAATATAAAATACCCTTCGCACCCAAACACGATAAATCAAGAAAATACCACCAATAAGGAAATACGGAAACTATAATTGGTATAAATGAACTCGGTTGTTATAAGTCCAAATCCGTATCTTTCTTAGATTTTGGTTTGAGGGTTAGGTTTAAGGATACGTTAACCTTATTTGAGACTAAGATCAACTTAAACGTTTGTTAAGTATACGTTAACTTCTTTTTAGGCTAAGATCAACTTAACGGGATCGTTTAGATCCAACAAGAGAGCAATTGGGCTCTATTGTTTAATTTAGTGATATTGCGGTCGATTGTTAATTTAAGGACATTACGGTCCGTTGGTAGTTTAAAGACATCTCGGTCCATTGTTAGTTTAAAGAAATCACGGTCGAGATTAAGGATATCATAGTCCATGAGTTTAAGGACCCCACCGTCCGATGTTAGTTTTAAGACATCACGGTCGAGATTAAGGACATCATAGTCCATGAGTTTAAGGACCGCACAGTCCGATGTTAGTTTTAAGACATCACGGTCGAGATTAAGGACATCATAGTCCGTGAGTTTAAGGACCCCACCGTCCATTGTTAGTTTTAAGACATCACGGTCGAGGTTAAGGACATCATAGTCCGTGAGTTTAAGGACCCCACAGTCCGATGTTAGTTTTAAGACATCACGGTCGAGGTTAGTTTTAAGACATCACGATCAAGATTAAGGGCATCATAGTCCGTGAGTTTAAGGACCTCACAGTCCGATGTTAGTTTTAAGACATCACGGTCGAGGCTAAGGACATCATAGTCCATGAGTTTAAGAACCCCACAGTCCAATTTTAGTTTTAAGACATCACGGTCTAGGTTAAGGACATCATAGTCCATGAGTTTAAGGACCCCACAGTCCAATGTTAGTTTTAAGACATTACGGTCGAGGTTAAGGACATCATAGTCCATGAGTTTAAGGACCTCACAGTCCGATATTAGTTTTAAGACATCACGGTCGAGATTAAGGACATCATAGTCCATGAGTTTAAGGACCTCACAGTCTGATGTTAGTTTTAAGACATCACGGTCGAGATTAAGGACATCATAGTCCATGAGTTTAAGGACCCCACAGTCCATGAAATGTGTGGTTGTCGGGACCCGTCACCTCTTTGAAGACGTTGAGGAATTACAACGACAAATATCAAAGGAGTGAAGAGATGTACCCTTGAACCAAGGTGAGTTGGTTGAAAGAGCAGATGTGCTCAGTTCAAGATAAGTTGAGGACTTATGGCCAGAATTGGACTAAGTCCAATTAAAATGTTTTAACATTTTATTTTTGTTCTGGCTATTAAGCCTTTATTTGGGCTCGGCCTTTTTAGTAATGCTAAGCATTGGGCTCTGACATTTTTGCATAGCATTCATCAGAAACAAAGCTTGCAGAGGGTTTCTCTCTCTCTTTTCTGTCTATATCTGTTTCTTTTCCTTTTTTTCTGAAAAGAAGGATCATTGGTCGTTGGGACCTACCACCTCTCCGACAACACTGAGAGATTACAGCGCCATATATCGAAGGTGTAGAGGGATGTACCCTTTGAACCATGTCCCACTCATTAGGGGGAAAGAACAGGCTGGAGCTTAAGCTTCTCGCTGCTAAAAAAGGTTTCTTTGCGTTCGCGCACGTGCGTCGCACGTGTTGGACGCACATATTTGCACGTAGCGCATATGGAGCTTGCGCATATGCACATTATGGGGGGGAGCAAGCTCTTATAGAGAACGTATCTCCTTTTAATATTATTAAATGTTCTCATGTAGTACACACGTGCGTTGCACGTGGTGCGCGCATGATGGGCATACGTGCGTTGCACGTAGCGCACATGGCGCTTGCGCATTATGGGGAGGAGCAGGCTCTTATCTTGGAGAACTAAGCTCCTATGGAGAACGTATCTCCTTTTAATATTATTAAATGTTCTCATGTGGTGCGCATGTGCGTTGCACGTGGTGCGCGCATGGTCGGCATACGTACGTTGCACGTAGCGCACATGGCGCTTGCGCATATGCGCATTATGGGGAGGAGCATGCTCCTATCTTGGAGAACAAAGCTTCTATGGAAAACTAAGCTCCTTTGAGAATTGAATCCTTGGAGGATTGAACTCTATCCTTTCTAAGAGGTATCCCCTCTTATTTATATGGGAGTGGTAGAGAAGTCATCTCTCCTTTTCCCGATGTGGGACTAAAAATGCATTCCCCATGTAGTAGAGCATTACTTTAGATTACACGTGCATAACACATTTGCTCATAACTTTTGATCTCGGATGAATTATGAGGCCCATAATATATCAAATCAAAGGATTTTTCGAGACATTTTCGATACCATTAAAATTTAGCTGTTTCTCATTCCGGAGTTTGTCAAAATACAGTTCGGAAAATACTGGTTCGCATCTTCTTCCTTAGATCACATGTGCATAGACATTTGCTCATAACTTTTGACCCCAGATGAATTATGAGGCCCATAATATATCAAATCGAAGGTTTTTTCGAGATGCTTTCAATACCATCAGAATTTAGCTGTTTCTCATTCAGGAGTTTGTCAAAATACAGCCCGGAAAATACATGTTCACATTTTCTTAAGCGTATCGCTGCCATTTGATGCCTTGGGCTCTTTTGTGCAGAAATTTTTGGCGGGAACATATACGTGCATACCACATTTGCTCATAATTTTTTATTCCGGAAGAGTTATGAGGCCCATAATATATCAAATCGAAGGATTTTTTGAGACACTTTCGATGCAATTAGAATTTACCTGATTCTCATTCAAGCGTTTGGCAAAATACAGCCCGAAAAATACTGGTTTGTATTTTCTTAAGCGTATTGCTGTTGTTTGATACCTTGGGCTCTTTTATGCAGAAATTTTTGGCGGGAAAAAATACCCCCACTATTTTGTCCACGTAGTTATTTACGTGGGTTAAGTGGTGCAAAGCTATACATCTCCGTAGAATTGATGGCTCAGGAAACAAGTTTAGGTCCTCGTCACCTAAGGTTTTTTCATCCGCATGAGCCGTAAGGGTCTTAAGAAGATTTTTCTCCGTATGAGTCGTGAGGATCTCATAGGTGCCTATTCTCCCAAAAAATCATGAGGATTCCCAAGCGTCTTTCACTTTTGTAAGTCGTAAAGATCTCACACAAGTATTTTCTCCTTACGAGTCGAGGGGACCCGCAAGTGGCTTATTCACTTTATTAGCGAATGTGGCCCGTGGATATTATACAAGAGTCAGTTTGAACCTTCTTGTAGGGCAGCGATGGCTTAGGAAACAGGTTTAGATCTGTCGCCTAAGGCTTTTCAATTTTATGAGCCGTGAGGATCTCAAAAAGATGTTTCTCCCTACGAGTCGAGAGGATCTTGTCGGTGTATTTTCTTCTTAGAAGTCGTGAAGACTCCTAAATGCTTTTTCTCCTGAGAGTCGTAAGGATCTCACAAGGGAATTTTCCCCTTACGTGTCGAGAGGACTCGTAAGTGGTTTCTCCTCCTCATCGGTATGAGATTTTGGAGAATGTGGCCCGTGGATAGTGTACAAGAGTCAATTTGGACCTATTGTAGGGCAGCGATGGCTTAAGAAACAGGTTTAAATCTATCGCCTAAAACTTTTCAACTTTATGAGCCGTGAGGGTCTCATAAAGACTTTTCTCCCTATGAATCGAGAGGGTCTCGTTGGTGTATTTTCTCTTTAGAAGTCGTGATTACTCTTAAGTGCGTTTTCTCTTGAGAGTCGTAAAGATCTCACAAGAGAATTTTCCCCTTACGAGTCGAGAGGACTCTTCAGTGGTTTCTCCTTCTCGTCGGCATGCGACTTTGGAGAATGTGGCCCGTAGATAATGTACGAGAGTCAATTTGGACCTATTTATAGGGCTACATTGCTTAGAAAACAGGTTGATATCCCCGTCGCCTAAGACTTTTCACCTTCATGAGCTGTAGGGGTTTCATAAAGATATTTTTCCCTACGAGTCGAAATGAGTCGAGAGGATTTCGCAGGTGTATCCTAACGTGAAATATAGATAACCCCCATTCTTTTATGATAGATGTTCGTTAGGTTTGTGGTACTAGAGTTTTAGTTCGTGGTACCGTCGTGTTGGCTAATATATTCTTCAATATGCAGTTTTTAAGCCACTGTTCGAGTAGCCCCGCGACTGTCGTGTTTCTGATCCCTTCTGAGGCTGGACAAGATGTCTTTAAGTAATCTTCTTAGGTCATATTACCGTTGAAAAAACAAGTGTTAGGAATTTTTCATGATGCTTTTCACTTGAGGTTAGACTCAATTTGGAGCCCCGATGAGTCATAACCGCACCCTTCTGGGGTGGGATGATCTCCAATGGTTTTTTAGGCTTTATATGAGTTGCCGTCAAGACCCGAAGCTAGGAATTTGTCGTCACTTCGTTTTTTTTCTTTTGCTTTAACGATGTCGCACCGATTCTTTGCTGAAGTAGAGTAGACATCTGTAGGACCTCTATACTGCGTGTATTACAGTTGAAGTCCGGAGCTAGGAATATATCATTGCTCCAATTTCATTTGATAGCTGCGTTCGCATCCTGCTCAAATGAGGGGGAACGCCGGGATAGTCTCTAGGTTGTATATGTACCGTCAAGACTTGGAGCTAGGATTTTGCCATGCCTCTATTTTTGCTTTGACCCCTGGGTCTTTTGTTGACGTTGCCTCTACATCTTGCTGGAATGAGAAGAACATCGGGGTGATCTTTAGACTTTAGATGTTTCCATTAAGACATGAAGTTAGGATTTTGCCGTCACCTCACTTTTATTTGATTGCCGTATCTGCCCCTGCTGGAATGAGGAGGGAGGGGACATAGTGATAGTCTCTAGGTTGTATATGTACCGTCAAGACTTGGAGCTAGGATTTTGCCATCACTCCTTTTTGATTTGGCTCCTTGCAGCCTTTGTTGACGTCGCATCTGCACCGAAAAGGAACGTCGAGCTGGAGCTGAGATTTTGCCATTACTTCTTTTTTGTTTGACCCTTGGGTCTTTGATGACATTGCGTCTATATTCTGCTGGCATGAGAAGCACGTCGAGCTGGAGTTAGAATTTTGCTGTCACTCCTTTTTGATTTGGTTCCTTAGAGCCTTTGTTGACGTCGCGTCTGCACCGAGAAGGAACGTCGAGCTGGAGCTAGGATTTTGCCATTACTTCTTTTTTGTTTGACCCTTGGGTCTTTGATGACGTTGCATCTACATCCTGCTGGCATGAGAAGCACGTCGAGCTGGAGTTAGGATTTTGACATCACTCCTTTTTTATTCGACCCTTCGGTCTTTGTTGACGTCGCGTCTGCACCCTGCTGGCATGAGAAGCATGCCGAGTCGATCTCACGTGTCAGCACGTAGACGCTCGGACGCTAGCGCTCCACGTGTCAGTACGTGGGCCTTTAGGCGCTAGCGCTTTGAGCGCAAGGACGCTAGCGCCCCACGTGTCAGCACGTGGGTGCTCGGGCGCTAGCATTTTGAGCGCAAGGACGCTAGCGCCCTACGTGTTAGTATGTGGGCGTTCAGGCGGCAAAAGGGACTTGGTCCCTGCAATGGGAGTTGTACTCCCAGAAAGAAGTACTTATTATTTTGTGTGTGTGTGTGTGTGTGTGTGTGTGTGTGTGTGTGAAGAGTTAAACTCCTAGGATGTTTTGAAGCTGGTGAAGGGCTTATTTCCTTGAGCCCTAGTTCTTCCCCAAAGTGGGGTTTCTGGAGATGGGTCTCCTTCTTCCTCCTCTGTTGGCAGGATCTTGAAGATCAAGAGATGTGAGATTTTAAAAATCTCTTCTTTTTGAGATCTGATGGGAGATCTAAGCTCCCATTTGTGGGTTTTGTGGTGAAAACTATTTAGTTATATAAAAGGAAGGGTGAAACTCTTGATTTAATTCAAAAGAAAGAAGAAAGTTTTAGAACCTTGAGGAATGAGAAGATCACAGATTTGATTTTTTTTTTTGGAGAGAGAAAAAGTTGTTGGGATATTTTCATTATCCTTGCCTTTATAGGCTATACACTTTACATATATCCCCTTGGGCTCTACAAAAATGGCATTTTGCACATCTCATGGCTCATGTGCCATTTCTTTTTGCACATAAGTCACGGGCTTTACAAAAATTTGGCTTTATGCCCATTTTTCTTACATTTATTCATAAAATAAAATACAAGAAATACAACAAAATTTTGGCATGGGGGGAGGCCGGTCGCTTCATGTTTGGGCTCGCTCCGGACATTGGCCCATTTGACCTGGGCTTGGGCCCACCTGGCTTGGGGTTGACTTTGATTTTGACTTGGTCAACCGGAGTGCAAATTTTTACCCCAACATTAATGAGAGATTTTCACAAAACTAATTAACAATTTGCCTCCATTATATAAAGGACCTGAAACTTCAAGTCTCAAAAAGGAGGGGAAGGACTACCAGAGAGAGACCACGGATAGAAAGAACAGAAGATTCAATTCCCAAGAAAGAAGAAGACTTTCCTTTCCAAAACCCTAGATAAAGAAAATGGATCAAAATATCTCTATCACATCTAAGGGTTTAATCATTTTTAAAGAACTTTGTTTTTTCTCTGGATCTGAGATCCACAAGGCAAATCTCCTATAAGTTGAGAATTTAATTCTCATCGGAAAGATCTTGTTCTTGAGAATCAAACATTCAGGAAAGAACAAATTTTAAAAATAAAAGAAGAAAGAAAATGGAGTCCATAATACTCCAGGAACTCAGTTCCCTCAAATTGAGAACTTAGTTCTTTAAAACTCAACCAAAAATCCTCAAATATAGTGATTTTAGCGAGCGTTAATGGTCAAAACACCATTGATAGAGGTTTAACCTCTCTGAAAACATCAACAGAGATTAAATCTCCATATAAAAGAAGCTAGCGCCTCACGTGCTTCCCACGTGGGTGCCCCTCTTTAACAGTGCCTAATGCCTCACGTGAAACACACGTGGGCGCCATCTAAAAAGTGCTTAGTACTTCACATACAGCCAAAATGGCTGAGTGCTTAGCACTGATTGGGCAGCGCCCAGCGCCTCACGTGCTCCTCATGTGGGCGCCACAAAAATAATAAGAGTACTTAGCACTCCATAAATAGCCAAAACGACTAAGTGCTTAGCACTGATTGGGCAGCGCCCAACGCCTCACGTGCTCCACACGTGGGCGCTACAAAAATAATAAGAGTTCTTAGCATTCTATAAATAGCCAAAACGGCTAAGTGCTTAGCACTGATTGAGCAGCGTCCAGCGCCTCACGTGCTCCTTACATGGGCGCCACAAAAATAATAAGAGTGCTTAGCACTCCATAAAAAGCCAAAACGGCTGAGTGCTTAGCACTGATTGGACAGCGCCCTGCGCCTCACGTGTTCCTCACATGGACGCCACAAAAAAAAAGAAGAGAGAAAGGTCCTTAGCACTCCATAAACAGCCAAAATGGCTGAGTTCTCAGCGATAATTAGCCGGCGCCCATAATTAAATTCTTCACATGACACCCATGTGAGTGTCAGAGTGTCAAATAAGTGCTTAGCACCTTTGCATAAAAAGAAATGGACTGAACAAACAGAGCCCAAATAAATGCTTAGCACTTTTAAATGAAAAAGAAAAAGAGTAGGCAGACTATGCCCAAATTGGCTAAGTCTCTGAAGTTTCTTGTAATTGAGCCCAAATACTCTTTTGATGGATCTTAAGTAAAAATGATCCTTAAAAACATTGTTAAACTAATCTTAGTTTCAAACATGATTAATGATCTCCCGTTGATGATATCCAAAATGATATCTATCCCATATCTCCTAAGGTAATCTTGGTCTTAAATATGACTAACAATTCTTCGGTCCACCACAACCCATTTTCCCCTCAAATACGGGATTTGGTTTAAGGGTACATCTTTCCACACCTCTGATATATGTCGTTGTAATTTCTCAACGTCTTCAGAGAGGTGGCGGGTTCTGACAACCAACAACTCCTTTAGTCATATATTGATGCACTTCCAAATTGACGTGTACACCTAAAATACTCCCATCAAACATGGCGGTAATGGACCGAAATATTCTTAAACTAACATTCGTCCCCCAAATGGGAATGTTGGACCGAAATGTCCCTAGACTGAAATTTTGTCTCAAACATGGCAATAATGGACCGTGATATCTTTAAACTAAAATATTTAGGCCCAAATGCTCATCTATTTTAAGTCGATTTTAATCTCAAACCAGATTAACGGTCCTTAAGTAAAGCTAAGCCCAAATCTAAAATATACAGATTTGGACTGATCCGCTCCCTACGGATGACGACATAAACTAGTCTCCGTATACAATCCACGGGCAATCTAAACAAACAAAAACACACATAACACGAAGTGAACCGCCGAAGCAGGAAAAAGTGGTTATCGCAATACGGTAACGTAATTAACTGCAGGGGCTTGCGCCTGCAGAGAAGAGCGTCTCCACAATAAAAAAATCCCTCATAAAATGAGGGGGGGTCTGATAAAGTCTGCTGCAACGGTCGCGTCTGTCCAAACCTCCGATATATGTTGCCATAAATCAACGTGGTATCTTCAAAAAGGTGGAGGATAAATCCAAATAGTATCTGCCCCTAAATTTAGGCTAGACGTCCCAACGTCTCAGTCCGGTCTTTCGACGATGAACAACTAGTCCTTTTAGAACTACAGACCAATCTGGACCCTCACAGCCAGCCATACAACAGGAGGATATACCTGGTCCATCTCAGCGCCGTCGCGGCCGATCTAGCATTCCACGGGCTTTGTCGTGCTTGAAGTGATGCTCTCTTTTGTCCTTGTTTTTATCGAATTCATGAGATGTATATATTTGGGTGTCGAACTCATGCGGAGTCGGCTTCGCTTTATTTATATACTATTTATTGCATTCCGCTTTTTGTCATTCGTCTCTGGGCATTGTATATTTTACGTGGATTGTGTCTTCGCCGTGTTTGGCATCGAGTTAGCTTCCATTTTGGGTAGCGTTTATTTTATTGATATTATACATAAATTTAGTCAAAATTTACAAAGGGGTGTTGTCCGTTTTTTGTTTGAACTTTTAAACAATGGGTTTTTTTAGGAGTTGCAAAAAATTGAGGCTTTTAGATTTGCCGGAACTAAAGAAAAGGAGTTGCAAAAATTTACAAATTGGACGTTGTAATCAAGCAGAAGGGGGCATTCGGGGTTGGTGGAAGGTGGTGGTGCCAGACTATTCCGTACTTTGCAAGTGAGGAATAAGACTTAACCCCCAACCAGAGACCTAAGACCTGGCTCTCTGGTCGAGAGCCAAGTCTCTGGCTGGGATGGGGGTTAATTTCACACTTTGCAAGTGTGGAATAATACTTGGCCCCAACCAGAGACCTAAGACTTGGTTCTCTGATTGATGGCCAAGTCTCTGGTTGGGATAGGGGTTTAATTCTGCACTTTACAAATGCGGAATAAGTCCTCTAAAACTTGGTGGACTTGGATCTCTATGAGGACCCAAGTCTAAACCACACTTACAATGTGCGGATTAAGATTTGGGCTCTCTCACAGACCCAAGTTTAAGCCGCACTTTGTAAGTGCGACTTAAAATCCGTCCTGAGATTCAAATCGTCATTCTATATGGCGTCTACGTGGCGCTGATGTGGGCCGAATGTACTAAATTCCTAAATAATTTAAAAAGATGTCTAAATCCCTAATTAGTTTAAAATTAGTGCAACATCCCAAAATTTCTCCGAACTACATATATTTTTGGTGATGTATACATAGTAGTTAGAGATAGCTATGTATTTGTATTCAATGATAAAATCAAATAATATAATTTGCAAATTTGAATAATCAAGCAAGTTTTCTAAGAATATCACTCTATATAAAAATTATTTATCATTTCAAACAACTTTGTAATTATTCACGCTTATCTTTATCTTTAGGGTGTTCGCGAGTCGGGTTAGACCCGTTGCCCGTCCAAACCCGTCCGTTTTTGACGGATAAAAGGGTCGTACAAAACCCGTCCGAAATTGACGGATCAAAACCCAAACCCGCCCGCAACCCTTATCGTCCTGCAACTGACCTGAATTCGCTCGCTTCATTAACTTTTGAGCCGATGACATGATAGGTTGAATTAAACCCTAAATCTAAATAAATTATTTAAACTCTATTCACATTTCTAAAATTTAATTGAATCGCATCCTTTTTTAATCTTCTCTCTTCTCATCTCTTTCCATCTTCTTAAACCATCAAATCTTGTTAGTTCTCGGTCATGGCCTACGATTTCAATTTCTAAAATCAAAAGATCATAGAAAACTATGATTTTATGATAAAAAGGTAAGAGAAAATTAAGGTTTTATGGTTCGTTGGTTTATTTCATATAAATTATACATTAAATTTAGTATGTTAACCCGTTATTATCCGAAACCATGTTTAACCGGCCCGAATTAATTAAAACCGAACCCGGGTCCGAAACCTGTCCGAACTCGTTGGGTTCGGGTTCGGGTTCGAGTTTATCTACCCATTACAACAGACGGGTTTAAAGTGACTAGAAAACCCGTCTGACATAGCGGGTTCGGATTCATTTATGGTCAAAAACTCGTCCAACCTGATCCGTGCACACACCAACTTATCTCAATCTATACAATTTAATGAAACTACATATTCAAATTCAGGGTAGAACTGGAAATAAAGATTATTAAAATATTTCATGATAAAGCTAAGGAATAATCGGGGAAAAAGGAGAGATCCAACCCCCGCAAGAACCTGTTTGGTTGTAGGATTATGAAAGAATTGGATTGTGGAATCAAAAAATTTGAGAGGATTCCATAATTTTATGTATGGTTGTGGGATTTGTATTTGTAGGATTTCTTTATTTTTTATGGGGGGCCCACCGCAAAACAAGGATCCATGAATCCTAAAAAAATTGTGGGGACCCGGATGCTTTATTTATTTAATAATCCTCTCTCTATCTAACTCTCTCTATGATTCTCAAATTCAAATTTCACTTTCTTTTCACTAACCAAACAAAAATTACAAGGATCTACAAATCCAATACTAGGAATTCAATACCAACCAAACAACAAATTACCAAACCCAGAAATTTGCGACTGTACTATTTTAGAATTCAAATTTCATAATCTTGCAACCAAACAGCCCCTAAGGGCCTGTTTGGTTGTAGGATTATGATGGATTTGGGATTGTGGAATCCAAGAATTCCATAATTTTGTATTTAGTTGGGGGATTTGGTTTTGTAGAATTCCTTTATTTTTTAGAGGGGCCATCACAAAATAAGGATTCTTGAATCCTAAATTTTTTTGAGAATTTACGAGGATTTGCACTATTCATTATACTTTTGGATGGAACCCGATACTTTATTTATTTAATAATTCTACCTCTGTCTATCTCTTTCTGAAATCCTCAAATCGAAACGCCACTTTCTTTTCACCAACAAAGGTTGCAGGATCTACAAATCCAATACTAGGAATTCAGAATTAACCAAACAACAAATTACCAAATCCAGAAATTTCAACCGTGCTGGTTTGGATTCCAAATTTCTTAATCTTGCAAGCAGATCTCTCTCTGACTCTGAGTCTCTCTCATCATCTTCTCTCTAAAGAGAGAGAAAGAGAAGACCCCATTAGCAAATTCCACACAATTTATGAAATTACAAGCCCAAAATCTTATACAGAAAGTTAAAAGCTTGGTTTGTTTTCACTAGAGGTTTGAGGGCGACAAGAAATAATAATTCTGTGTTTTGTTGTGGCGATTTTTATTGAGCTACACATGTGTGATGTGTCTTGAGTTGAGAGGAATATAAGGGGGTTGTTTTCAAAAAGCTTTTGTTTTTTAGCTTTCCCATTGGGCCATTTGAAGGCCGAGGTGTTTTGTCCCCTAGTAGAAGACCCATCTTTTATATGCTTTTTGTTTTAGGGCATCCACTAGAATCTCTAGGGTTTCTTCTCTTTGCCTCTAAATGGCTGTTTGTGGGGTGTGATCTATAATTGGGGTTGTGATTTGCCCATCTTTTGAGCATCTGGGTACTTTTAGATTCATCTAAAAGGTATGAGTTTGGTATAAAGTTTCAATTTTTAGGGTTTGTTTTTATATTTGGTTTATGGGTTTTGGTTTGTTTGAACTGAAGTTTAATATTTAGTGAACTGTATGGATCTGAATGGATTGGGATTAAAAATTAAATTTGATCTGATCTTGTTAGTTTTGATATCTTATTGGATAGGTTCAATTGTTTTTTTGGTACTGAGTTCAATTGTTTGTTTGAGTTTAATTTTAAACTGAAATTGTATGCAAGGTTATAAATTTGTGATTAGGTATTGTGTTTTCAATTATTTGTTTGAGTTGATTTTGAACTTAGATTCTATTGCAGGGCTAGAAATTTGTGAGTAAGGGGTCTCTTGCTTGATTAAAAGATGAATGGAGCAGTTCTTATCGCGATTGCAGCGACAATTGGTAATTTACTGCAAGGCTGGGACAATGCTACCATTGCAGGTAATAATTTTCTCAAATTGTTTTTAGTTTTGGGAGGACTTCTTCTTGCTCTTGTTGTTGTATCCAATTTAATTGTTGAATTTATGAATAGAGAGAAAAGAGAGAAAAGTGGCACTAAATTGATTTTGTTCCTGCCCAAATTAATCTCATGCTCAAAATTCATGTTCTGTGGTTGAAAACATAGGGAAGATAGTGGTAGATGTTTTTTGTGTGTGGATATACTTCACAGTTTCTTTCATATTATTTATATTCATTTTGGCTTAGTTTCACTAAAATACCAAGACACTTCAACGCTTTTGGTATCAGTTTGCAATTTATTAAGGATGCAGCATTTATCTGAAAAGCATTGAAAGGTCATGATATTTTAGTCAAATTTATCCTTTTTAATATTTTTTTGGCAAAAGGCATTCAACAAGATGTTTCACCATCGAATACAATCAATGGCAATATTATTGATTTCTTTGTCTTCTGTTTCTCTTCAGGGTCCGTTCTTTACATTAAGAGGGAATTTCAATTAGAGACCCAACCTACTATCGAGGGACTAATCGTAGCCATGTCACTAATCGGGGCCACAATCATAACAACATTTTCTGGACCCGTATCAGACTGGATCGGTAGAAGACCGATGCTAATAATCTCATCAATTCTCTACTGTCTTAGTGGTTTGTTGATGTTGTGGGCTCCAAACGTATACATGTTACTTTTGGCGAGGCTCATCGATGGATTTGGAATCGGTTTGTCTGTTACTCTCATTCCTGTTTATATATCCGAGACAGCTCCAGCTGATATAAGAGGATTATTAAACACACTCCCTCAATTTTGCGGCTCCGGGGGGATGTTTCTTTCATACTGCATGGTCTTTTCTATGTCGTTGATGCCACAACCAAGTTGGAGACTAATGCTCGGAGTTCTTTCGATTCCTTCTCTGTTATATTTTGCATTGACTATTTTCTATTTGCCTGAATCTCCGAGGTGGCTCGTGAGTAAAGGGAGAATGGAAGAGGCGAAAAAGGTTTTGCAGAGGCTGCGAGGGCGAGAAGATGTTGCAGGTTTGGATAACTTAGACATGCCTCTTATGTTTTTTGAATTTAGATCGTCTTTTTCTGAATTAAGCGAAAAATTTAGGAGGCATCTTATTTTACATGTTAGATACCTTATTGAGTAAATTTCATGTCTATTTAACTAAAAACCCATAATTATCTCTGTTTTTTCACTAAACCACCTTAAAAAAATTTACAGTAGGCTCCCTTAAATTGCTATATTTAAGGGTACTTTAGTGAAAATTCCTTCAAACATAAGTTCAGGGGAGTTTAAGTAAGAAATTTTTTAATGGTAGTTTAGCGAAAGACATAGTTAATGGTATTTTGAGCATTTCCTGTCTTTGTGTGTTAACTCAAGGTAACTGTTGATGCGTCGTAGGATACATCATGATAAAATCATCTGCCTTTGTGTGTGTTAACTGAAGGACTTCAAAACATTTCAAAGTTTCATAAAACAATAGGTTACTTGAACAATCATTACCGAGAAAACAGATACATGTACTAAGTTGCATATACAAATCACGTGGAATTGTTAATCCATCATTCATGCATTAGAACTTGTAACCTCTTAATCTAAGAGTTACATATAGGATATGTTAGAATTTTATGATATAGTTAAAAGGAGTTTTTGACAAGTATCCATCAAATGATAGAGACATGTTCATCCGAAATGAGTTCATCCTTATCGAAGTCTAGAAATTGCAAATTTGCAACTTAGTTGCCTCACATTCTTACCATAAAGCATATCTGGTTGCATAACCATCTTATCAAAATTTTCTATATCTTGACTTCTTGCAGCGGCCATGCAGTTCTTTTCTTTTACTGCATTTTGAATCCAGATAGTTTTTCTTCTTTTGAATTTGTAGTGCATCTTTACAAGATAATTTGAAGCATTTCATCTTTACAAATTGTTTGACATGCATATGTAGCATCTCACTGTTCCTTTACTGGTTTATAGCTACAACATGTACCATTAGGGGTTCTAACATCAGCTTGAAAAGATTTAGATAGTCTCTAGATTGCTCATCTTTTAACTTCAGAAATATAAATTCCAACATTTTCCTCTCTCTGCTTCTAGTTTTCAGTCATTGCTTTTAAATCTTAAGGATAATATATTGAGGTCATGTGACCTATTCAATACCTGGTATAATCTTAATAATTGAGGCTAATGTATATGATAATAGCGAGACAAAAATTAACAAAATGCCCTAATTGTATTTTGCTCTTCCCAATTTTTTTTCCAGGAGAAATGGCCCTCCTCGTCGAAGGATTGGGTGTAGGAGGCGAGACATCCATCGAAGAGTACATTATAGGCCCTGCCGACGATCTCCACGACGAACAAATCTCAGCTGGTGACAAGGACCGAATAACTCTCTACGGGCCCGAAGCAGGTCAATCTTGGATCGCACGGCCCGCAAAGGGCCAAAGCATGCTCGGGAGCGCCCTAGGCATCATCTCTCGCCACGGGAGCATGGAGAACCAAAGCAGCATCCCTCTCATGGACCCCGTTGTCACTTTATTCGGCAGCGTCCATGAAAATTTACCCCAACAAGGCGGAGGAAGCATGATAAACTCGATGTTCCCGAATTTCGGAAGCATGTTTAGTGTCGCGGGTCAACACCCAAAAACCGAGCAATGGGACGAGGAAAATGGTTTAAGGTATATAAGAACTTAAGTGTAGTATGATTACTCTTACACAGTGAGGGAGGGAGTGACCATGCAAGAACTTAAAAATGTTGTATGAATACTCAGAGAGAGAATGATGACACCATACAAGAACTTAAAATGTAGTATGAATACTCAAATGGTGTAGTATGGATACTCGAACAGAGAGAGACTTAGGGATGATAATGCCAGATAAGAACTTGAAATGGAGTATGAATACTAAAAAGAGAGACTTAGAGGATGATGATACAGAATAATAACTTAAAATGCAGACACAGAGAGACCTAAAGAATGATGATACCATACAGGAACTTAAAATGTAGTATGAATACTCAAGCACTCACAGAGACAGATGATTCAGATGATCTTGATTTCATCTGATCATATATATTTATAACTGAGTTTATTACTGATTTACATGATATTATGCCGAGGATACACATGTAACAATTTATGGAGTTAGCTGGATTGTTTTGATTTGATTTATAATTTTTGTTTTAAGGGACGGAGAAGAATATATTTCCAATGGTGAAGGAGACGATTCTGAGGATAATCTACAAAGCCCTCTTCTATCTCGGCAAGCGACAAGCATGGAAGTCAAAGACATGGGCCCACCACACGCAACTCATGGAAGCAATTTAAATATAAGGAGAAATAGCAGTATACTTCAAGGAAGTAGTGGGGATGCAATGGGGATTGGTGGAGGTTGGCAACTTGCTTGGCAATGGTCGGAGAGAGAAGGGCCCGATGGGAAAAAGGAAGGCGGTTTTAAGAGAATTTATTTGCACGAGGGTGTTGGGGGGTCGCGGAGGGGATCTATTGTTTCACTTGCTGGGGGTGATGTGCCTGAAGGGAGCGAGTATATTCAAGCTGCTGCTTTGGTGAGCGAACCTGCGCTTTACTCGAAGGATTTGATAAATCAGCACCCCGTGGGTCCCGCGATGGTCCATCCGTCAGAGGAAGCTGCGAAAGGACCAAGGTGGGCGGATCTCCTTGAACCCGGGGTTAAGCACGCGTTGGTGGTTGGGATTGGGATTCAAATTCTTCAGCAGGTAAATACAGTTTAATTTGACATGGAAGCTAATTACTTAATTAAAATTATTAAATTATATATCGTTTCAAATATTCAGCAACAGTCGGATTATTGAGCTATGATTGATTTTATCTTTACTTATCTGAAGCTCTAAGATACGGTTGGAGATTTGACTTAGAGCTGATATATGATATATCTAACCCCTTGTTTCTACCTTTATATCTTGCAATCCTTTTTTATACGACTCTTTGTGCCAAAATTGTTTCAATTATGCAGTTTTCTGGCATCAATGGCGTTCTGTACTACACACCTCAAATTCTTGAACAAGCAGGAGTGGGAGTTCTTCTCTCGAACCTCGGCATCAGCTCTGCCTCAGCATCCATCCTTATAAGCGGCCTCGTTACGCTGTTGATGCTTCCTTCTATCGGCATTGCCATGAGGTTCATGGATATCTCTGGAAGAAGGTTAGAAAAATCGAAACAAAAATCCATCCATCTCTTATTTCCATTCTAAATATTTGGTGTATTGCTTAGGAAAGCGGCCATCTAAATCCGGAGTTCTCTCATGGATATATGTCTGTGTTGAAAATCTTTATTTAAATGTAACTTTAATATTTCACACAAAAACCGAATTCGGCCTAATGATTATAGGCATGGGGATTAAGGTCTTATTAATGAGATTTGCACAAAGTTTGAATCTCTTCTAGTCAACAGATTTTTTTTGCCACCGTAAGCCTTAACCTATGCATACAACACACCCACGCACACATCACACACAAGCATACAACACACACGCACCCAGGGGACCCACGAATTTGCCCCGAAAGCATTAATTTGTGGCCACTTCCTCTCTCGGGGTTCGAACCTCGCACTACTATGTTGTATTAAATGTTGTTGAGGGTGTAGACTAGCCCCATATATTTTCACAAGTTTAGACGTTGTTTGAACTCACCTTAATGGTTTTTTTGTGTGCATGAATGTAATTTTCACAAGTTTGGAGCTCTACTTCACACCGATTTTTCTTCCGAATCGCTACTTGATCTAGGTATTTCTTATTCCTTGTTAATGCAGGTTTCTTCTTCTCGCCACAATACCGGTCCTAATCCTCACCCTGGTCATCCTCGTAATTTCCAACGTCGTTCACTTTGGCACCGTCGCCCATGCTATTCTGTCCACCGCCAGTGTCATCGTCTACTTCTGCTGCTTCGTGATGGGCTTCGGGCCCATCCCCAACATCCTCTGTGCCGAGATCTTCCCAACCCGAGTCCGAGGCGTCTGCATCGCTATCTGCGCTCTCACATTCTGGATCGGTGATATAATCGTCACATACACCCTCCCCGTCATGCTCAACTCTATTGGCCTCGCGGGCGTTTTCGGAATTTATGCAGTCGTGTGTGTCATAGCCTTGGTGTTTGTGTTCTTGAAGGTCCCAGAAACGAAGGGCATGCCCCTTGAGGTCATCACTGAGTTTTTCTCTGTTGGGGCGAAACAGAAAATGTGAAGTGTTTATTGTAATGCATCGGTACAGAGGAAGGAGAGACAAGGATCCTTGGAGCAGAATTTCCGATTCCCAGATTTAAATACAGGAGCTGTAATTTTCCTTTGGGGGCTCTCTAGATTCATTTTCTAGCTAGAAGTTGTTATTGTAAGCATTATTGATGTTTATGGTTCTTTTTCCCTTAGTTTTTGGATGTGTTACTTAATATTTGATGGAGTTTTAGCTTCTAGCTTGCGAGAAAGCAGTATTTTCTGAATTATGCATATATCCTGTTTCAGGTTGAATTGTCTCTCACAAGGAACCAAATATTTGGGCCATTAAGATAGAAAGAGTATTTCCTGTTTCTATCTCTTTTTATTTTTCGTTCTTTAAAGGGAGCATATCATGGTATCATATTTTTTCTCTTTTTCTGAAATTATGAACTTTTATTAGTACAAGAGGGACACAATTTTTAAATTTATTTTTCAGAAAAACTAGAAAAATCCTTTATTTTAAAATAGGTTCTTTAGATATGAGATAACTTTTGAGAACCAAAAATATAAAAATAATATTTTTGGAGATAATTATGATCAACAAAAACTTTAATAATTATTAAAAATCTAAAAATATGTCTATAAACAAACTTTTTCCATAAAATTAAAAATAACTAATTCTTTTTTTAAAAGAGAATAAATTTCTCTACTGCAAATCATATCAAATATCTCAAAAGTGATTCTCAAAATAACATATGGCAAGCAAAATTTATATTGTTTGAATCAAATTTTTTATGATTTTTAAAAGATATCTATAAAATCAACAACTAATTTCTCAAATCTATTACAATAAAACAAATTAGCAAAAAAGTAAACACAAATATATCTATCTATCTATACTACTCATATAAGTAAATTGACACTTTTTTTGGTCCGTATGTTTAGTTAAGATTTGTAATAAACTAAAATATTCTTATTATAACAACTTTAAATATAAAATTTATTAAAATAAGAAATATAAATTTATAAAAAATTTATAAGTTGTAATTTCTTTTTTACATTGAAAAAGTATCTTTTCAAAACAAACAAATCATGTGGGAATAAATATGTGTAAATTTAAAACATGTAGAACTTTTTTAATATTTTAGCCATGGTAATATGCAATTATCAATTTTGTTTTCTAATAATAAACACTTTATCAATCTTTGTGTATAGCATGTGAAAATATATGGTACATAGCAACCGTTTCAATGTAAAGTTTATTTAAATATAATTTGATTTATTAGTTAAGATTCTTTTCTTATGTATCTACGAAAAGAAAACTAAAATTTCCTTACAATATTTTTGAAAAAGAATTTTTTTAATCTTATCTATAATCTATCTATTTTTACACTTATCCCCATCTATATTTATAGTACCCTTAAATGAAAATTCATTTATTTTACCCTGATCAAGCTAAATTTTTATTTTTAAATTTTTTAAAATTAGAGATAAAGTTTAATATTATTAGTTTATTTGAATTATTTAGTTTACAAAAGATTTAGTTTACATATTTGCTATATCTGTAATATATCTACAAATTATGTTTTGTTATCAAGCAGGCTCATATTCTATATAAACATCCATCGTCTCTCATCTCTCCTCTGTTTGTGTTTTATTATACATATGATCAATAATGATACCGTCTACGTTTTGTCTATATCTTAATAAAGTCTTTGCATAATTTTCTTCGTATCTTTGTACTAATTTTAGTATTTCTTTTGATGGAAAAGTTTGGAAAAAAGTAATTTTGAGTTTAAATATAATTAATATAATTTTTGGGAGAAGGAAAGAATTTAAATATTATTTTTAGTATTTTCGAAGATTTACTTTTAGTAAGTGGATTTTAGGAAAAGGAATAATTTTTAAGAGGAAAATTGTTCAAAACGAGTAAGTAATTATTTAGAATTTATGCATAAATTTTTCATAATTTCTCGACATTAAAATTATTTTTAACTAATTTTTATTCAAGAAAAACAATTTATAAAACAACTTTTAAAATAAAAGAAAAAATAACAAAACATTTTTAACCCAAACCCAAATCCAAAACCCGAGCCCAGCCCAAGGCCTAAGGACTCGGCCCAGCCTGCTACAGCAACAGCTGCTGCGTGTGGACCCCATGCGAGCGCGTGCACGGTCGGTGCGCCCACGTGGGCGACTCGCGCCCATGTGGAGCGATCTGTATGGCTCATCTGACCGATCCGACGGCCAAGATTGACCGGTGGCGTGGGAATTAGGGCTCGTGTCGGATAAAATTCCGGCTCGATTAAAATTTTAAAATCCTATAAATATGCCTTACTATTTCTCACACTTTTGCCGTCTAAATAATTCCAGAAAAATTCATGTGCGATTGTCTCTCGGCGATCTACGCATTGGTACTGGTGACGAGTGCTAGAAAAATCCGAGATGGAAGTACGATTCATTGGTTCGTGCCGGCAAATTTTCTTCACGGGGTAGAATTCGTTTCTCTCCTCTTGATCTCCTTCTTAAATATTATTATATTTTTGTATTGTCTAATAATTAGATTATATAATTTATGTAACTACTTTGAAATTTCTGTACAAAATTATTTGTTTAAATGTATAGAAAGGGTATTTCAGCCTGAGTAGGAATTATAAGTTATTTTTGTTTAATAAAAGTAAAAAATAACTTGTACCTTACTGGTAAAGCCTTTACACTGTTGTGACATAGCTTATGTGTTCGATTCTCATTTGTCCCAATTATTCTAATATTTTTCATTTTAACTTTTCGGAAGCTAAAGAGTTGCATGTGCAATACACGGAGAATCGAAAAGTTTCAGAAAAATTAAACAGGATAAATGAGTGGTTAACACCGATTAAAACACCTGGCACGAATCTCGAGATAAGGCATCAAGATCCGACCGCCCGTTTCTTCTATTTGCTTGCCGCCGACGGTCTTGATTGCTGTAGGGTGCTTTTCGTCACCCCATTGAGATGGAAAATACGCGTCGCTTGTCAGGTGCATTACAGATTCCCCCTATTTAGGGTAGACCAGGGTTTATTGATTGTGAGGTTCCAAATATCCGGCGGCCGCGGACTAAGCTGCCGTTAATTACCCCTCGTTTTTGGAGCGAGAGAACTTCCGATTGACGGTAAAATGGGCCATGCGAACTCAATGTGCAGTGTACGCGTGTTGTGTTTTGAAAGGGAATTAGATGTATCGGGGGCCTCACAGAGTTTACGGGGGTCCCGTTACCCGGATAGCGGGCTGGGGCTCAAGAGGGTTAGCAGCTCCCTTATGTGATGCAAGGCAGCACCCTGTTAGAATTTTTTTTTAATGGGAGTAAGTGTTGTGGAGTGTGTGTGTGTATAAGGGAAAATAGCGTCCAAAGGACGCGTGGGTGCCAGCGTCTCACGTGCCCAGCACGCGGGCGCTGGGCACTGGCGCCTCACGCGCTTAGCACGCGGGCGTTGGGCACCTGTGCTTCACGTGCTTGGCACGCGGGCGCCGACGCCTCATGTGCTTGGCACGCGGGTGCTGGGCGCCAGCGGGAAAAAGGGGCTTAGTCCCTATACTGGGAGTTGTATTCCCAATTGACTTTTGGAGTTAAACTTCTAAAAAAAATGACAAAGGGGCTTAGCCCCTACACTGAGAGTTGTACTCCCGATTGACTTTTGGAGTTGAGCTCCTAAAAAAAAGATTTATATATATATATATATATATATATATATATATATATATATATATATATATATATATATATATTTGTGGAGTTAAACTCCCAAGAGATTTTCGGAGATGGTGAAAGGGATCCCCTTTCTTCTCCCTTGAGCCTTACATCTTCTCTTGAGCCTTGGATTTTCCCAAAGTGGGATTTTTGGAGATGTGTCTTGTAAGTCTACGGTAGCGCCCCGGCCGTCTAACAGACGCCAAATGCGGAACAAAACCTTTTTACAACTGGCGCTATCGCGTACTATAACCCGGATCTGCCATTAAAGCTAAACTAACAAACTACAAAGTGGGTAGAAGAGTTATACCGAACGATCCGAGTCCTTCGGTCTTCAACCATCATCCCACGCTTTGTTGCGGCTGCTCCGATCTCCTGAATCTCCAGTCTTCTCGTCCAGGTGGCACCACGTCGACGGATCTTTAAACGGGCTCCCGCCTCTGAACCGAGGCAATTCGGTCGTCAAGTTTGCTAAAAGAGACGACCAAGATGAAGTAGAGAATGAGTAGAACACTTTGTCTCGTTACGTCTAAGGCTATGGACGAACGGTTAATGAAGTTGCCTTTTGGATCGAATGGAAATGAGAAATGAATCATATCTAATTTCTATGCACCAAAACTTATGTCTTTTTTCTAATCAAAAACCTTATTCCTCTCAAGGAATGGCCGGCCATATATAAGCAAGGGGGGCGAGTGTAGGAGGAGGGATGGTGAGAATAAGATCAATGAAGAGGATGAGTCACTTAACACCTTGTATGAATGCATTTAATGAAAACTATGAATCATAACCCTTAGTCATCATATCATTAAATGAACATTTAAAGCACTAATGACTCACTAGCCTAGTCACCATCCTAGTCACCATCTAGAAGCTTCCACACTCATCTCAAGAAAAGATAAATCCGCATTTAACCGACTGTTAAATACGGCTGATAGAAAACTGGAAACCGGCAACTTCCAAAAGTGATCCTGAAACGAATTTCAGGATAACCCCGTAATGGTATAAACATACCTGCATTTGTATTACGACCGAATACAAATGCATCTGAGACAAAGATATTATATCTACACAGTATAATACTCGGATCCGGCTTAAACCAAAACCGACCAGTATTATCTGCCCGAAAAATGACACGTGCGAAAACGCACGTGCATTTTCCGAACCTTTCCATAAAACCATACGGCCTCTACAACGTTTCGCCCGAACTTGGAAAAGTGTCTGTGGGGGACTCTAATGACTCATCAACACACTAGCACTGGGTATAACCACTAGCACGTCAGAGGTACTGTTAGTGTATATGCCCTAGAGGCCATTACTGTATCATACTAGTATGTATATTACTTGATGGAAGCTTGGGATATTCACAGTTGTACAGACAATCTTGCTCGATATAGTAGTATGCTACTTGGTTTGTCTCTGCTTTACTGTGTACATGTGTGTTTCTTTATTATATCACCTATACGCATTAGTAGAGCCCTTAGGATCTTTGCTTGATTACCGGGGTTGTGATGGCGATCATACTCGTGGGGGCTGGGTAATCCACAAGCACATCCTTATACACGTCCCTAGTCGTGGGATTATCGAGACAGGGCATCGATACTCCGGAGTAGACTAGCGTATGCACTTCTCATCCCAACACGGGAGACGGTCTGTCCCACAGCCGTCAGTACGTCGTACTTGAGATAGTATGCGGGTGCTCGTTAGGTTACGAGTACACTGGACAGGACTCGTCGGGAACTGATGGTTGGTATTATATCTATCGTCAGTTATCAGTTCCTAGGTGACATGAGTACAGCTTAGTCCGCTGACTTGACACTGTCACTTCGCCTCGAGTGTGTTCCCACTGTTCTTTGATTACTACCCTACCACGGCTCTACCGAGTCGTGCAAACAGGTAGTAGCTAGGTGCAGTCCCGAAGCACTTGGAGGCAGTGACGGTTAGACATGATTCGTCTCTCCCGGTATTGGGGGTTGACATCGCGCTGTGTCTAGGAGAGCCATTACACGAGTAGTCCCTGGCCAGGGCAAGCGAGATATACTAGTAGGTTTCCAGTGTTATCTCAGGGTGTTCTGGGCTTCACTCCGACACGACTTGTACCGCTATTAGGGGACTGACGTTTACCGCCCCCTAGGCCCGCCATGCGATGTATCAGACGAACAGACCGGACTGTACGGAGATTGTCACATACAGGCTCAGTAGGAGTTCGGATGGGTTCACCTCATCGGCCTTCTTATCGACATCTACCTGGGGACCGTTACGTACAGCTAGTGCCGCTTGCGATCTGTGGTTAAACCCACAGCCAGCGTAGTGTCGAGTCTTTAGAGTCCCACACAGAGAGTTTCCCTGCACTAAGCGAAACGTGTAGAGGCCGTATGGTTTTACGGCAGGGCTGCGATCACTTACGCACACTTGTGTGCGTGCGGTGTTCGGGCAGGCAATACTAATGGGCTTTGGTTTAAGCCGGATCCTAGTATTGCACGGATGGATTTGTTTTGTCTTCTGCGCATCCACATTCTACGGAATGCGGATGCAGGTGTGTATGCACAGTTTTCCGGAGCGATGAAGGAGGAGGTGTCTCATCAGGGTTTTGGCAGTTGGTTCGGCCAAAACCGTTATGTGGCAGGCTCATTAGGGTTTTGACAGTTGATTCGGTCAAAACCATTTTGAGGCGGACTCATTAGGGTTTTGACAGTTCGTTTGGTCAAAACCATTATGAGCCGCGGACATCATTTACTAATCCTTTTAGTGAAGATTTTATGATGGCTAATTGCATTGACCATTTGACCCCATTGACCTCTCTTGATTTTGTTGACCCGTTGACCGTGTTGACCATTGACTTTCAAGAGAGATCTACACTCTTCTTTTCTTTTTCTTTTTCTATTTTGATTATGATAATAGTCATTTCAATGTAGCCATCAAACTTTATCTTGATGGGATTAGTAATGATATTGTTTTTGCATTATTGAACCATGGTTCATTTTCTTAAGCTCATAATTTCTTTCTCATTCTCACTCTTGCCTTTTTTCTAGTGAGAAGAAAAGAAATGCACCATGGTTGCTAGCTCCTCCTTCTTCCTCCTCTTGTTTCATCTTTTGATCGCATGTATTGAGAGATAAAGATCCCACAAAGACAAAACCATCCCTCTACCACTTCTACACAACCTAAGGCTTCTAGACTAGCAATCTCTTTGCCCTAGTTACCTCGGCTCGAGGTGGAGCTCGGTGTACATCTCTCGGGTGGATCGTCTTCGACTCAAGGAGGCCGCGGAGGTGACCAAAGTCCGGATCAACCCTCAGAGCAAGCAAGGAGAAGAACAACAAGAAGAGAAGGATTTCAAGTTGAGGTATAACCCCTAACTGAGTAGATAAATCTGTAATTAGGATGCTAGTGTGTTGTTTAGCAACGATCCGGCTTTTACGGTCCATGTTACCAAGTCTAAAAAAAATTTTGTTTTACCGTTTCCGCAACCCCGAAAGTACCGGGAGAGATAACGTGGACCTAACAAGTACAAGCTGTACGTAACAGTTGCCTAAGTATTGATTGGAAGGGAAGCTGACGAGCGAACTCATCCATAAACCCTACTGAGCCTGACAGTGACAATATACATACAGTCCGGTCCGTTCGTCTATGAGTATCGCATATCTGCCTAGGAGGCTGGTAACGTCAGACCCCCAATAGCGGTATAAGTCGTGTCAGAGAGTGGCCCAGAACACCCTGAGATACTACTGGAGTACCTACCAGTAAATCTCCTGCCTCGGCCGAGGGCTTTGTGTAATGGCTCTCCCAGACACAGCGCGATCTCACCCCCAATACCGGGAGAGACGAATCCCCTGCCGATCCGCTCACTTGCCTACATGTGGCTCGGGACTGTACCCAAAAAAGACCTGTTTGCACGACTCCTTTGAGCCGTAGTAGGGTAGAAATCAAAGCACAGTGGGAACTCACACGAGACAAATGACGACCTCAGGTCGATGAACTAACCTGTACACATGTCACCAGGGAATTGCTATCTGACGCTAGGTATAATACTAACTAGCAGATTCCCGGCGAGTCCTGTCCAGTGTACTCATAACCCAATGAGCACCTGTATACATCTTAGGTGAACCAATTAACACCAATGGCTTGTAAGACCGGTCATCGCCCCTCGTCGGGGTCTCGACTGTATACACTGGTCTACTTTGGAGTATCGATGCCCTGTCTCGAAACTCGCACGACTAGGGACACTTTAAGGATGTGCTTACAGACCCCAGCTCCCACGTATATGATCGTCATCATACTGCTGGTAGTCAAGCAAGAATCCTATGGGCTCTATCATCATGCAATAGTGAACTAAAGCATGTATACGATGATAAAGACAAACCAGATAGCATACTATCATCTCGAGCAAGACTGTCATATCGGTATAGGTCCTGCCTCAATCATTGCAATCACGTACCTGCGATCCAATAATTGACTTTGAGGGCACTATCTCCAACATCTTCCTCCTCTCTATTGGCTGGATCTTAGAGAAAATGGGGGTGAGACTTAAAAATCTCCCCCTTTAAAGATTTGATGGGAGATTTGAGTTCCCCTTTAAGGGTTTATGGTGAAAACTGTTTCTTTTTGGAAAAATAAGAGTTAAACTCTTGATTTAATTCAAAAAAAGGGAAGAAGGTTTAGAACCTTAGATTTTGAGTGGAATGAATTATGTCTTCATTTCATCATCATTATGTTGCCTTATATAGGCTTACAAATTTATAAATAGCTGTAACACCCGAGCCCAAATAATACTATTTCTATGGCTAGTTGAGTGTTATACATTGCTCATTCTTATTATCCTGATTGTTTGGTGCTTTTTGCTAAATTTTAACCGGTTAAGTCATTTTGGCACATAGCAAATTTTAACACCTAAAATGAAATTAAAATATCCATGTTGGCCTACTCGTCGCCATTAGTCGCGTGGTAGCGTCCGCGTGTCGAGATTTCTTCCCGTTCGGCTAAACGGGCAAGTTTGGACGTCTACGCGCGCGTGCAAGTGTCCGACTTGGGGGCATGCATTTTAATCATTAAACACCTCTTTTCGAAATTTGGAACTCGCTTAAAGTCCTATAATTTGAATTTGGAACATTTGAGCGCAACCCGGGCGCGATTTGGAAATGTTTCATTTGGCGCCGAAAATGCCCATTTAATTAAATATATATATATATTTTATCGTTACCTAAATCAACGTTTAATCCCTTAAAATCTTTTAAACTTTTAACGCACGATTTTTCCTTGGCCAATCACGAGAGATTTAAATCTCTCGTGGGCCCCCTATCCTCTCTCTCTCTCTCCGCCTCTCTCTATCTCTCTCTAATTTTCTCAATCTCTCTCTATCTCTAACAATCTCTCTCAGTCTCTCTCTCTCTTCATCAAATCTCTCTCTCTCTCTATCAAATCTCTCTCTCTCCCTCTATATTTTTATACGCTGCCTCGTCCTCAACTCCGCCACGAGAAAACCCACGAGAACCCTTGAACCCTAACCCTAGCCATCTCCTGCCGTCGCCGTCGACCTCCCCGCGACCTCGCCGTCGCCGTCCTCACCCCCGTAGCTTCGACCGCAGCCTCCTCCCTTCTTCCCGAGCCTGAAACCCAACCCCCGACGCCACCGTCACTTGCACAGACCACCGCCGGCGACCCCACTTCCTCGTCGGTCTCCGTTCGTCCTCCTCATCACCTGCGCATCCGCCCCGACCTTCTTCCTCCTTTCCCTCGCCTGCGTTGCACTGCACCCGAGCCCCCATCACCTAACCCTAGTCCGCCGGGAAGCTTGCCGTCGATCATCGCCGCCCTTGCCAGAGCCACCTCCGACCACCTCCTTCTCCCTTCGATCACCAGAGCAGGCCAGCACCTCCTTTACTCTCAGCACCATCGTTTTCCAGCAACATCCAGCCACCTCAAACCCTTGCCGCGCCACTGTTCCTCGCTGCCGGCGCCCCATCGCCGTCGAGCCGTCGTGGTTGCCCCCTGGTGTCTCCCTGTAAGCATCCCTTTACTTTCCATTGGTGCAAAACCCCCTCGCTGGTCGTTTGCCCACATGTATCGTGTTTGCTAACTTCGTTGCTTTTGACTTTTGCCGGATTCCGACCGTGCCGTCGTTTGAACCCGACGCTCCAGCAAAGTACCCTGGTCCGTGTGGTCCCGTTGTTCGCTGTTGGGACTCGATCCGTAGTCCGTGCACCCGTCTCGTGTTTTCTGCCGACATTGCATCCGTGCTTTCCGGTTTGCGAAACCGTCGAGGCAAGTATCCGAATACTTGCTCTAACATGCTAATACAAGATCAAGTCCTGCTATACATTTAATTATCATATTATACAATACAACAACACCATGATGGTGATATCGATAGTACAGTATGACTAGAATTGACGGTTGCATTTCTCTTTAACATTAAATCAGTATAGTAGTTCGTGAAATTAAGTGGTATGCTATTAATCCATGATTTAACTAATTAAACCAATTAGAACGTACTTGCTTAATTTGCTAGATCATCCATGTGACTATTATTTATGCTTTAGTTTTAAATTCAAGTAGTTTCATTACTTTATGTTGTTGATATTGGTTCACCTTGTGACTATTGCACCCCAAGGGTGCTTGAACCTGTTAATAAAGATAACACAAGCACCTTGTGATTAAGTGACTATTATTGCTGTTACTTTAAATTCTTGCTGCTGTTACTTATTCGATTGTATACCTGTTGCGAGCACATACTCGATCATATTACATATTGACCCGACCCTGCCACACTTGACATATATGTATACTGATACACCGGACATGACACCCTGTACATACCGACTCAACCTTTTGTACTACGACCTGACTTATCACATGATCTCATGCCCAATGCCAACGAACCTGACTTGGGGTCCTCATGGACCATTCCTGCTGTCTATTCAGACAAACCTGCTTTTACCTGATTCTGTGTTGGCATTAATCCTGGACTACTGAATACCTGACCTGACATACATAACTTGGGGGTATGGGAAAATCAAAGGTGAAACCGACTTGTAACTCAACAGTTCGATACCTGTTCTGATCAGTCTTACGGGCTTGGCCAGTCCGGGAGTGATGATGCTGACATCGCTCGTCCATCCTACTACCTACTTTACTGCCTGGCCGCACGTCTCGGATTCAGCCCTGAGAACCTTGACCGTGGTCCCGGGCACGCACGGGATACTATTGAGTTACATCGACGATTCATCAATTGATTTCAAAGACTTTAGAGTAGAAACATGATAGAACAGTTTAGTTACCCACTGCACATTACCCTGCACTGTTGTTTCATAATATTGCTTTATTCATGTTTATCCCTGCATTGCTTATTACCATGTTCATATTTTATACTTGGTTGACATGACGCGCTGACGTCTGGGTTTTGCATGGCCCAGATTCTTTACCACTGTCGCCGACCGTGCAGGAGTACTTCAGTCAGCAGGCTGATTTGAGTTCTATAGTGGTTAGTTCGTTTATTGCATTTTATTTCCAGGTGCGATCCCGCATTATGGGACGTACCTTTCTATTATTGTATTGGATCATTTGCTTCCGCACTTATTGTTTATTGACTCTCGTTATTATGGATTTGGACATGTGCTAGATTAGTTTATTTATCTTGTTCTTGATATCTCTACAACCGTAATGTGACCGTGGATGGATACTTCCTACCCACAGGTAGCATGGTTGGCTATGTCACGTGCCCAATCTTGCGTACTCTGGGAAGCGGGGCGTGACATGGTTCTTTTGGTATCAGAGCCATAGGTTAGTTGGGTTGATTCTTTGTAGTTGGGTATTGTACCCAATACACGAATCAGAATACCCGTGTTTAGGAAACATGTCCTGCCACCTTGACCGTTTTACCATTCTTGAATCACATTCTTCCGGATTATATCTTTTACGACGTGCAAACTTACTTTGCATGTCGACTCGGAAACCTGATTTCTTGTTATCCCTAGGACTTGGGCGACTTGGGTGGAGTTAAGTAATTGCGGCTATGATACCGCGGCATAGCTACAATGCGGTACTCTATTTAAGTATCTTGGAGTTCTAGTCTTGATCCACATTCAGAATCTATCATCATGCTAGTATTGGGTGTTTTGAGTTCAGGATTATGACAGGTAAGAAGTTGAAGACGTACCAGAGGCGTATAAACGAAGCCGCCATGCTTGGAGTGATAAGAGGAACGCTGGAAATCAGAGACAGACCGAGCTGATCCAGCAGCAAGCGGACTCGTTCCAGGAAGGTTTGCAGATCGTTCCGCAGTCTGTGAACGATGTTGGAACTAGACCAGTTGACCGAGTAAGGACCGTAGCAGATTTCAGACTTTTAGGTCCGTCTACTTTCACTGGTCTGGAGGAGCCGTTGCCAGCCGAGCAGTGGCTAGTGACACGGGGGATTTGCTGATTACGATACAGATTCCAGAGGACAACGGAGTTGATGTGGTGCGCATTCAGCTAGTGGATTACGCCCGAGAGTGATGGCTTGTGGAGGAGACCCGCTTGCCCAAGCCAAGCAGTGGGCGGATTTCTCCAAGAGTTTCCTGGAGAAGTCCTTCCGCGGACGGCGCGGAGGAAATGGAAGAGAAGTTCATCGGAATAAGGCAGAATGGAGCAGCCGTGGACGTGCATGCAGCAGAGTGGACGAGACTCAGTAGTCTCGCTGGACCTTTCGCGGCCAACGATGCAGACAGCAGTTGCAGTAAGGAAGCAGTTCTGTCGGGCCAATCGAGTTTAGGGCTAGGCCGACAAACAGTGTTCTTGCGACAATGGAAGTGGATAGTAATGAAGAGCCGGCAGTTGTCCGCGACTTTATGGATGTATTTGCAGATATTTCGGGCTTACCGCCGAAGCGAGATGTGGAGTTCGCGATTGACCTTATTCCTGGTGCAGCGCCAGTATCAAAATCTTATTATCCGATGGCACCAGTGGAATTGGAAGAAGTTAAGAAACAAGTTGGTGAATTACTCGAGAAGGGTTGGATTCGAAGCAGCAACTCGCCTTGGGGAGCTCCAGTTCTTTTAGTAAAGAAGAAGGATGGCACGAGAAGGATGTGCATTGATTATCGAGAATTGAATCGGGTGACTATTAAGAACAAGTACCCGATCTCTCGCATTGGAGAACTTTTTGAGCAGCTTAGTGGCGCAAGGGTATTCTCGAAACTGGACTTGCGATCAGGATATCATCAGGTCCGAGTAAAAGCAGAAGATATTTGCAAGACGGCGTTTCGAACTCGGTATGGACATTTTGAGTATTTGGTGATGCCCTTCGGAGTGACTAATGCGCCGGCAATATTCATGGATTTGATGAACAGAATCTTTTCACCATTCTTGGACCAGTTTATTGTAGTATTCATTGACGATATTCTGGTGTACTCGAAGAGTCCGGAGGAACATGCTGAGCATTTAAAGATCGCACTGCAGACGCTGAGACAGGAGAAATTATTCGCGAAGATAAGTAAGTGCGAATTCTGGTTGGAAGAGGTGAAGTTTCTGGGGCATGTTGTGTCGGGCGATGGAATCGCCGTTGATCCCGAGAAGATTGCAGCAGTTCGAGATTGGCCAACTCCAAAGAATGTTGCGGAGATAAGAAGTTTTCTTGGACTCGCCGGTTACTACAGAAGATTTGTGGAGAACTTCGCTCATTTGGCAGAACCGTTAACCAAGCTTACGCGTAAGGAGGTACCGTTTGTTTGGACGGATGGATGTGCATTGGCCTTCGAGGCGTTGAAGCAGAAGTTGATAACCGCCCCTATCCTAACCGTACCGGATAATTCAGGAGGACTGGTGATTCACAGCGACGCATCTGGAAAAGGATTGGGATGGGTTTTGATGCAGAATGGGAAGGTCGTCGCTTACGCATCGAGACAACTGAAGACTCATGAGAAGAATTATCCAACTCATGACTTGGAGCTTGCAGCCGTGATCTTCGCCCTGAAGATTTGGAGACACTACCTTTTGGGCGAGAGAGTCGAAGTCTTTACAGATCATAAGAGTTTGAAGTATGTGTTCACTCAGAAGGAGTTGAACATGAGGCAACGCAGATGGTTGGAGCTGATGGCCGACTACGACCTTGATCTTAAGTACCATCCGGGAAAAGTTAACGTCGTGCCGGATGCGCTAAGTCGGTTACCAGCAATTCAGGTATTGACCGCACAAAGAGAAATCATTGCGGATTTTCGGAGATTTGATTTGGAGGTTGTGCTACCGCATGCTACGGGACAGTTGATGCAGTTGCAAGTACAGTCGTCCTTAGTTGAGAAGATTAAAGCGGCACAATCGCAGGATCCTAGACTGCAAAAGTTTCGAGAGCAGGTTGAAGCCGGACTGCGAACCGATTTACTAATCCATGGAGACGGTTCGTTGAGGTATGGTAGCCGTGTGTGTGTGCCAAAAGGGGATGTGCGTGAAGAGCTTATGAAGGAGGCACACAGTTCAGCTTACTCTGTACATCCAGGAGGGACAAAGATGTACCGAGATATTCGACAGCACTTCTGGTGGGAAGGTATGAAACGGGAGATTGCTCGCTTCGTGGCTAAGTGCTTGGTGTGTCAGCAAGTCAAGGCTGAACACCAACGGGTTGCTGGTTTATTGCAACCACTTCCGATTCCTCAGGGGAAGTGGGAACATATAACCATGGATTTCGTGACGGCTTTGCCGCGGAGTCCAAAGGGCAACAATGCAGTATGGGTGATTGTCGATCGGTTGACCAAGGCGGCTCACTTTATTCCTTTTCGGGTTGGTCAATCGACGGAGGCTTTGGCAGAGCGGTACATGCAGGAGGTTGTAAGATTGCATAGAGTACCGGTAAGCATCGTGTCCGATCGGGACACTCGGTTCTTGTCGCACTTCTGGAGGAGTTTACAAGAGAGTTTGGGGACTCGATTGAAGTTTAGCACAGCTTATCATCCGCAAACTGATGGACAATCGGAGAGAACGATCCAGGCCCTTGAAGATATGTTGAGAGCTTGCATGTTGGACTTCAAAGGTTCTTGGGAGGATCATCTACACCTGGTGGAGTTTTCGTACAACAATAGCTTCCAAGCGACTATTCAGATGGCTCCGTGTGAAGCATTGTATGGTCGTAAATGCCGTTCACCGGTTTGTTGGGATGACGTTGGTGAACGAAGGTTACTAGGACCAGATTTGATGGTACAGACAGTCGAGAAGGTGAATACAATCAGGAAGCATATGAAAGCAGCTCAAGACAGACAGAAAAGTTGGGCCGACACGCCAAGAAGACCTCTAGAGTTCGCCGTGGGTGATTTGGTATTTCTGAAGACATCACCGACTAGAAGGGTGATTCGCTTTGGAAGTCGGGGAAAGCTTAGTCCTCGATTCGTTGGACCCTTCGAGATATTGGAGCGTGTTGGAAAGGTAGCGTACCGTTTGGCGTTACCACAGTCATTGGCAGGAGTGCACGATGTGTTTCATGTGTCTTAACTACGGAGGTATGTTCGTAATGAAACTCACGTCTTGGATCATTCGGAGTTGACTGTACGGGAGGACCTAACTTTTGAAGAGCAACCGGTTGAAATCAAGGATCGAAGATAAAAGGTTCTTAAGAACAAGGTTATCCCTCTTGTGCTAGTTTCTTGGGGTAATCGATCGCATGGAGAATCCACTTGGGAGCGAGAAGACGAGATCCGGCAGAAGTTTCCTCACCTTTTTCTATCTTGTAGTCTTGGAATTTCGAGGACGAAATTCTTTTGTAGTTGGGTATGATGTAACACCCGAGCCCAAATAATACTATTTCTATGGCTAGTTGAGTGTTATACATTGCTCATTCCTATTATCCTGATTGTTTGGTGCTTTTTGCTAAATTTTAACTGGTTAAGTCATTTTGGCACATAACAAATTTTAACACCTAAAATGAAATTAAAATATCCATGTTGGCCTACTCGTCGCCACTAGTCGCGTGGTAGCGTCCGCGTGTCGAGATTTCTTCCCGTTCGGCTAAACGGGCAAGTTTGGACGTCTACGCGCGCGTGCAAGTGTCCGACTTGGGGGCATGCATTTTAATCATTAAACACCTCTTTTCGAAATTTGGAACTCGCTTAAAATCCTATAATTTGAATTTGGAACATTTGGGCGCAACCCGGGCGCGATTTGGAAATGTTTCATTTGGCGCCGAAAATGCCCATTTAATTAAATATATATATATTTTATCGTTACCTAAATCAACGTTTAATCCCTTAGAATCTTTTAAACTTTTAACGCACGATTTTTCCTTGGCCAATCACGAGAGATTTAAATCTCTCGTGGGCCCCCTATCCTCTCTCTCTCTCTCCGCCTCTCTCTATCTCTCTCTAATTTTCTCAATCTCTTTCTATCTCTAACAATCTCACTCAGTCTCTCTCTCTCTTCATCAAATCTCTCTCTCTCTCTTTATCAAATCTCTCTCTCTCCCTCTATATTTTTATACGCTGCCTCGTCCTCAACTCCGCCACGAGAAAACCCACGAGAACCCTTGAACCCTAACCCTAGCCATCTCCTGCCGTCGCCGTCGACCTCCCCGCGACCTCGCCGTCGCCGTCCTCACCCCCGCAGCTTCGACCGCAGCCTCCTCCCTTCTTCCCGAGCCTGCAACCCAACCCCCGACGCCACCGTCACTTGCACAGACCACCGCCGGCGACCCCACTTCCTCGTCGGTCTCCGTTCGTCCTCCTCATCACCTGCGCATCCGCCCCGACCTTCTTCCTCCTTTCCCTCGCCTGCGTTGCACTGCACCCGAGCCCCCATCACCTAACCCTAGTCCGCCGGGAAGCTTGCCGTCGATCATCGCCGCCCTTGCCAGAGCCACCTCCGACCACCTCCTTCTCCCTTCGATCACCAGAGCAGGCCAGCACCTCCTCTACTCTCAGCACCATCGTTTTCCAGCAACATCCAGCCACCTCAAACCCTTGCCGCGCCACTGTTCCTCGCTGCCGGCGCCCCATCGCCGTCGAGCCGTCGTGGTTGCCCCCTGGTGTCTCCCTGTAAGCATCCCTTTACTTTCCATTGGTACAAAACCCCCTCGCTGGTCGTTTGCCCACATGTATCGTGTTTGCTAACTTCGTTGCTTTTGACTTTTGCCGGATTCCGACCGTGCCGTCGTTTGAACCCGACGCTCCAGCAAAGTACCCTGGTCCGTGTGGTCCCGTTGTTCGCTGTTGGGACTTGATCCGTAGTCCGTGCACCCGTCTCGTGTTTTCTGCCGACATTGCATCCGTGCTTTCCGGTTTGCGAAACCGTCGAGGAAAGTATCCGAATACTTGCTCTAACATGCTAATACAAGATCAAGTCCTGCTATACATTTAATTATCATATTATACAATACAACAACACCATGATGGTGATATCGATAGTACAGTATGACTAGAATTGACGGTTGCATTTCTCTTTAACATTAAATCGGTATAGTAGTTCGTGAAATTAAGTGGTATGCTATTAATCCATGATTTAACTAATTAAACCAATTAGAACGTACTTGCTTAATTTGCTAGATCAT
Source organism: Agapanthus africanus (assembly GCA_030015575.1). Taxonomy (NCBI): domain Eukaryota; kingdom Viridiplantae; phylum Streptophyta; class Magnoliopsida; order Asparagales; family Amaryllidaceae; genus Agapanthus; species Agapanthus africanus. Next base: position 527,158,031 of record CM057347.1, on the reverse strand, counting down.
CCATGTGACTATTATTTATGCTTTAGTTTTAAATTCAAGTAGTTTCATTACTTTATGTTGTTGATATTGGTTCACCTTGTGACTATTGCACCCCAAGGGTGCTTGAACCTGTTAATAAAGATAACACAAGCACCTTGTGATTAAGTGACTATTATTGCTGTTACTTTAAATTCTTGCTGCTGTTACTTATTCGATTGTATACCTGTTGCGAGCACATACTCGATCACATTACATACTGACCCGACCCTGCCACACTTGACATATACATATATACTGATACACCGGACATGACACCCTGTACATACTGACTCAACCTTTTGTACTACGACCTGACTTATCACATGATCTCATGCCCAATGCCAACGAACCTGACTTGGGGTCCTCATGAACCATTCCTGCTGTCTATTCAGACAAACCTGCTTTTACCTGATTCTGTGTTGGCATTAATCCTGGACTACTGAATACCTGACCTGACATACATAACTTGGGGGTATGGGGAAATCAAAGGTGAAACCGACTTGTAACTCAACAGTTCGATACCTGTTCTGATCAGTCTTACGGGCTTGGCCAGTCCGGGAGTGATGATGCTGACATCACTCGTCCATCCTACTACCTACTTTACTGCCTGGCGGCACGTCTCGGATTCAGCCCTGAGAACCTTGACCGTGGTCCCGGGCACGCACGGGATACTATTGAGTTACATCGACGATTCATCAATTGATTTCAAAGACTTTAGAGTAGAAACCTGATAGAACAGTTTAGTTACCCACTGCACATTACCCTGCACTGTTGTTTCATAATATTGCTTTATTCATGTTTATCCCTGCATTGCTTATTACCATGTTCATATTTTATACTTGGTTGACATGACGCGCTGACGTCTGGGTTTTGCGTGGCCCAGATTCTTTACCACTGTCGCCGACCGTGCAGGAGTACTTCAGTCAGCAGGCTGATTTGAGTTCTATAGTGGTTAGTTCGTTTATTGCATTTTATTTCCAGGTGCGATCCCGCATTATGGGACGTACCTTTCTATTATTGTATTGGATCATTTGCTTCCGCACTTATTGTTTATTGACTCTCGTTATTATGGATTTGGACATGTGCTAGATTAGTTTATTTATCTTGTTCTTGATATCTCTACAACCGTAATGTGACCGTGGATGGATACTTCCTACCCACAGGTAGCATGGTTGGCTATGTCACGTGCCCAATCTTGCGTACTCTGGGAAGCGGGGCGTGACAATAGCCTCTTGGGCAAATGGCATTTTGCCCATCCCATATCTCATGTGCTTATTTATTTTTGCACATGAGCCATGGGCTTTACAAAAATTTGGCATTTTCCCTATTTATTTTACATTCATGCAAGAAAATTATATCAAACTTATTTATTACATAATTTTCTTCATGGCATCGGGGAGGCCGGTTGATTCATGTTCGGGCTTGACTTGGGCATGGGCCCACTTAGCCCGGGGCTTGGGCCCGTTTGGTTTGGGGTTGACTTTAATTTTGATTTGATCAACCGGGGTGTAAATTTTGTCCCCAACAATTGCTCCAATCACTGTCACGTCTCGCTTCCCAAAAGAAGGTGAAGGGTGACGTGGTATGGTCCGCAACTTAACTGTATTAAAGATGGTTTATTCAATACAGTTACGTTAAGCGTATGCATATCTATAACATGCAGGATGTGTACTAAAACAAAATAATAAAAATGAAAGGCATTTATTTCCATTAACCAAACTTTATTACATTCAAAGGAAAGAGAAAAATAAACTAAATAGTTTATTTACATTGAAAAAGAAATGAAAGCCCTAAACAATTGGGCAGCAAACAAAAATATATTAAAACTAGCTAATCTTCCATCGTCAAGTCAGCGTAATCTTCATTAATTGGCTCCACACCTTAATCCTCGTCATAAAACTCCTTGTCATCTAACGGACATTCCAAAGATAGAGGGAGAAAACAAAAGTCCGTCAGCGAGTTACACTCGGGTAGAATTGCCTCATAAGGAAGTAAAAGTATAGAAACGAACATGTGTATATAAATATGGTGTATATATGTAGACATGATGTATATGGGTATAATGGTATAAAGTGTATATAATGAAGACATGTTGACAGAGGTATACGTGTATATGAGTACGTCGTATGAGGTGCATGTGAGTAAGCGTGGGTTGTATAAAGTGTACGTAAGTAAGGGTATGTGGTATGAAATATACGTCAGGTAAAAGGTCGCATTAGTTTGTTAAACAAGGGTCCGGATACTTGATTGTGGCCACGGAACAACAACTGGGGAAGTGAAATATACCGTTTCACTTCTCGGGATCATAATCGAGTAGTAGGGGAATCCGAGTTCCATATTTGCTTGCCTAAACAAACTACTCATCCCCGTTATTCGGTATATAAAGGTTTTGATGAATTAGAATTAATGCGTATACATTTAGGCATGGAATTTCCACATTGTATGTCATCCGCATATTGGATTATTCGCCCTCAAGTAGGGTTAGTATTCGCCCGAATATCGGATTAGTATTTTTCCACACATTGGACCATTCACCCCCAAATTAGGGTTAGTATTCGCTCGAATATCGGATTAGTAGTCGTCCATACATTGGACTATTCACCCTGCCTGCAGAGATCCTCATATATAAGTATTTCATATCTAAGTTCGCGCATTCTAACCCTAACCGTATCATATGTCATGTATGTCATAAACTTGTGTTCAAAAAGTTGATCTTATTTAATATAGCCTTCCACAACCACTTATTTTATTTTGTTATCTTTTAAGATTTGTAAGCTGCTTCATAGCATTTTATAGAATGCTTAGTTAATAAAGGATCATAACGTTTAATAATTTTTATTGTTTATAAGAAAACCATGTTATTTGGAATATTTATCATTTTTGAAACCCATAGTATTTTACTGAGAAAATATCTTTTTAATAAAAGGTTAGGGTATTTATTTGAAAATCATCTTTTAATAACGTTTTAGATATTCCTTTGGAAAATATCATTTATAAGGGTTATGGTCTTTGTTGAAAATAGCCTTTTAATAAAGGTCAAGATATTTAATGAAATTATATCTTTTTTTTTTATGTATTAAGGCATTTTATTGTAATTAATAATTTTTATAAACTTATGGATGTCCTTTTCAGGGACGATTGCCTATCAACCATGAGATATTTACGTAAAACATTACCCTATTAGGGTATTTTATTATAAGTGATATTCTACAAGGACAACTCCGTGTTGACAACCGCTGCACATGGATGGCAGGATTTGTGTCCTTTTTAGGGGCGATTCTCTAATAACCACGGGATGATTCAGGTAAAACATTCCTCTATTATGGTATCTTATTAAATTTTAGTTAATATGCTAAGAAAAATTAATATAAAAATATTCTCTTGAGTGAGAGGGGCTAAGTTGAAAACCATATCACAATTATTTAGATTTAGTATTACCCGCTTTCAAAATGAAAAGGGATTTAACAAAACTAAAGTAGTTGATAGATAAAAGTGTAAGTAAAAATATATCGTTTTAGTGTCTAAAACATTTATTCCAAATATCTTATCTCATATGGATGTTTTAAACATATACGACATTTTAATAAAATGAGCATATTTTGTGGAAGTAACCTATTTTGAGATCATATTGGTAATATGGGTAAGTGGGTGTGCAAAAAGGGTGGATTGATGCCCCATGAGTTATAATTTTTAAGCATATCATATTCCATATAGGATGAGGGTGCAATATTCACGCATATAGAGATAATTAATTAAACCATTTTAAGTATGAGCCAAATTCATATCATTAAGAGGTACCTAAATAGACATGCAGAAATATTTTTAATATCATTTTAATATAAGGTTGGGGATCAGGACTTGAAACTAAGATCATTATAAGAAAAAAAATGACAGACAAGTGGAGAGAGGCGGATCCTACCTTTTGTTTGGGTTGGATGCTGATGGGTCGAAAATGTAGACTCGTACTAAATCCTCAATAGCTCCGTACTTAAATTTTTTCTCGATACTTGGGTAGACCCACAGCGTCGGCGCCGTCGATACGAAGGCATAGGTATTTTTTTCCGAATTTTCGGAGTTCTGAGGTGTGAGAAATCAGCTTTTGAAGGCTCTATTTATAAGGTTTTTTCCCCAACAATAAAATCCAAAATCTATTAAAAATCCGCGCCTAAATGATTGCCCATGATTTAACCGCCGCCGCCGCCTCATCTCAGCCGTTAGATCATGATCCAACGGTCCAGATCGCGCCGCCTACACGCGCCACGTGGCCGCAAGAGGAAACCACACGTTTTCGCGTAGTCCCCACCAACGGTCTAGGATCAAAGGTGATTTAATATTTTTTTCTTTTTTTTATAAAAAAACTAAACTGTTTAAAAAAATCGAATTTGGTTTTAAAAATATTGTAAAATACTGAAAAAATATGAGAAAATTTCAGAAAATATATTTTATTGTTACCTTCAGTTTAAAATGATTTTGGGCTAAAACTAAATAATATTCCCATATCTATGGTGTTTGTTAGTATTCAAAACTATTTAAAATCTATTTTATTCTCGAAAATATTTTAGTTACGAAATAATTATTTTAATTTATAATAGAATATGTAAATCATTCTTAAGGCATTATAAAAATATTTTAAGCCCAGAAACATATAAATAGATTTTTTTTATAGAAAATTTCTTTAATTATATTTAAATGCTTTAACAATTACTCATATCACTTTAAAAATGTTTTTCTATCAAACAAAAACACAGTTAAACACTCGGTCCTAAAAACAAGACCTTTTATTGAGTATTAGAAAACACGGTCCTTACAATCACCTCCGTGCTTTGCACACACACATCTCTTCAGCTCCCTCTACTCTCATGCACTGTTTGATTTTCCCGCAATCAAACAGAGAGCTTTCAATTCCCTAATTAACACTATTTAATTTATTTTTAACTCATTTTATATCACACTCTCTCTCAATTTTACCCTATAAATACCATCCCATTCTCTAACTCTCCCCCATTCTGAAAATTCTATCAAAATTCCTAAAATTCTCTAAATATCAAATGGAGTTAAGCAATCAAGTGGAATAGCAAACCAATCTCGACGACCGGAGCTTTCTCGGCACTACCGCGATGCCAAGGAGATCCCCTCTCTTTTCCTTGCTCTCTTTTCAACACTACGTAACCAGTAAGTCCCTATTCTTTCTTTTCATTTTGAGTCAAACAACATTCTTAAAGCACATCGACAAAATGGAGTTAGCTTCAATATATTTTCCTTTTTTTCAACACTTTAATCCACTTGATAAGCAAATTAGATCACACTAACATTCTACACCACTCTTAACCTTATTTACATCATTTAGGTTTTAGTGTAATAAAAAATTTCATGAGAAATAATTATAAAATGAATTTTCCATAAAAATACCATGAATTTTAGTATAACCGTTACTTCAATAATTAGCATATATACTTTTAAGAAAATTCACAGGGTAATGACCCACCCTACACGCACACTTATGGTTCATAGCACGAGATTTAGATGTACAGCTAATTTAAGAGAATAAGTTTTTCATTAAAGTACCACAGTTTTACAAAAGGGTTTTTTTAATCGATATTTTTGAATTCTTAGAAATTGCATCTCTACAAACTTTATTAAAGGACCCGCTAATGAATGGTGTGGATTATCGCACATTCTTGGGATAGTAGAACGAGATACAGAACTTCTCACGGAATATTCGGTCTCAAAAAGAAATAAAAATATAATTTTTTAAGAAATACGACTTTTTTAAACAAAACTAAATTTTGGAAAATTATATAAAACTATGAATCCATATCTTTTCAATAAAAACAAATTATGAAATTATATTTTTTAAAATGAAAGATTAGAATTTTAATAAAATACCAATAAGTTTCCAAAAGTATTAGTTTTTATAAAAATATCATAAACTTTTAAAAGTTAGGTTTTATCATTAAAATATCACAAAAATTAAGATACATATTCATGAAAACTCTAAATATTATAAATCACTATCGAGATTTATTTTTAAACAATATTAAAGTATTTTTCACAAAACCACTCGAGAAATGCAAATAATATAAATATAAAGTAAACAACAATAATAAATATTTAAGAACTATATATTAATATAGCTTTAAACGGTATCATTTCTCTTGAGCCCCAGAGAGACGGAAAAAGCGAGTGCTTGTCTATTCAAATTAGACAAATTTAACGGAGTTATCAATGACAATTGTCTTGGAAAACGACACAAATCCTGCCATTCATGTGCAGCAGTTGCTCGATTACTCGCGAACATAAGAAATTCAAGAATTTAATCCATTCATAAAATACCGACTCCAACCTGAGTCCAAACTCAAACAAGAATCCGAAAACAAACACAAACTTGAATACTTGATAATGAATCTGAACACTCGAATTCAAATATCAAACTTGAATTTGAATACTTGACTCGAATTGTCCGAACCATGAATATAACTTATAACACCCTAGTGCATTTATACTATATTTTATTTGGGGGTTTTCAGATCTTATAACAGTTTTCTTGATTATTATTGTTTTGGGTGCGGATAATGCATTTGGTATCTATGATTAGTATCCGACCCGACCCGCATGTTTGAAACCCATCATGATTCAAGATTACGTCCTATATTTGCTAGTATAGAGGATCCATGCACCTCTACATTTTATATACATGTATAATATATTTTTGTATCTGCATATCTTTTAATAATACAAATAATAACCAGATGATATATTTTTAATATTTAGCATGACATACTATCATACCCCATTTCATATGGTTACATCCATATATCGTATTCATATCCAGATTGATAAAACAAACTCGTTTAGATCGTTACGTATATTTACGTAGATCCCGTACTTGGAAGTATGCATTTTTATTACCCGAACATTACATTATGGTTTTAACTTATACATATATTCTCCATATTTTAAAACTAGATCTTTAGAAGAAACTCGAATAATTTTCGGAACAGTTTGATATTAGCTGTATAATTCTATAATATATATTATAATATTTTCTTAATAACTAAACAGATTATATAATATATATATATATAATATTAATATATTAACTAATTATTATATCTAATCTCCGTCTCTCTTTCCTCTCGCTCATATATTTCTCTCTCTCTCTCTATCCCTCTGTCTCTCTCTCTCTTCTATATATATATATAAATTATTATATTAAACCTAATATTAATTAACCCCCGACTTCTTCTCTCTCTCCTTTTAATTTCTTCTTCTATCCTCCTCCCGTCGCCATGAGAAACCCTAACCCCTCACCGCCACCGCTCCTCCTCGTTGCTAACCCTCGTCGTTGACCTTATCCCGACTTCATCACCACCTCCGCATCTATCTCCTATCTCCTTTCCTAGGACCACCCTGCACCAACGCCAACCCAAGAACTCCGACCCATTCCCAGAAACCTCATTTCTCGCCGCTGATCGCCTTGTCCTCGTCTCCTCGCCCTCGTCACAACCTCCACCATTTCCACCTCCTTTCCTCCTCTCTCTTTCCCGAGCACCTTGCGCCCTACGACGACCTCCCTGCAAACTTCTGACAACCTATGACCCCTGCAGCAACTCGAGGAATCCCTCGCCAGAGACCTCAACACCTCGTCGCCATCACCCTCACCCTACCATCACCTTCTCACCTCCCTTTCCGATCCCTGACATGACAAACCACCACTACCCTTGTCAACCCTGACTTCCCGATCACAACAGCACCCGAGAAACCCTCTGCCTCTCGTCGTCGATGGCAGCCCATCGTCGCCGTCGTCTTTTCCTCTGTCCTCATAACTCAAACACCAGTGGCCCCTATTCCTTTTCTTCATTCTTATTCTTCTTCTTCTTCTTCTTCTTCTTCCTTTCTTTCTCTCTTTCTTTCTTTCTTGAATTTTCAGTCCGTCTCGCCAGAGTTGCCCATGTCGCCGACAATCCAATCACCGTTGTCGTCCAGCCTAGTCACCGCGTCACGTCATTGATCATCCATGTCCAGTCCTGCGTGCGTGAGTTTGCATCGCGGCGTTAATCCAACGTCGGACGTAGCATATGTATCTCGACGTAAGATCCGATCATGCAAGTTTAATTTGCAACTTGCTATGTTACTATATTGATATTTATATGTATAAAAATAGTACATGTGTTTTATTATTCAGCAACTATTACCGATTTACAGTTTTACGATATCCGTTCGTATCCGTACTGATAATCACATATGTAGTTGCATGCCGGAGCAACATGATATCATTATACTACTACATTAGTACAATATGTTATATAGTTTGCATCATACATAGTCATGGACGTATAATGGTTATTACAGATTGATGCATATGCATCCTGGTATCAATTTTGTTTACCATGTTCCGATATTGATTACAGTTTCATATTTGGCATCTATTTGATTAATATACATCACATGACATGTTCACGACACACTAGCTGACTTGTTACTAGGATCTTGTTACTAATGCCGATAATCCTGACTTGAACACTACCTGACTTGTCCTGACGGACGTAACTTGTTATCTACATAGACAAGACCTGTACCTACTTGATCCTGTGTTGGCATTAGATTCATGTCATAAATACCTGACTTGAACACATAACTTTAGGGGTAAGGGGAAATCAATAATGAAACCTGACTTATAACTCAACGGTTCAATATTTATACTGATCATTCTTTACGGGCTCGGCCAGCCCCGGAATGATGTTGTGACATCATTCGTCTGTACATGTTACATGTTTACTGCTTACGACTCTCGGATTCAGCCCGAGAGTCTTGACTGTAGTCCCGGGCATGCACGGGATACTATTAAGTTACATCGACGATTCTATTAAATTGATTTCAAAGACTTGTAGAATATATAACCTAGATGTTAGGAATATGTATGCCCTAGAGGCCATTATTGTATGATATAGTGGATGCTTGGACATATATATAGAGGACTTTCTTGCTCGACATGATAGTATGCTATCTGGTTGTCTTTATCTTAATATGTAGACTGGTAATATTATACTGTCTATCTTTTACATGTTGATAAAACCCTTAGGATGTTAGCTTGACTATCAGGACTATGATGCGGATCATACTACTGGGACCAGGGTAGTCTAAAAGCACATCCTTCAATAGTTCCTAGTCGAGGGTATATAGAGATAGGGCATCGATATTCCAAAGTAAACTAGTGTATACGTTTCTTGACCCTGTATGGGGGCGATGGTTGATCCCATAATCATTGGTGTTTGACATCAAAGATTGTACACAGGTGCTCATTAGAGAATAGGTACACCGAACAGGACTCGCCGAGAACTCCTAGTTGGTATTATACCTATCGTCAGATAGCGGTTCTCTGGTGACACTGGTATAGGTTAGTCTGCAGACCGAGATCGTCATAGAGTCTTATGTGGCTTCCACTGTGCTTTGATTTCCTCCCTACCAAAGGAGTCGTGCAAACATGTGGATTTTGGGTATAGTTCCGAGTCACATGGAGGCAATGAGCGATAGGAGGGGTTTCGTCTCTCCCGGTATTGGAAGTTGATGTTGCAATATACTCGATTGGCTATAACAGGAAGTCCCTGTCCAGGGCTGCTATTGAGATTTACTGGTAAGTGTTATCAGTAGTTTTTCGAACTGTTATGAGCCATATATCGGCATGACTTATCAAGTTACTGGGGTCTGACGTTTACCACTCCTAGACTCTATATGCGACATATCATACGAAGAGACCAGACTGTACGGTAAGTGTTACTGATAGGCTTCATAGAGAGTATGGACAAGTTTGCTTGTTGATCTTCTAATCGCTCAATACCTGAGTATTCGTTACGTCCAGCTAGTACCGCTGATGGCCTGTGGGTGACTAATATGATCATCACCTACTACTGGCATATTGACGAGCCTTTAGAGTCCCACACAGAAGTTTCCTAGTTCAAGCGAAACGAATTAGAGCACATATGTGATATGTGCGGGGGCGTGATTAAATACGTGTATGTGATACCGTATTCTGAACTGGAAGTTCAGGTTATATGTGATATAACCGGATTATCGAATCAAGTGTTGATTTGATGATATGATATACAGATAAATGATATTAGTCGGTTATATGTGATATAACCGGATTATTAGATCAAAGTGTTGATTTAATAATGTGATATATATTATATTTGATATAATTATTTCTTAACTAATATTATTAGCTCACTAATTATTTACTTTATATATATATATATATATATATTAAGCATGGCATGATTTTCTATTTTTGTGAAAAATAGAAAATGAGGTGTAAATGGGAGCATGGGTTGTGGCATGTCATTTATATTTGTTTATTACTCTTGCAACACTATCGAAGTATGATTGAATAAATTTATTAAAAATTCAACCATGCTTCAATAAGTGAGCAAGAGTGTGGTTCATTTGATGAGAGGAGTTCATTTTTATTTTTTTCCTTAACCATTTTTCTTGAGTTGCTCTCTTGCTCTCTTCTTCTTCTTCCTCTTCATGCCTCAAAGTTCTAACCCCTCACATGTGATGTGAACCATTGAACTTTGAACAAACTAGTAAGTTAAACAAAATCCCTACTTTACCATCCTACACTTAATTAGCAATCAAGTGTAGTGTGTTACCTTCACTAAAGATATTTTAGTGAAGAGGTAGCTTGAGCTAGAGGGACTTCGGGTGGATCGTCTTCGGCACGAAGATCACGGAGGAGGCTCGTTAAAACTCTAAGAGGAGCCTAGTGGAGTCGCATGGACTATAACCCGGAGCTTTAGAAGAGAAAGACACGGTCATTAAAGGTTGTATGCTCTTTCCTTCTCTTTAGTTTCCTGATATCATCATAGGAAACCCTAATATTCTAATTAGTATCCTTAGTTAGTCTAGCTTAGCACCTATAAAAATTTAAATTTGGCATGTTTGATACTACTAGAATCTCATGGTGGTGCTAGGGTTGACTTTCATGGTATCAGAGCCAAATTAGAATATTAGGGAAGGTCATTACGATGTTAAAATGTTCGATCGGTTTTCGAAACCGCATTTTGGTGAAGTTTCTGTCGAATTTTTCAAAAGTTGGAATTTTCGTGATTAAAAATATGCAAAAATATGTGTAGGCTTTTTTATGGAACCAGGAGAAATTTCACACCCTAATTCTTCAAAAGCACCGCGGAACCGCGGCCAACACCCTAGTTTGGCCGCGGTTCTACCGCACTTTAGGGAGATTAGGGTTTGGTTTTTTCTTCAGTTGTTCCATTTTGTAATTTTGCACTCTCTGAATGTTTTTAATGATTCTCAAGTTGTTGAGGTCTCTGGAATTTATGGGTGTTTATTAAATTGATCGAAATAGTTAACGTCGCATAGATCTTGATGATATGTGATACAATTGTTAGAATCCGGAATAATTAGTTTTGTGAAAAATAATTAGTATGTTATAAATCTAGTGTATTAGTCTCGGTTTATCAGTTGCCACGGAGTTTTGATTCGGATCAAAACTCCGTCGCAATTGCGTATTGTACGCGAACACTCGCTGGGTAACTCCAGTAGACAGCCATGCTCCATAGCCCCGACCAAGTGACTGTAGGAGAACCCTGTTTCCAAAAGCACCCACTCGAGTGCTTGTGACCACGGTGTTCCGCCTTGGTGCACTTCGTCGACGGTATCGGGGGTGCGGCCATCTGCTAAAGTTTCCGACAAGTATTCTATAATGTAGTCGGGAATCCTATTGAATTACCCGACTAAAGTAATTGAAAAGTGTTTTCAATTTGAGACTAAAATACAAGGTTTATAAGTTAGGCATGAAATCCGGAATTTGAGATATTCCAAGTTTATGATGTCTAAGGACACACGGATTCTAATTATTGTAGTTTTCTATTTCTTTTCTGCGACCGTAAGTGTAATATGTGGGGTATTCCGATCTCGTTGCTATATGTCAACGAAATTTAGGATATGCATATTTTCTTACGTTGATGACATGAGATGTTATGTGTTACTAGTGATATGTTTTATTGGATCGTCGTGAATGAATAACCGGGTTTTTTTATGTGAGATGAGAGTTTTTATTTTCATTCATGTAAAATCTGTATATAATATTCTTTTATTGGGACACTTCCGGGTTGAGAATGATGTCACCATTCATGTATATTATTTACTTTTTCGCATTAGGATAGACCTAAGGAGGAGAGTGATTGATCTAAAAAACTATCTAATAACCGCAATCAAGAACGGCGTCGCTTGGTAGCTAGCCGGTGAGTACGGGTCGGTCCACAGGGATTTTGTGAATCTCCTAATCGCGCTAACGAGTTAATTCCGATGGAAGCCGGATTGATTATTAAATCTAAAAACTAAATTAATCTATATCTAAGTCTTGCTAGGGTTAGGTCTAGGTTAAGTTTGGAAAGTCTATAAATCTCACCGCTTTCTATACCCATAAGAAGATCTAATTAGGTGTTATGGTAATTATTAATAAAAGCGATTAGAACCATTTGGAAAGATGTTTCTTCCTCTAGATTCTTGTCCTTCCTTTAGAAATCCTTACCCTAACCTCCATGGAAAATCATCACAACCGGGCCTTTATACTACGGTATCACCGCTACCTCGATGGATAGGGTGCCGTAGGGAGCGGTATGTGCATGTATGCATGAAGTCCTATGAAAATATATGACGGGCAAGAAAGGGGATGAGAGATCTTCGTCTCTCAAACCTTCCCCAGATCTAACCCTAACAAGCGAGGAGACTACTCACTCATTAGGGAATTAAAATACATTTATCTAGGGCAGAAAATAAAAGATTAATTAGGGCAAGGAATTAAATTTAACTAAGGCAAGAATAGAAAATTAACCTAGGGCAGAAAATAAAGAACTTACAACTTGATGCTCTCCAAAAGAATTCTGAAATTTATTAATGAAGGGAGGCATAGCCTTTACAATGATTTAGAGTTCCTATTTATAGAGGATAGGAAACCCTAGGTTACAATTGATTCGCACGTCTGCATTTACCAAAATATCCTTAGGAAGACCTAGTCAAAGTAGACTTCAAGCTTTGGTAAAATTTTATATCTGGAAATTTTGGAACTAATTCTGGGCTTCTTGGGCTTTTTATTTTTTTGGATCTTTATTCAATTTGGCTTCTCTATTTCTTCCAGATCTCCAGTGAACAATTGCGGTGGACTTTTAACCGTTCGCTTTGTAATCTTGGACCTTGCATTGCCTTGTACCTTGTGAATTTTATCTTTGATGTAGGCTTGATCAAGAGTCTTCTGTTTGTTGGTCAAAGTCCACTTTTGCATCGTCTTTTCATCGTTTTCACTGTTTTCTGTCCAAGAACCTGTAACCTGTAATATGTAGCAGACATGCGTCAAAAGCACCAGTTTATTTATAAAAAGAATAAGAATGGGGAATATAATAATACAATATTATGGTATGAACAAATACCCCCAAACTTATCTTTTGCTCGTCCTCGAGCAAACTTATTTTTATTCACTAAAATCCTAACCACACTTTCGCAGGGAAACGCGATTGCACTGAGCACGTGCAACAAACCGTTAAACCTCTAGGTGTCCCTAGTAGGAGGAGTGTTGTCTCCTGAGGGTTTTCAGCGGATACTACCCATAAAATCCTATCAATTTGGCTTTTCGACTTTTATTCTCCAATTAAGTTTTCCAACAAGGAATTCTATTATCGTCGACTCATAAATTATCCACACATATTCTTCACACTTCCTCATCATTTAACTTAAGATTATATATGTTCTGCAGACCTACTTAGCTTTCGGCATTTCTTAAGTTTTCCTTGTAGGGTTTCATCTCCACTCAGGAATTTTTATCAACTCTACTAAAGATACAAGTTCTATTTTTCATCCCTTTCTCTCATCTAAATCCCAATCACATACCCCCACGTGTGTGTATAAATCACTCCTACACTTAGAAATTCAAATCAAGCAATCATACTCTTGTCCGTTGTCCAAAGCACTTCTTAATTGGTGAATTTTTTAATGAATTTTGCTTACACATCCTTCATGCGACCGTTAATACTTCTTGAGGTACCAACAACCGATTACAAGATGTGTTTGCACATTAAAGCGTAATTCCTCGTCTTGCAACCACCAAGACTTTAGCAGTAACTCCCAAACCAGTTGGTCTAAGGCACTAGGTGATGAAGAACCCTCGCTAAATATTTTTTTATTTTTACAGCCTTAAGTAATCACAAAAACCAGTGTCCATTTTTTTTTTCTTTATTCACTTTTTTTTCTTTTATTTTCATTGTACTAAGGAGTTTAGACAAGAGCATTTCAAGGTCTCTTCTACTATTCCAAGTTTCAAGGTACGTGATTGTGCAAATTTTGTAGGGTATACATTTTCAGAATCTAGTTAAGCTAGGAACTGTTTTTCAAACTTATACTCTAATAAGAACATCAATACTCTTCCCTTGTTTCGACTTAGCCCAAGAAGTGAACCCAAAATTTGCCTATTTCTAAATAAACTACAAGGCATATACTTTCTACCGTTAAACTTTAAGGAAGGTTATCTTTAGAGTTTTTAATTTACTAAGTCTAAGATCTACTTGTTCCTAACCAGTTAACCTATCTGTCAAACTCAAGTCAATTAGCCAAAATTGAATACAATAATTTTTATAATTTTTATGGATTTTCAAATAAATATGCAAATGCAAAAATATGTACAAATGAATGCGAAGGAAGAAAATTTACCGAACATACCCCCAAACTTAAAATGGACAGTGTCCTCACTGTCATGCTGCACCAAGAGGGTCAAAATATCGGCACTCCCCTGTTTATTTATTTATAATTTTTTTTATATTATTACTTTTTTTAATGTTTTGAAAATTTTTTTTATTTTTTTTATAGAAAAAGAAAACAAAAATATATATACATATATACAACAAGGTCCCCCCCCAAACTTAAGCTTGGCCTTACACAAGCCAAATGTTAGCACCAACCATTCAAAAATCTTATCGTGGTAATGATGGGGTTGGTGAAAGAAAGGAGTGGAAAGAAAAGAAATGAGAAGCGCACGAGACCGTATGCAGGTAGAAATGGTGTACGGTCTCGGTGGAGGAGAATGGCGGAGGGGAAAAAGAAATGATAGTGGTTCTACTTCTTCAAGTGGAGGTTGATTAATCATAAAATCCGTGTCGTTTAAGAATGCGAGTTCGTCGGCAAAAATATCTTCGAAACTTTCGTCGAAGGTCCAATTGAAAATTATTGAACTCAAAGTATCGGATTGTGATTCATCAACACTCGGTATCATGAAATGCAGAGTAGAAGAACCAATGAAAGTGGGAATACGAATTTGAGGGTGGGGATGGAGCGTATAAATTAGCACAATTTGCAATGACCGATATGTAAAAAGCGATTGTGCTAATCTATCAACCCACGGAAAAATATGATTAAGTCCCTCAAGATTCGTGAGCAAACATGGGTACGTCGAACTTGGTATTGGAGATGAAAGCGTAACGGTCTCTTGCACAGTCGGAACGATAGGAAGGACGGAAGGATGTGAGTGAGGAAGGGTATCAGTTAGGGATTCAGGAGGGTGTATTGGAAAATTCGACACATCAAACGAAAATGGTTCAACCTCAATATTATCCTCAATACTATCCTCATAATTCTCCTCAATATTTTCCTCAAAAGTTTGCTTATCCATGCCAATATCATCAAAATCAAGACGCATATGAAGTTCGGGAGCAACATTTAATGACTCGGGATGATGAATTGGACATAAAATTTCAATCAAATCTACTGGTTCATCATCCAAAATATTCCCGGCGTCTAAATCCTCAATCAAGTGAAAATCAATTTTTTCTGACACCTCATCAAAAGCATGGATATTTATCAATTCAGGTTCTAGATTGGAGGTGTAAAAATCGAAAGGGTTAAATGTAGTTTCACTCGAAAGGGGTTCTTCACAATCCGGCAAATCAAAAACTACAAATTCACACAACTCGTTTTTATTTTCAACTGGTGAACTATTTTGGACAATCGCTGGAAATCCGGAGTTGTGGGCTGGAATTGGGTATGGGTAGGTTTGATTTGGAAATGTGTAGAACTCACTCGCTCCTCTCAAATTCTCACTCTGTCCAACCGCCTCCTCATACATTGGAAAATTTGGAGCTAATTGGAAACTAGCTGCCGGTTCACAAGGTTGTCTAAGGGCGGTAATGGATGCTTCCACATTCCTAACCATTTTGTTTGTTGCTAAGATATAAGCCTCCAACGACTCTTCCAAACTAGACTTGGATGGTAAGGGAGTTTCGATAAAAGATTCGAAATTGTGTGGAGACGTGAAACTCCCAAAAGGCTGTGTAGAAACAGTGTCTAGTGACGGTGGGAAAGTCGGGTAGGGCTGGTAGGAAGTGGGTGGTTGGACAGGGGTAGGGTCAACATGTGGATAAAAAGGTGAATGGTCTTGTGGATCCCTAGAACTAAATGAGGGGAGAGGGGTGAAAGATCGGCTACGAGATTGAGCAATATGTTCAGCAATGGACATTGGTTTAGGAGTTACAGCAGGACTTGAAAAACTGGTATCAACATATGAAGGTGGTAAAGGTTTACTTGGTCGACACAAAGTGGGTTGCAAAGTCGAACTGTTTCTCCTAGACGCTTCTATTTGATCTTTCAAAGATATTTTAGGCAAGGAAGGATCGTCTTTAAATTGACCGAACAAATTAACATACGACGCAAAATTAGGTTCGGGATACCAAAGTTCGGCTAATGATTTATTGTGTGGGGTACCCATGTTAGAAGAAGGGGAAAGGAAAGAAAGTTTATGGTGCAAGGATTTATTTGCGGCTAAAAACTTTGCAAGTTTCTATCAAAATTTTCCTTATTCTTTATTCTTTTTTTTATTATTCTTTTTCTCTTTATTAGGAAAAATTTGTTGCAAAAAGATTTTCAACACAAGATATGCAACAGCAAAATATTACTTGCAATCTAATTTCATTTTAAGCAAGGCACAAAAATCCTGCACAAGATCGTTATTTGGAAGGGAATATATTTTTTAAAGTGCACAAAATCCTGCAGGCATTATTCAGAAAATATATTAAAATTTGCAGAGGAGAAATAACAGAGAAGCTTACACTGCAAATTGCAGAGGATGATATCACCAAAAGGGCGCGGTTCCGCGGTATAAACGCGTTTTCGCGGCAGTCTAGTCAACACGAGTCCCCAAAAAAAATTTGATGTTTTGATTCGTCAAGATGGCCGCAGTTTCACGGCCTAAGGTGGGTTTTGGCCGCGGAATCGCCGCGGGATGGGGGGTTCTCTGCTCCAAAAAATTTTCACTGTTCTTTTGTTCAAAATCTCTTCTGTTCCGATATTTTATTTCCTGTTTTGCTTTCTGGAAATCTCCAGATCCGAATTTGTATATCCTGCAAAAATTCAAACAACAAAATATCCCTTCCAAAAATAACAAAATATATATATTTTTATATTTTTTTTTTTCAGATTTTTCAGATTTTTTTAAAATTTTGATTAACCCGAAATTGCGAAAAGGAAAGTTCTACGCCATCCCCGGCAACGGCGCTATTTGATTGATCTCAAAAACTATCTAATAACCGCAATCAAGAACGGCGTCGCTTGGTAGCTAGCCGGTGAGTACGGGTCGGTCCTCAGGGATTTTGTGAATCTCCTAATCGCGCTAACGAGTTAATTCCGATGGGAGCCGGATTGATTATTAAATCTAAAAACTAAATTAATCTATATCTAAGTCTTGCTAGGGTTAGGTCTAGGTTAAGTTTGGAAAGTCTATAAATCTCACCGCTTTCTATACCCATAAGAAGATCTAATTAGGTGTTATGGTAATTATTAATAAAATGGATTAGAACCTTTTGGAAAGATGTTTCTTCCTCTAGATTCTTGTCCTTCCTTTAGAAATCCTTACCCTAACCTCCATGGAAAATCATCACAACCGGGCCTTTATACTACGGTATCACCGCTACCTCGATGGATAGAGTGCCGTAGGGAGCGGTATGTGCATGTATGCATGAAGTCCTATGAAAATATATGACGGGCAAGAAAGGGGATGAGAGATCTCCGTCTCTCAAACCTTCCCCAAATCTAACTCTAACAAGCGAGGAGACTACTCACTCATTAGGGAATTAAAATACATTTATCTAGGGCAGAAAATAAAAGATTAACTAGGGCAAGGAATTAAATTTATCTAGGGCAGGAATAGAAAATTAACCTAGGGCAGAAAATAAAGAACTTACAACTTGATGCTCTCCAAAAAAATTCTGAAATTTATTAATGAAGGGAGGCATAGCCTTTACAATGATTTAGAGTTCCTATTTATAGAGGATAGGAAACCCTAGGTTACAATTGATTCGCACGTCTGCATTTACCAAAATATCCTTAGGAAGACCTAATCAAAGTAGACATCAAGCTTTGGTAAAATTTTATGTCTGGAAATTTTGGAACTAATTCTGGGCTTCTTGGGCTTTTTATTTCTTTGGATCTTTATTCAATTTGGCTTCTCTATTTCTTCCAGATCTCCAGTGAACAATTGCGGTGGACTTTTAACCGTTCGCTTTGTAATCTTGGACCTTGCATTGCCTTGTATCTTGTGAATTTTATCTTTGATGTAGGCTTGATCAAGAGTCTTCTGTTTGTTGGTCAAATTCCACTTTTGCATCGTCTTTTCATCGTTTTCACTGTTTTCTGTCTAAGAACCTGTAACCTGTAATATGTAGCAAACATGCGTCAAAAGCACATATTTATTTATAAAAGGAATAAGAATGGGGAATATAATAATACAATATTATGGTATGAACAGAGAGCATAAGTAACCGGGTTCTAGAGTCCAATGGGAGACCATCTCAAAGAGTTAAGACCGGGTCTCCTAACTCTAGAATTGGTAGGGTTACTTGCCGCTCTCGTTGGGGTTTAGGGATGTGGGTTTGGCTATTCATCACGACCGTGGAATCCGTGTTTTACATTACTGGCTAAATTAAAAACACGGACATCCTAGTGTATCCAATATTTCATATGTTGCTTCTGTTGCTTGGTTCTGTGATGTGATCATATAACTGCGTGAGACGAATGTTATATTATATATATGATATATAATAAATGTTGCTTATGTTTTGCACCTGCGTTAGTCCAGCTCCCGCTCTGTTGGTAGTTAAGTAACCTAACGGTGTATGACGGGGCCCCGTGGCGAATGCGGATGGCATAAGCGTACGTTCTATTTTCATTTCACTTTTATGTAATATTTAGGAAACATTAAATGATGGGACTTCATTAATGAGATTAATGAAAAGAAAAGAAACCTAAAGATATTGTAGAATCAAATATTCAAAAAAGGTAGCTTTAGTTTTTGCTTTGCATGGTGGTATTCCTTGATGAATATCCAGCATTTCATTCGATGAGAAAAGAGCCGAGATCCCTTCACCGGGAGTGATCTCTTTAGCGAAACTAGCAAATACTACAACCCACTCGGTTTTGTCTTTTGATAGCTTCTCTAGTTCTTACTTTGCATAGTGGTATTTCTGAATATTCAGCACCTCATTCGATGAGGAAAGAGCCGAGACCCTTCACTGGGAGTGACCTCTTTAGCCAAACTAGCAAAATCCTAAAAAACATTCCTTTTCAAAAATCACTAGATTCTACAACGATATCAAGTTCATTACTTTAAAGGTTTCCTTCAAAACCGGCCATAGCCCTCCGTCATTTCAGATAAGTGCCATTTAGTATTCATGCTACATTTGTTGACTATGTTAAGGCGTAGTATGTGGTAGCTAAATTAGTGCATATCTGCAGCATGTGATGCGATTGGATTAGGATAGTCGTGCGACTTTGTTGGCCTGGATCAAGGGTTGTGCGGGTGGGTTTAATTCAATCAAGAAATGAACGGGTTGAACTTGACTAGTGCCCTATGGTTTGTTGGCCTGCGTCAAGGTTATAGGACGCTAGGGGTAAAAACATTATCGAGAATTTCAAGTGTTGAAATTTGTAATGAAATTGCATACCTTCAATATGATAGTTGGATCCCGATACCCACTGCAAGTAAGAGTTACTTCTACGAGAGTTTTGCACTTTATAATTAGCTAATCCAGTAGGTGTCTAGAAAGGTGTCAACGGGGTTATGCCTCTAGGGAAATGAGCTTTATTTTAATTAGGTCCGTGCGAAAGTACAGGGAACCTCTCTCGGAGTACCGACACTGGCCTGGCTGACCGGTTAGCGAACTTGTAGAATGTAATTAATCCCGGCTAATTTTTCCAAGACAATCACCATTGATAACTCTGTTTAAGTTTTCTAAACTGAATAGGCAAGCACGCACTTTCTCCGACTCTCTGGAGCTCAAGAGAATTGATCCCGCTTATACCTATATTTATTAAAATTCTTAAATATTATTTTTATATAACTTGATGGGGTTTTATAAAAAATATTTTTAATATATTTAAAAAGTAAACCTCGAGGGTGATTAGTATTACTTAGGGTTTTCATGAGCATGGATTTTAAGTATTTGGGGTATTTTAGTGTAGCTTGGAAAGTTCATGGCATTTTATTGAAAAACCTGTCCTTTTTGGTATCTTGATGGCATTTTATTGTCATTTGTTAATTATTTCATTATTTAAAAAAATATAGATTTATTATATTTTGAAAATATGGATTTATAATTTTATATAACTTTAATTTTAAAAATAATTTTATTTTATTTAGAAAATTCGTATTTCTTAATAACCGTATTTAAATCCTTTCGAGATCAAATGCTCCGTGAGGATGTCTGCATCCCGCTCTACTAACTCAAGGATGTGCGATAATCTGCATCATCTATTAGCGGATCCCGTAAAGAGGGTTGTGGATGCATAATCGCAAAGAAAATGAAATACCGCTTTTAAAAGAAATCCGATTTTAGAATTATGTGGTATTTTATTGTAAATACTATGTTCGAACCAAAAACACATACAACTAGGCATCGTGCTATGAAACCAAGTGTGCGTGTGGGATAGATCGTTACCCCGTAAAGTTTTACTAAAGATATTGTTATCAAGGCATTTTAATGTAAAAGTTCAATTATGATTATTTTACATGATATTCTTGGTTAAAATTTATTATAAATATTGGTATTAAGATTATAAGTGAAGTGGTAAAATTGGTTTGACCAAATGATAAAGAAAAATGGAGTTATAGGTTTTATAAAAGATGATATCGGTAATAACTCAACTTTTACCGATTTTGATTAAAAATGAAATTCAATGAAGAGAAAGAGAGTTTGGAAGGGACTTATGTTTTAGAAAGCTCAAAGAAAGGGTTAAGAAGGAAAGGGTGTCGTCATGGTGTCGCGGGAGCTCCGGAATTTGCTTCGATCTTCGCCGGAACCAACTTGTTTGCTAACTCCACTTTACTTCACTTGCACTAGGAACTTTTTAGAGAGTTTTGGCTAGAATTTTCAGAATGGTGCCGAGCCAAGATAGGGGGTGGTATTTATAGTGGAGAATCAGAGTTTGGGAATTAAAAATATGAATTAAAAGTATTAAAATTGTGTTTAATTGTGAAATGAAAGGTCTCTGTTTGATTGCAGGAAAATCAAACAGTGCAGAGGGGTTAGGGGTAGTTGAAGAGACAAGTGTGCAGAGCACGGGCTTCATTGGCCTCAATCGGACCGTCGGCGCCGGCTTTTGAGCCATATTGGCCAGTCGATCTTGAGGCTCTGGTCTCGAGATTCGTGCCACTTGATCAATTCAGTATTTAAATCATTTTCCACATGTTTGATTTTTCTGAACTTTTCATTTCCCCGTGTATTGCACGTGCAATCCTTTGGGCTTCCAAAAAGTTAAAAAAATTCAGAAAAAAATAATTGTGTCTGATGGGAATCGAACATAGAGACTACGTCACAGCAGTGCAAAGGCTTTACCAGTGAGCTACAAGTTGCTTCTTGTTGTTATTTCACAAAATTGACTTATAATTTAACTCAAGCTCTCATTTTTTGTATATTAACAGAAAATTTCTGTACAAAGATTTTAGAGTCGTGACATCAAAGATTGACTTCAAGACGCTCGTGAGTTACGTGTCCAAGTTTGAAGCTAAGATGCCAAGAAGCCATGTTCAAACGCACGCCCAGGTTCGAGAGCTCAAGATCGAAGAGTCGAAAATTCAAGAATCAGATATTTGCGATATCGACATAGGAATCTTTGTAAGTACTCTTTGAATTATGGTATATCAATTAGGGCTTTTGAACATTCACATATGCATGTATAAAAGTTTTACATGTTTTGCCATTCATCGGGTTTTCGATTTCAAAGTTTTATAATTCATCTTAAAACACATGTTCTGACTTTTTATACTTCAGACGTCTGGACTTTGTGCTTCAGACGTCTGGACACTTTCTGCGTTTTATGGAAAACCCAAATGTCAGAAATAACAGTTTTTATGCATGTTGTTCTTTAGATATCTGCCAATTTATACTTCAAAAGTCTATGATCTCTCTGTGTTTTCTTCTACATTATTTTCATGAGAGACAGGCATCTGATGATCAATGGGACAGACGTCTGATGATGTTTTTGGAAAATGGATTTTTGTTCACATCTGAACATTGTACATCAGACATCTTCCTACTCTTTGTACATCATTGGCAGCTCTTAGCATTTCTAACAGAGAAAGACCAGATGTCTGATGGTATGAGCTCAGACGTCTGAGGTTGAAAAGAATTTCAAAATGTTACTGTTTATAGCCGTTGGGGTTTTTTTTGTAAAGCTTCAGACGTCTGCGGCTTTATACTTCACACGTCTGAGCATGTTTTAAACTGCTTGTCCCCATCAATAACGGCTAGTTTTTATTCGGGGCTATATATTTGTTTTGCTTGCATTTTTCAGCCCCAATCACTTGAGCATTTTCAATTGCCAATATCTAAGTGATCTTAAGCTAAAAATCTCATCTCTTATGAGAGTTCAAAAGAATATTCCATTTGATTATCAAATCACTCTCATACACAAAATCAAGAGTTTCAATTGATTATCCATACTTTATAAGAGTATTAGAAGTGAGTTTTGAGAGAAACTCCATTGAGAGTAGGGTGCTTTATTGTAACCTTCTTCTTTTCTTTATGTGAGAACACTTGAATGCAAGAGTGTCTTTGTAAGAGAGAAGAGCGAGAATTGTATCTTCGTTCTTTGTGTGAGGATTCTTGAGTGCAAGTGTTTCTTTGTAAGGAAGAAGTGCAAGAGCTTGTAAAGAGAAGAGTTACTCGTGTGTTGAGTGACGTGTTTGTCTCATCGGGGACGTGAAGTTAAAGGCAACGGGCTTGAGGGTCTAAAGAAAGTGGACTTGGGATCGAGACGTTATCGGGACGCCGAACCACTATAAATCTCTTGTGTTTGCGTTTGCGATTTCTTATATCTTGATTTTGCTTATTAGCTTAGAAATTGCATGCTATCTCTCATGTCCTATATGCTTATTGCTTGTGCTTGATTGTTTACTCTTGCTATATGTTTAAGTTTTCACAATTGTAGTTTGCTTAGCCACTTATCTATATTAGTATATCCTTTGCTTAAGCAATTCAATTATGATATCTTTGCAAGTGAAGTATAGAATTTTTAATTTGGGTATGTTGGTTGCATACTCCTATTCTACCCCCCTCTAGGACTTTTTTCTTATCGGCCTCCTGGGTGTTTTCAAAGGTGCTCGTCATACATGGTATGAATATCAAACCTCATATTTAATTCACATTTTAAAAAAACGTGATAACGCTGGGTGGAGAGTCCAAAGAAGCTTGGACTGAAATCACAACCGAATTCAATGCAAAATTCACAACTGAAGGTGTGTATTTAAAAAGAACACAAGTAAAGGAAAAAGAACAAAACTTAAAGAAACAATTTAAATCATTTAAGCAATTGAAGGAAAGAAGTGGATTTGGATGGGACCTACAAGAGAATTGTGCCGTAGCTGATCCTGATTACTAAATGTGAGATTCATGTTATTAGGAGGAGTCTCAGGCCACCAAGGCATTATATAATTTGAAGGGCAAACGAGTTCCTAATTATCAAGAATGCTTTGACTTGTATGAAGGTAAATTATTATATATCTTGTTTTATATCATACATGCATAATTAGGATTGTCTATATATAACTATTAACATTTGATTTTAATTGGCACAGGACGATATGCTGAGGGAAATGTTCTCGTGGTCCGGAAGATTATTCTTTTGCCGATGAGACTCAAGAAGAAGGTGACCTATTAACTCCACCGACTTCTTTTCAAGCCCCGGAAGATTATTCTTTTGCCGATGAGACTCAAGAAGAAGGTGACCTATTAACTCCACCGACTTCTTTTCAAGCCCCTATAGAAAACCGCTGTGAAGATGAGAAAAATGCCGATTCATATTGGACTGGATATCAATACAATTTGGAAATCTCTCCTACTCAAGCTCTGCATGCACTATCTTCAAATCAAGCACCGCATGCACCACCTTCTTGTCAAGCACCACATACATCATCCGAAGAGGCTAGATCAGTGGAAAATAGAAGTAAATATAGAAAGAAAGGATTGAAAGAAATATGGAGGGAGGACTATTTTGATTTAAAAAGCAAGAGACGGATCGATACATTCATGTTACTTACGAGGCATAACAACTACAAGTGGAATTTCAACTAGCTAACATGAAGAGAGAAAGAGAGATCAGCCTCGAGTTTTCCACCATGAAATGTATGAAAGCATATGATAAATTACTGGGCTTTGACAAAGATGATGATGAGAAGGCTTGTCTCTTTTCCAAGGAGAGTTATAATAGAGAATTCTTTTTGTCCATGGCTGAGCACACACAAAAGAGGAAATTGGTTGAAAAGAAAATTTGATAAAATGAGGTAGATCTTGATAGCTTTTTGGGTTTTACATATTTTGGTGGTCTCATGAACCATATTTTTGTAATCTTTTAAAACTTATGTTATGCTGTTGAACTAGGTGTTGATCTTCTATTGTTAGTTTGTATTGCATTAACTTGGATTGAGTTGTTGAGATGTTGTTTCCATTCAGCTTTATTTGATTGGTTTGATAGAAGATGAACCTGGTCTTTTAAGCAATTTCGCTGAAATATCGTATGTATATGTGTTTAAACTTATAGCATGCCGTATGATGTGTAAACTTGATCGTGGGAATATAAAAATGTGTTGCTATATGTAGAAACCTGACCTGGAGCTGAAATAATTGCTTGTGTATCCATTTATTTCCAGGTTCAAGTCTGGGTTCAGGTTTTTACACATCCACACATAGAAATATGTAGCACATGATTTAGGAATATAAGGATTCATATGAAACTGAGTGAACTTTGGATAGGAAATAGTTTCATTTTGCTTAGAAAATAGTTTAATTTTGTTTAGGAAATAATATAGGATGGTACACTTTTGCTTGAGAAATGATTTGGGCAGCTTGGAAATTGATTTGTGCAAGACTTTTTATGTGACTAGATTGAGAAGAGAGAAAAGAGGTCCAAAAAATTGACAAGAAATTACTTTAGTTGGGAGGTTGGAACATTTATCATATATGTTGAGAAACTTGAGTTTAGATAACTCCATTTTGAACCGAACACCATTTTTATGTCTTAACCGTAGTATATTTTTAAGTGAAGTTTGGGGCTTGCAAACCATAGTTTTGCAAACTCCAAGCCTCACTTAAAAATAAACCGCGGTTTTCCTAACTTTGTCCCCAAACAAGGCCTAAAGCTCTTTTATAAACTCTGGTTATCTCAACTCTATAGAATTTAGAGTTCATGTAGCCGGAATTTTCTAAACTTCCAAACCTATTCTGAACATGACATGGTCAGAATTTTAGAGTTAAGTTTGATCGTCTAAAACTTAACTCAGAACCCAAACATAAGAAAAGAATTGTGGAAAACCCCTCTTGCTCAGCACAGTGTCCACCTTTTCTCATCTGATCTAGGGTTAGCGTTAGGGTTTTTTTGTTTTGAGTCAATGGAGAGAGAGAAGTACAAAGAGGAGGAGGAGGAGGAAGATGGGAGTGGATCTGTGGAGAGAAGGCCAGGGATTTTCTTGATCGGACCTCCCAACGTCGGCAAGCGAACGATTCTCTCCAGTTCGGTTCCACTCTCTCTCTCTCTCTCTGTCTCTGATTTCAATATTGGGGAATTTAGTCATCTGTTATCTTTTCAACTGCTGTTATGTTTTTCTTAGTTTACTTAGAAATTAGTTCCATTGCTTTGGTTCTTATCAATTATAGCTGATGAGTGCGCGTGATACAATAATTCTAACAAGGATTTGATTGCTTTGCCAAGAAACAAATCCCCAAAATCTATAAGTCTGTTTACTTTGCAAAGCAACTTGAACATCCCCAAAATGGAGGATCTTTTCATCATATTTCATCATGTTAAATATTAATCCCGTCGTTCTACCAACATTTTATTTTTGGAGTTCTTTATAATATCAGTGCCATGAGAAACCATGAAAGTTTTGTATCAATATGTTGCGGTTAATTGCTTAATATTCCCTCAATATTTCACCACAACTGCACTTGAATACCTTATGGGTTTTTTCTCAACACTTTAATACCTATTGTATTTCTCCGTTGGCATTTTGCTACCTTTTGTTTTTACCGCAGTGTCTATTTTGTAGCAGTTTATTCCTAGCATCATGTGGACAAGCAATTGTAGAAACGGTTCTCAACGAATAAACCGCTGCAAAATAGACATTGCGGTAAAAGATAAAAGGTAGCAAAGTGGTAACGGAGAAATACATTAGGGTAATGTAGTGCTGAGAAAAAAACTATTAGGTGTTAAAGTGCAGAAGTGGCGAGGGATTATTAAGAAAATTACCCATATGTAGCAACACTTTTTCTAAGTTTTCGGATAATGGGTCTGTTTATTTGAAAATAGTTTCCAAGTATTAGTGTGCCGAACAATTCTGTGCTATAAGTTGTCATAGCTACAGATAATCTTACGAAAACGGCCAACACTTGAGACCTCATTTATATGCTTATGTGTATACATGGCTTGTGCACGAGGTCATACAACATAAGCATGTATGATTATGTATGAATATGCGAGGAATCATAGATAAGAGATGATTGAATGTGCAAACAAGTAGATGTGAGTCGGAGCCTGATGTGTGTATATTCAGGCATGTGTGTCCATATATGAATTTTGGCGCAATCATTGATGAGACGAGTGAAAAAGAGATTTTGAATACTTCTGCCGGATGCCCCTCTCTAAACTTCATTGTTTCTAATAAAAAGATCAAATTTTCCTAGCTATAACGAGTTTTCTGTTTTGGATATTTTGCATTTACTTTTTACGCTGTTAAAAGACACGCGAATCTACTTTCTCATGGCTGGATCTGATCTTTCACTATAAATTCAGGTTTGCTTTCAATTGATATTCCAGACACATCCGACTTGTCTGGAGGGATACTTTGTCAAGGGTATGAAATTCATGAAGAAAGCATTACATACACAAATGCTGAGTGAGAAATGAATCCCCACTGTCTAATATGTATGTTCTGTTTCATTTGTTTGATCAGGTGGACTATCAACACTAAATATTATTCAGCAGATATTTCGATATGGACAGCTCATCTTAATGAAAATTTCTCTTTTGGAACACCGCCAATTTCTAAGCAGCTTGCTGGCTTAGTGATGGTTTTTGACATGAGTGATGTATGATCTGCACCTTGCTTTGCTTTTCTACTGCATCTGTTTAACATTGGTTGATTGTGACTAAAATGCTAGTTTATAACACTTGTCTCGTATTCATGCAGGAGTCTTCTTTCCTTGCCCTCAAAGATTGGGTTCCAAGAATTGATCTTGAGAAGTTTGAAATATTATTATGTATAGGAAATAAAGCTGACCTTGTACCTGGCCATAGTGCCCATGTAGAGTATAGAAGATATTTACACAAGCGTGGAGAGTCCTCTAGTGATCCCCATCCTGAATTCTGGGATTACGGGATAGATGAGACCGAGGGTTGTAGTTTACTCGGAGATGAGGAGTCCTCACTAGAAATAAGGAAGTCTTGTTTAGAATGGTGTGTTGAACACAACATTGAGTATGTTGAAGCTTGTGCAGCTAATGCAGACTTTGACAAGTGTAAGTTTCTCTTCAAGCACCTTCCGAGTTTGAATTGACTTCTGTTCATCATGTGCTTATTGAAAACTTGGTATAGTTAAAATTGTTTTCTATTCTTTGTGTTTTGTTTCAAAGTGAACTTGAAATTTTACATGCTAACATATTTCTCAAGGATTTCCGAGCAATATCTTGTATGTGGTTTGGAATTGATAACTTGGAATTCTGTAATATGTTGTAGTTTGGCAAACTATGTATATAGTATGTGGTATCAAAATAGTTAAGACGTCAACATCTAATAGGCATGTATATTTGAGATGTCAATATGTCCATCGGCATGTATATTTGAGATGTCAATATGTCCATCGACAATTTGATAGAGATTTTTAGAAGTCAAAAATTGTATCTAGTTATATATGCTTTGTTTCGAAGTGATCACTAGAAATTACACATACTTGCATATTTTCTTGAGGATAATCAAGTATTATGTCGTAGTTTGAAATTAATAACTTGGAATTTCATGTGATGTGGGCATATCTGAAAGTTAACAGGTTGACATCTCAAAGGCATGTATTTTTTAAAACTCGTTAATTTCACATAGAAATCCCTTGGCGAAAAGGGTCCTATATTGATGTGCCAAAAGGTTTTTGGGATCAAGACTTTGCTCCATTGATATTGTTGTTGAAAGTCGAGTTCTTGAGAGTCATTGTTCCTTTCTCATATTGCTACAAGTTCTATAATACTTAATTCAATGATGAAGTTAAGATCATGTTACCTGTCGACAGGCCTGTCAGCTGATGGTGACATTCAAGGCGTGCAACGACTCTTTGGAGCTCTCTCTGCTCACATGTGGCCTGGAATGGTCATGAATTCTGGAGAAACCCTAACTGCTCCATCACCTGTTGACAAGGAGGATGGTAAAGAAAAATAACCCTTTTAAACTACAATAACATAAATTTAAAAGATCAGTTCTTTGCTATATTCCATCGAATTTGAGGGCTATTTAATTAAATAATTGTTTACCCTCTTTAGGACCTCTAAAGAAATGAACGTTTAGAATAGATAGAGTTTGAACAAAACAAGTATTTGAATTTTAAAGGTTGACCAGAAGGTCCTGGGTTCAAGACTTTTCATAGACGCAACTACATATGGTTAGCTACGGTTAACTACACCCTACTGTCTAAGGAATTATCTAGACGGGATATCTTGTGAGGTTGTTCGAATCAAATCACAAAGATCACATTAATATAAAAATACTTGTAAACAGATAATGATATGAGAACGCAAAGAAATATCATTGTATTTCATTTATATTTGTGTACAATTTGAATGTAAATTACATTGATATTGCAAAATGTACAAAGTTATGAGAAAACTCTAATTTAAGAGTTTAATTCTGTACTTTGGGATATTTTAGTGTCAACTTAGACACATGTGAATGGGCACTGCCCCTGTATGGAGGACACATTATAGCCAAAGTGATAGAAGTGGGGCCACCCTATGTAGGGCCCTCAAATTATCATGAAACGGAGATGTTTCACTTGCGGGAGACCCACTTTTGGGGGGTCCCGACCACGGGAGGGGGTCCCCCGCAGGAGGCCTTCTTTTGACGCCTTCCGACAGTCAATTTGGGAAAGCTTGTTTTGGAGCTTCCCGCCGCCAGGAGGGGGTCCCGACAATAGTCAAGAAGCCTATTTTGAGGCTTCTTATGATTCATTGTTGGCAATAATGGGAAAGTTCTTATAGAACTTCTCCACATGAAAGTTCATTATATTGAACTTTCTGCACGATATAAAAATGATATATTTTATTGTTTTTAAGTTTTGTGCAAATATGAACATATGGATTATATTCAAAAGATAGAACATAATTTTAGATCATGTTATATATAAGGAATATAGTATTTTCACATATGATTCTAATATGAAGATATGATTTTTATATCTCAGAGATGAATAGGCTTTGCCTACTGATATGTATTTTTATTAAGATAACATGAGGATTTTGATCCATGTTTCTTCTTGAAGGAAATGAGATATTTCCATTATGGAGATATGATTTTCATATCTCAAAAGTGAATAGTATTTGCCTATTCACATATATATCATGGGGATTTTAATCCATGTTTTTATCTTAAAAGAAATAAGGATATTATCCTATTTCAAAAATATGTAAAAGAAACATGGTGGCCTATTTCAAAATATGTAGAACATGGGATGATCCATGTTCTAAGTTCAATCCAAATTGTGAAGAACATGTAAATTCACGTTCTAAAGTCTTCATCTTCTTCTTTATTGAAGAAGTGGAGAACTCATGGTCATGACTATCAAGCCTTTCCATTGGAGGAGAAACTTATGAAAGTTTTATGGATCTTTTATTGATCCTTGATCGGAGAGAGATAAAAATAGAAAGAGAAAGAGTATGAGAAGTTTAGGGGAATGGGGAATCCATTCCTATATTTCCCACCTTCAAAAGATGAGAACACTTGCAAGTTTTTTCATTTAGAATTCTTTGTATGAATTTCTCTACTATTGATTTTAGAAATATATATATACTTTATGGGTGAGAGTAGTTATAAAATTACTTTCCATGTTCTCAGAGTTATTGGGGGGAGATAACCCCACTCCCCTTTAAAAATAAGACCAAACCGTCTATTTTTAGGATTCCTGACTCTAAAATAGGGGCTCTCGAGACCCCCAAAAAAGGATCCAGATAGGGGGGGCTTCCGACACCCAAAATAGGGCTTCCGAGACCCTAAAAAAGGGGCTCCGAACTTTCAAAAGAGGGCTCTTGAGACCCTAAAAAGGGGTTCCGATAGGGGCTCCCGACACCCAAAATAAGGGGTCCCGAACTCTCAAAAGAGGGCTCCCGGAGCAACAAAGGGCTCCCGACAGCCTAATTCTGCATGCACAAGGTTCAATGTTTTGGCCATAATTTTATCCAGGAAAATCCAAACAATGCACCGTTTGATGTTTTGGAAACTAGATTTGATGGGATTTCAAATGAATCCCCATTTGTCCCCATTGACCAAGTATGTTGAAATCTATAGGCATTTGAAGTCGGTCTATGTGCAGATTCATCGGTATCCGATTCAAGTAACGTTGAGAGTCAATATTTTTTACTCCAACAAGTGCCATCCTATTAATATCATGTATACAACATGTATATATAATATCAATGCATTTTTTTGATGCCAGCATTTGAAGTCGGTCTATGTGCAGATTCATCGGTATCCGATTCGAGTAACGTTGAGAGTCAATATTTTTTACTCCAACAAGTGCCATCCTATTAATATCATGTATACAACATGTATATATAATATCAATGCATTTTTTTGATGCCAGCAATAACACGTAATGTCAACCTAGCTTCTTACAGTTGGTTTTATGTCACTTTTGTCAGAGATGACAGATGACGAATCTGATTACGAGATCGAGTATGAAGTTTTATCCAGGGGTTCTGATGAACCGTGGGAATTTGTCGGTGTATCTAGCAAGGATCTGGCTTCAAGTAGCGAGGAGGTGGCATTTGACGAAGAACAAGTCACAACTAATGACAGTCAAGATCTAAAACATGCAACGGCAGCCAACAGCAATAAAACTGCAGTTGATATCTCGGTCTCCGAAGCTTCTACCAGTACTTCAGATTTTAATTCTAAAGATGTTGCATCAGAAAAGAATGATGGGAATAAATCAACCTCTGAAGATGAAGATGAAGTACGAGAGAACGCTGGCATTGTTGAATCAAATGAGGAATCGTATTATGGGCACGGAGATGTGGAGAGGTTGATGTGCGAAATCGGGAGCATGCGCGATAGCTTGAGGCTTATGCCTGATGTCCAAAGGAGAGAAATGGCAGCAAAGCTCGCCATGAAAATGGCTGCTATGTTTGGATACAGTAGCGATGAAGATGGGATTTGATAGGCTTAGTGGTTGCTCGAATCGAAGATACCTCTTCTCCATGACTTGAGGTGCACCGAAAGCAGCCACTGCTTGTTACTGAGGAATAGGGTTAGCACCTAAACATATCAATAATTCAGCTTTTGACGTCGTGCTCGTCTATAACTTATTACGGATTTGAGTTATCAAACACTACAGGTGAATCAGCAGTTCTCTTTTGATCTGTTATTGTGTGGAGTGCAAACTTGTTGAGGTTCAGTTAGACATTCGCCAGGAAATTGTTCGGGTG
Source organism: Agapanthus africanus (assembly GCA_030015575.1). Classification (NCBI taxonomy): domain Eukaryota; kingdom Viridiplantae; phylum Streptophyta; class Magnoliopsida; order Asparagales; family Amaryllidaceae; genus Agapanthus; species Agapanthus africanus. The sequence goes on along the minus strand of CM057347.1, from coordinate 527,125,785 downwards.
TAATTAATGTTTTTATTTATGCTAAAATTTTTATGATCGAGGCAATAGCATGTTCATTTGTATACAGTGTATTCATCATTTGTAGGATTCATGCTTCCACAAAAGATTTAACAAAGTTTATTACCAGTAGTAACAGGATGTAGAAACTTTAATGAGAACAGAATTGCCTAGTATATTGCTAATAGGGTTGCGAATTCTCCTGAAAGAAGTCCAAAAGAAGAACAAGGCAGTTTTGATATGGGAAATTAATTCACATGAAGTGAAAAATGAAACCAAGAGCCAAACAAAAATAAAGTTTTCATTCCCCTTGCTTTCCATCAACACCGAACAGCACATGACCATGACAAAACATTATCCCTAAATTCAGCAGATCAACATAGTGTTAAGCAGTATAATAATCCTCATATAACTCCTACCGCCCGCACTTCAAAATGAGTACACACACTTGAATCCTTTCTTTGCAAACATATCCCGAGAGAACGTTCACTTTCCAAAACACTAGACTACAGATAGAAAATAGTGATTGCATTGGAATATATATACAACTTTATGTACAAACCCCCACATAAATTCAATCCAGCTCTCACCAGAAAAAGCTTTGAAAGTTGAACTGGTAGGCACTGCTCACTTCCATGATCTATCTAAATTTTGAAGACAATATGCAAATCTCAGCAACACAAGTTAAAATTTTCTCTTCATTACATCTGGCAACACATTACCGTTGGATCCAATATCTGGATCTGTAGAGGAGACGGGCTCTATGCATGCATGTGGTTTTGCTGGTGAGTGATTCGCATCTTCCGAACCTTGGATTGCCCCCTCATTAAACATTTGTCCCTGCAGATAAAAAAGCATATGATCCTTAACTTTCTTTTAGAAAGTCTCTGAGTCTCACAAGTCTTGTAGCTCAACTATAAAAGCCTCGTGCATTAAGCATTTGGATTTTCCACATAGGTATTTCAATATTTTGGGATTTCTTAAGTTTAGGAAACAACGCAATTTTAATGAATTGATTATTTGGTAGCAGAAGGCACACAGTGAAGATAGAGCACATTAGCAAAGTATGTAATCATAAAATTAGGCAACTTTAATTATCAGGGAAATTTTCAGTCCCATAACTTTTGGAGATGTAAAAGATTATTATTGCAATTACCTAATAGGCAATAAAGCTATTAATCAAGTTTGCCTGACCAATTTTGTTGAAAACATGTCAGAATAGATCTCATAGGGGTGAACTATTCCAATGAAAACCGGAAGATCATTGGTATTAGAGGCTTGTATGATCATGCTGAATTCACAAATCCATTCATAATCTTTTCTTCTTTAAAATTAACTGGTAGACCATGGCCATTTAGCATTCCGCTCACACTAAAGTTGGATCGATTTTTGTTCCATGATATAGCATAAAGGAATAGGAAGATGAATTCTGCAAGAGCCCTTCCAGCAAGATCATCACCAAGCATCACAATGCAATAATGCTGCATTGCTCTCAATATGATGGCATAAAGATGATGAGGACCATCGAAAACATAAAAGTAATTGTCTAGTAAATTTGATTGGCCTAGCTGAACTACTTAGATTGGCACCAATGCTAAGTTGTTAACTGACAAGTAGTGAATTTGACTTTTGAATGACTTCATCCAAAACGCCCAATCATAAATTAGAACAGCGATATATGATTCAGAAGTTTGTAACATTACCAAATCATCCTGCCAAGCTTCAGAAATTTAGTACTTTTGAAAGAAAAATATTAAACACCCTCACTCAAGTCTTCTAGTGTGACAAAATAAAAGAAAATAGGCGTATAATTAATATTTTGGAAAGAAAGAAAACTTACATTTTGTAGTGCGTCTAGCTTTTTCTGCAATGCTTCATGTTCTGCTTTGATGCGGGATGGAACTCCATGCTTTTGAGAAATATTTTCATGTGCCATTTTCTCGTCGATATCACTATCAGTTGTGGCAAAAGGGTGCTTGTCCGGGACCCATCTTACTGTATCAGGGTCTACATCAGGTGGGATTGGGTCGCCTTCTTTGAGAAAAACTTTTGGTCGCTTCCATTGATATGCACTTGACCTCCTCTTCTGATGTTCTGATTGTTGTTCTTCAGTAAGCGTAATTGGAGCCAGGCGAAAAACTTTTCCACACAATTCGATGGTTGAATCACTCTTACTAACCTTCACTAGAGGGTTATTGAAAGGATCTTCATATTTCAGAGGTTTTGCACTGTACAAAAAATGATCAAACTCTTCATTAGAATCAACATACATAAGAATTCACAAACACAAGCCAATTTTCACATTGGCGATTAGCCCTTTAACTTATGGAGTCCAACTTTACATAACAGCTACAAAAGAGTATACTTTATTAGAAGAAGTGAATTGCAAGAGCTGACTACCCTGCTATATGTTTCCAAATTTAAATAGGAAGAAACTACATCAGAAAGCAACTGACAAATACCAAATCTTACAAGGTATCCTGGACCTTCTCCGTTATCTAATAGGAAAAAAAATCATCAAACATGTAATAATCAAGATATCTACTCATCCAATAATGCATAAAAATTCTTATGAAAGAAATCACTTTGCATCTCATGGTAACTATCAAACTCGGTTGAATGAGATAAGACATTGTAATCTATAGTTTTGCTTCTTCAATGGGTTCCCAACAAATTAACAAGGCACGGCGGATGCCAGAAGTTGAATGAAAAGGTTTAGGAAAATTAGGTGCAGGTCCCGATCCAAAAAAGCTGTGGGTCTAGGTCTAGGTCCCTGGCCAAAAACAACTTGGAAAACCCCCTTACCACCAAAAAGAGGCCATTTTTTATTTTTCAATATTTCAACACTATCCTATATTATCCTTGTAACCTTTTAATAGATAACTACTATATTTATCAGATAGCTACTACATTTACATGATAACTACTACATTTTCCTCATAACTACTACCCCGCGTCTTTTTAAACCGCGCTGTTAATATGTAGTAGTTATCTGGTGAGTATAGAAGTTATCTGATAAATATAATGGTTATTTATAAATGTAGTAGTTATCTACCAAAAGTTACATGAATAGTATATGAATATTGAAAATGAAAAAGCGGTTAGGGAGTTAAAGGTTATAAACACGTTTTTTTGGTCAATGGGGGGTTTCCCAAGGTTTTTTTGGCAAGGGACCTAAACCCGCTACTTTTTTAGGCCAGAGACCTAGACCCATATTCCCCAAAATTTTATAGGGCATTCAACATGCCTCAAGATATTTATTATAAAATATACAAACTACCATAGAAAAATATTTCTCAAAACATTAATCAGACGGAAATTAATTAGTTGGATAACATACATGCCTCTTCTATCAGGTCTCAACTGGCCCCTTCTCACAAGATCCGCAACAGATCCCTCACGGCTTTCTCGATTCTTTTTATGCATTACTTGTCTCACAACAATTGCAAATAAAGAAAATGCAATAACTATACCAACTGCATATTTTGAGCCAGTACTACTTCGCACCTGAAACATACAAAAATTAAACAGGTCTAAGATTGTGGTTGCAGGGATACCACCCAATAAGAAAAACACAAATTATGGGGTTTCCATTACAATCAAACGCATTCCACAGACTGCCTGCTAAATTCAATGTCCATTGGAACCCATAAAACTGTAAAAATTGGTACCTTACGGACTAGTCGAGGATTACAAAAGGTTATAGATTTCAATGTCTGTGAAATCCCAAAAGAAGGTGATTAGTCATGTTAGACAGGAGCATTTGACACTTGTAAGCACTGACACTTTCCGTTATCTAATTCACGACACTTTCCGTTATCTAATTCGCGACTTCACATTAACGTTAGCTAAATAACGTGCGCAAAATGGATAAGAACCCAAGACCAATTTTAAAAAATGGTGGAGCTGAGAATTTAGCTAGCCGTTAATGTGAATTATACCCTCATATCTTCCCAAGTTTCAATGTCATTAAAGATTGAACAACAATATGCCCAAATTTACTGATAAATCCACTCCCAAAATCTTGAATTTGATCAAATGAAACCCAAAGGTTAAACCTTTACACTGATTATCACCTAAAAGAAAAGAAAATGAAATGAAATAGACATCAAAAGGAAGAGAAATTTCACCACGAGAACAGCAGGACGCAGAGCATCGGTCACCCATTTCAGCATACGAGCTCCTCCATTATCTCCGCCTGAATCGAGAGAATAGCTCGAAGCCCTAACACAAAATCTATAGCTCGATCGCCGACGATTCAACCTCAATCGGAATGGATCGGACCGAAATCCTCGGAGAATCGAGGGTTTCAAGGCATTCCCGAGAGAAATCAAAGGAATTGGAAGAAGGGAACGATTTGGCTGCGATTTGAGAAGAGGGAACGAGATTGAGTTTGGGATCGATGTCATTGTTGGAGATTCAACAACTGAGATGATGTTCGAACGAAAAATTAGAGCTGTTTTAGGGTTTACTCAAAAGAGGTACCCCACCTAAATATCATCTAATTTGCTATACCCCCTGAAAATCTTCATAATTATGGAACAACCCCTCAAATCTTCAAATTTATTTTTGGAAGAAAAAGACATAACTTTGTTGTGCAAGAAGTGATGATTAAAACCAAAATGGCAAACAGAATACCCTTCAAGGTATTAAACCCCAACCTTATTATTCTTTTATTTCAATTGATTTTCAGTCTCATTTTATCTTAGGACTGATAGAAGATGGCACATTTAAAAGCGTGAAACATGAGAAGAGTAAGAACATTTCAAAGGAAGTGAAGGAGTGTAATGCATTTGAGGAAAATATGTAGATTGAATTAGGACGACGGAGAAAGATGTTGTGAGCTATTGACTGGGTTTGGAAGATTTTTTAATGGCAGGGGACAAAAATGAGGATGTTATGTGGATGAATGTATTTTAATTCAGATAAAAAATATTTTATGAAATTTAACAATGAGATGAGGATTCTGTAAGGGGATAAAATTAATAGGAAGATTTACCGGGCTAATTTCAAATTAGCTAAGATTTAAGATGGGTAAATCAAAAGTGAATAAAGGGCATGCCGTCAAGACCGTAGGTCCTGTGGGGCCCTATAGGGCTGCCGTATGAACACTGCAGTTATGAGCATGCAATGTTTTCACAAGTCTCGTTGTCTCGAATAAAAATAATCGTACATTTTAACAACAAATATTGAGACAATAAAAAACAAAGAATTTACATAATTCATAGAAGTTTGTCCTTGCTAAAATCTCTAAATTTGTATTATTAGAGTGGAATATAACACTAGACTCTCTGGACATGAGCAAGGATGATATATCTAGAAAAATTGACATGCAAAGTTTTCCATAAAATTAATTAACTTATATAATGATCTCTTATAGACTTTCATCAAGTTAGACGAGTTAAAATAGAACAGCTTTCTATTCAAACACCGGAAACATTCATAATCAAACACATGATATGTTGAGTGAAGGGATTGTTTATGTTCTCTCAGCAATTTTCATCTGATTAAATTAGTGATGGCATTAAATCGTAAAAACTTATATTTCTAAAAATAAGGACAATTCTCTTCATTTGAATCATTTTTTTCTTGCTCTTGCCTTATTTCTCCCTGCATGGTTTTCTTTTTCCTTTTGTTTTTCTTTAAAGATAGAGAATGATAACTTGTTATTAATTTTTCTTGTTTGTTATCAAGGACTATGAAACAAAAACCCAATTTCTTTTCCTGTTTCTAGGTTTTTTATTATAATAATTAGGTCGAAAATGAGTCTTAATAAAGTTTATGGAACAATTGGATTTATATTATAATAATTGACAACTTATACTAATTGTTTTGCTATAATCTAGGAATAAATTACCGTTAAAAGTTCTATTGTCGGTAAACCGTTAATTTTGAACCCACTAACTCAACGGTGAAAAGTTGTAGAATCACATGCAATTTGGCGTACCCACATCTTAGATGATAACGATGAAGATGGTGGGTGCCGATCGTCGGAAAATACGATGGAGAGCATGTTTTTTCGACGCCATAGGAGGAAATTCCCTCCTATGGCCTCTTTCTTCCATTATATATATATATATATGATAACGATGAAGATAATGGATTCCGATCGTCGGAAATCACGATGAAGGGTGTGTTTTTTCGATGCCATAGAAGGAAATTCCCTCCTATGGCCTCTTTCCTTCATTATTCTCTCTCTATGTATATATATATATATGAGAATAATGGAGGAAAGATGCCATAGGAGCGAATTTCCTCCTATGGCGTCGAAAAAACACACCCTCCATCGTGTTTTCCGATGATCGGAATGCATCATCTTCATCGTTATCATCTAAGATATGGGTACACCAAATTTCATGTGATTTTATAATATTTTCACTGTTGAATTAGTGGGTTCAAAATTAACGGTTTACCGACAATAGAACTTTTTACATTGCTAAATCAACGGTGAAAAGGTTGTAGAATCACATGAAATTTGGTGTATCCATATCTTAGATGATAACGATGAAGATGATGCATTCCGATCGTCGGAAAACACGATGGAGGGTATGTTTTTTCGATGCCATAGGAGGAAATTCCCTCCTATTGCCTCTTTCCTCCATTATTCTCTCTCTCTCTCTCTCTCTCTCTATATATATATATATATATATAACACATCCAAACAATTGGGAAACCAAAGAAGATGGTGAAACTCAATGCTTAATGAATCTTTGTATGGCTGATTTGAGTGGGATTTAGTGCAAACATCAGTCCAAAGAAAGTGATCAAGTCTTAACAAAAGTGTTAATGTTAACAGACAAAACCTAAATCCCATATCCAACCAACCTAAAATTTTGTATATGCATATTAGTTCAACTGACCAAACCAACCCATTCAGATTTAGTGGGAAGCTGAATCTTCTAGGCTATTGGAGTAGGAATTGTATAGCCCAGTAAATCTTGCTTGCACGCGTATATATGTTAGTCGACATATAAAAAACATACGGAATGAAATTCTAAGATTTTTGGTTAAATTAGTAACATTAGGCTTGTAACAATATTTCTTGTATTTTGTAAGATTATTTGAGCATTTACCCATAAAATTTAACGGCGTAGAGCTAGATTTCAACGGGGTTATGTAGATATTCTCTAATTTTATGATACATACCATTGTCCATTTTTTAGTACCGTTTTATGAGTCATAAATAGGAGGGGCGCGGCGTATCTAGTTAGAACTTACAAAAAACGGTTTACTGAAATGACGGGTATAATTTATTGAACACATGCGGTTTTCAATTTGATACTTTTTATACATACAAACTTTATGACAGTCTGCTATACTTCGTTAACCTAGAACTTCAATTTCATCACACTATTTGGCACCTTTAGTACTCATCCATGTCCATTGGAGCTTGGAGAGCTATTGGGCACATGTTGTATGGACATTTTTGTGTACTTGATACTATTGAGACCAACGCACTGGACTTCTATTGACCTCCACTTTGAGCTCTTTTGGTTAGTTAAACTACTTTTCAGTATTTGTTGTTTGCTTGGTTTGTCTAAGATTTGGTTTTGGTGGGCCTTCGTTCTTAACCTTTTTGGGGAAAAGCAAAGTGCCAAAGAGGGATTGAAAAGGTAGGGGTTGGTGATAGGAAATCACATGGTTTTAAAATCAATTAGTAATGAATAATAACAACAAAAAAACCAACCAGGCCTAGCCCGGATTAGTAGGAGTAACTTCTCTTTTTTAAAGTGACAGGTCACTGGTTCAATTCCCGAAAAGATCGTATCCGAGAAAAATGAAAAAAAAACCATTAGAAAGAAAATCTAAGATATAAAGCATCTTTTTTTCCATGCAAATGGGCTCTGTCTTGATATGTTACCAAACCATGAAGGAGAAAGAAAAAAATATGTTACCAACTATAGAATTACAATGCATCACCTGAATAAATTTAATTTGCATAGTTTTTCTTTGGGTAAGTTTCATACAAACATAATATTAAACTTAGTCATCTCAGATTTGTTATCCTTTGGAAGAGACCGTCGAGAATTGATACCAACTTAGTCTCCGTTTGGTTTTGGATTCAACCGTCAAGAATAAAGTAGAGTGCCAATAATTATTACCTCGAAAGGTTTGTTAACGAATAACATCCATCAATACTTATTACATTTAAACATCTTAAAGGCATTAAGATTGAAAAGAGGCATCCAAAATCACCGTCTTTAACTGCGACATTTTCTTTAATTGCGACATTTTACTTGCTACAATTTATGCTTGTGCAATACACGAGAAAGATAAGAGATAGTATTGTATCGAGAGAATGTGGGGTTTATGTGTAAATTTCTGTTTCGAGTTCGGTGTGTGTGTGTGTTTTTTTTTTTTCTCTCTCTCCTGCAATGATGTGGAAATCTTTAGACTTTAGAAATTATAACACCTTTTTGAAATTTTCCTTGAGGAATGGCAAAATACCACAAGACCTTTAGATTTTGGTTATACCTTGCAAGGGCCCCTGCCCAATGCGTACCAAATAAAATCAAGAAAAAACCATATTACTTGAAAAGTTTATTGTTAATGATTTGAACATGTAATATCTTATATTTATGGACTTCATATGTAAAATATATGAAAGATTAACTTACAAATACCCGGACATTTTTCTTCAGCTTTTCGATATTATTCTTGCTATATAACATACGAAGATTATGAAATTTTTAAAAATTTAAAGATTCTTTTTCTTAGGTTTTTCCATACTTTATTTGTTATAGCAAACGAGAATCATGGGAATGCAAAAAAATCCAAAAAAAATTTATGTAAATTTTCAACATTTTGCACTCGATAGCACATAAAATTAACAAAATTTTAAAAATCATAAATTTTTTGTTTCTTCGGTATTTCAATATTTTGCTTGCTAACACAAGAAAATCATGAAATTTTTAAAAATAAAACATTTCTTTGTTTTCTTTATTTTTTCCATGATAAAGTATACGACAATCACAAAATTTTTAAAAATCTTAAAAATTCTGTTTTCCAATATTATGCATGTTATATAGCAAAAAAATTATGAAATTTTAAAAATCTCAATTTTTTTTCTGCTTTATATGATTTTCTAATATTTTGAATGCTACAACACATGACAATCGTGAAATTTACAAAATCCTAAAATTATTTTTTTTCAAATTTATTATATTTTGCATGCTGTAGTACACGAAAATTGCAAAATTTACAAAAATCTCAAACTTTTCTATTTTCTTCGGTTTTTCAATATTCTATATGCTAAATGGCATACGAAAATCGCGAAATTCAAAAATTTCTGATTTTTATAGATTTTCAATATTTTGCATGCTGTAACATCGAGAAATTTTCAAATATCTCAAAATTTCAAAATTTTCCGTGCTATTCGGGTTTTCAATATATTGCTTGCTACGGTGCATATGAAAATCGTGTCAAAAATCTAAAAAATTCTTTTTATTTCAAAATTTTAATATCTTGCATCCTATATAGCACATAGCACATGGAAATCACAAATTTTGTAAAATTTAAAAATTCATCTTTTTTTTATCAAATTAATAATATTTTGCATCCTATATATCACACCAGAATCACAAAATTTTCAAAAACATAAATATTTTTATTTTATTCGGTTTTTCAATGTTTTGCAACTATCGCTAGCTCTTTCAAAAATATTAAAACAATTCTTCTGTTATTCAATATTTTGCTAGTCTTAAAAAATCTCAATTTGTTTTTCTCTTCGGTTTTACAATTTTTTTGTATGTTATATATAACACACGAAAATCAAGAAATTTTCAAAAATCTTAAAATTTTCTATTTTCTTCAGTTTTTAAAATTATCTTGCTTGTTGTATTGAGCATTAAAATTGCTATATTTTCATAAATACTAAAATTCTTTGTTTTCTTATGTTTTCATTATTTTGCTTGCCAATGAAAAAAATCTGTTATCTTCATTTTTTTCAATATTTGCATGATATAGCATATGAAAATCGTAAAATTAATAAAAATATCAGAAAATTATGTTTTCTTCTTTTTTCATTATTTAGCATATTATATAGCATACGGAAATCATAAAGTTTCAAAAATTGTAGAACTTTCTGTTTTTTAGTTTTCTAATATTTTACTTGCTTATACTATTAGAGAACTTCCAATATCACGGAGACAAAAAGCCATGTGATGTAAAAATGAAAAGGGCAGTAATTACTAGGTTCTAACGAAACAAAGAAAACGGTCCAAGTGATTAAGATTCCGCTTCAAAGAAACCATTAGCTCTAATGATCAATAGCTTAGTTCGTATAGCGCTTCCTTCTTTGCAGAGAGTGGAGGGGTTTCATTCCCTGTGGGGGAATTTGCCATAATTAACGTTTTCAAGATAAATTCATGGGTCTCCTGTGTGAATATGTGCTTGCGTGTGACGTGTGCGTGAGTGTGTTTTGTGTGTTGTATGCATAGGTTGGGCTTATGAGCCAGTGCAAAAAAACAACAAAGAAACCCTTGGCGAAAAATGAAATTTCATAAAAATTTTAAAATTCCTAAATTTTTTTGTTTTCTTTAAATTTCCAGATGTTGTAATACACGAAAATCGTGAAATTTTCAAAAATCTCAAAATTTACTTTTTTCTTCGGATTTTCAATATTTTGTTTATTATAGCATACGAAAATCGCAAAATCTTTCAAAATCTCAGGATTTTTTTTGTTTTTTCCCGTTTTAAATATTTTTTGTTTGTTATAGTTCACGAAAATCAAGATTTTTTCAAAAGTTTTAATATTCGTTTTTCTCTATTTTACATACTACACAAGAAAATCAAATTTTTTTCGAAAATAAAAAAAAAATCTGTTTGCTTTTGGGTTTTTTCAATATTATGCATTCTTAATGCATAAAAATGCAAAGTATTAAAAAATCTCAAAGTTTCTGTTTACTTTAAAAATTTAATATTTTACATAATAAAACATATGAAAACACCGACCTTTTCAAAAATGTAAAAGGAAATCGTTTTCTTTTTCTTTTCTATTTTTTTACATTATCAAACAAAAATCACAAAAAATTTAACTCAAAGAGAATTTCTTTTTACAATATTCTGCATGCTGTTGCACACAAAAGTCTTAACTTTCAAAAAATAATTTGCCAATAATACGTAATAATACGTAGGTAGTGAGAGAAAAAATAGAAAAGGATTTAAGGAAGATGCCCTGGTCAGAATTTTTCCATCAAACAAGTCTAACTGTATGTGATAAAAGAGTGATAAATATTGAGTAGGGCGCTAATAAAATTTTTTCTATAACTCAAATATAGTAAGAAAATTAAATAGGGGCTAGATAGCAAATTTTCCATTATGTCCAACCTAAACGAGAAAAAAACTTCAAAGAAACATTTTCTCCTATCACTTTATATATATTATATAAAAAGACCAAAGGATTGAAACCTTGTGGCTTTGAGACCCAGGAACCTAACCCTTTTTTCCAAGGTGAAACCTGACCGAGTTATAGGGATTTTTGACAATTTTTATGCCCATTCTAAAATTTAAAATCTAAATCCAAAATGTGTCCGAACTCGACAGGTTGACAATGTGTTGTATCCAAGCCTGCAAATTCGGGATTTAGACGGGTTTGGACGGGTTTTGGGGGCGGATCGTTTTTCCGGCTTGGCACATCTCAAATTATTAATTAAAAATTGTTGATAGTTTAAATCATGAAATGAGCTCTACCAAATATATTAGTGCAAAATTTATACTTCTAACAAAACTATAATAAATTATATAAAATAGATCTATAAATTTAACATAAAATTCAACTGCCTAAATATCATAAAATAAATACAATATGTAATTAACAATATTAGAACTAAATACCTGGGGCATATATAGAAAGTGGATTTGGTTCGGACGGATGGGCTTGATATTAAATCTATACCAAACACAAAATGCATTGTATCTAATCTTCTACCCGTCTGATCAGCTTTGGTCAAGTACGATATGTCGAAATAACCCGAGTGGCTATTGAGGGTATCCGAAAGAAGCCGAAGAGAGCTATTCCGAAGGTAGTGTCTACTATTATTTCGTTCATGTTATTACATACTATTAGATTGAATGAATGGGTAAAAGGGAAATTAACAGTATCAACAAATCCGCAGGCTTGGGTGCCTAGTGAGTGAGATACCAGTTCTCCCTTTTGTTTATTTTCGTATTCGTTTGCAAAGAAATAAATCGAAAATATAAAAGAAAAGAAAAGAAAAGAACTTTCTTTAATTTGCTCCAGCTCCCACCAACAAACCAAACTTACTTTCCACATATATTTAAAATAAATTTAAAATTAAAAACTTACAGTTTTGAAAGTGTAATTAACATAATAATCATCAAGGCAAGAAGTTGGCATCCCCACCCTCCCTCGCCGCCGAGCTGGCCCCGCACTTCTGGCACCGCGCCGGCGCCGCCTTCTCCACAACCAGCACCCGCCGGCACGACGGGCACGACGAGTGGGCTCCAAGCCAAGTGTCCACGCACCCGGCATGGAACCCATGCCCGCACCCAGGCAGAACCCTAACCTCATCCCCTTCGGCGAACTCCCCCAAGCAAATCGGGCACTCGACGAGCTTCTGGTTTGATAAAGACTCGAACTTTAGCTTCGGGAGAGCTCGAATCTCTTTCTTTTTTAGCCCTTTGGCTGCTGGAGCTGGAGGAGGGGATTGAGAGGTTGGGGATCGCCGGAGCCAGGCGCAGCGGGCGACGAGGGTGAGGCCGACGACGCAGATGAGGGCGCAGAGTAGGGCGGTGAGGATGACGACGACGTCGGAGTCGGCGGAGACCGGCAGCTCCGGCACCGAGGCAGACGAGGTGGCGGGAGTGGGGTTTGAGTAGAGGAGGCGTTGAGATGAAGGCATTGTGTCTTTTTTTTATTTAGGGATTTGAGAGAGAGAAATTAAATTTGGGGATCTCGAGGGTTTAGAGAGAGGATAAAAATAGGGCGATTTTAGATTTGGGAAAGGAGAGAGAAACTTTTTGGTTGGACGACATTGGACCTACGTGGGCAGCCTAGAAAATATTTTCCCGCCGTATTTCACTTCAGATGAGTCAACGAAGTAATTAAAACTAGAAATTCGGTGTAAGATTAATGAGCTGGCAAAGCACTCCTGAATGAAAAAAATATTGTTTTAGATCAATTTTAGCTTACCCTCATATTTTTAATGAAAATAATTGAATCTCGCGTGAAAATTAATAATGCAAGGTGATATAAAAGGAATAAGCAACCCAATAAGATTTTATGGAAACATACATAAAAACACTTTCTCATGAGACAAAACACGCCGTCAAAATTCTGTCCTTTTAATTTCTCATGAGACAAACAACTGTTGTTTTTCTCTGGACCGAAGAATTTGGAGTATCTGAGATAATTACACAGCGGATGTAGCTAGATTGTTTTCTAAATGAGTTTTTTAAGAGAACTAAAACTAAAAATTTCATATAAAATTGATATATAAAGTGTTCTTTTAGACTAATTTTAACTTAATTCCATCTTTTTTTAGGAAATAATCGATTTCTCATCAAAATGATGATGTTAGCTAGCATTAAAAAAAAAAAGAAACTTAATTGGATTCTGCGAATATAGAAATAAAAATGCTTCTCATAAGGTAATTCCCGCCGCCTAAATTCATTCAGTCTTTTTAACTTTATCAAATCCATTTGTTTCCTGTCAAACAAATAACCGCTTATTTTTGTTAGGTTGGACAAAATTAGACATGGGTTTTAGCATGATTACATGGGTTGTGGATAGAAATTTCCCCACTTTTTGAAATGAGGTTTTTTTAAAGGAATTGAAACAAGAAATTTTGGTGAATTGACGAGCATTGTTGAATCAGAAAGTGTTTATTAGGGGGAATTTAATTCCCTCTCTTCTTTTGAGGAAACAAATTAACTCTCATGAATATACTGATGCATGCTGGTATAAAAGGAATGAAACCCAATCGGAATATATGCAAATATGCATAAAAACGCACTCTCATAAGACAAAATCATGGTTAAAATTCCTTTCTTTTAATTTCATTGTTTACATATGTGTTCCTGGTAGACAAACAACCGCATTTATTCTTTTAGGTAAGACGAAATTAGACATGGGTCTTTGGCATGATTAAATTTGTTGTGGGTTGAATTTTTTCCCCTTTTTAGAAATGAGTTTTTTTAAAAGGAATTGAAACTAGAAATTTGGGTGAATCGTCAGGTATTATTAAATTCTGGATCAAAAAGTTTTTTTGGGGGCCAATTTTATTTTATCTGCATCTCTTTTAGGAAAAGAATTAAATCTCTAGTGATAATGATGATGTACGCTGACATTAAAGGAAAATAAAAAACCCAACTGGATTTTACGGAAACAGGCATAAAAACAAACACAGTTAAAATTGTCTTTTTAATTTCACCCATTTCTTATATATTCTTAACAAACAAACAGCATTTTTTTATAGAGTATGGAAAGAAATTGAGACAGTGAAAATCACATTTTCTATATCAAAGTTTTTTCCAGGGAAACTATGTTCATACCATATGGTACTAATATAACCAAAGCAAAAATGTAGCTGTGAAGTTTAGCCAAAATTGGATGTGAGCTTCACTCATATTTTACTGTTCGGAAGGGTCCCGCTTTTTAAGTTGGGACGAAACTCAAAAGGGTAAAATACGAGTAAGGTTCAAAACTAACTTGATTGTGAACTTCACAACCATATTAAGCTCTATAACCGATGGTCCAACATCAATTTTCAATTATATTTGAATCCAACAATATATTCATTAAATAAGGAAACTTCACCAACTTTTTTTCACCATAATTACAACTCAATCAGTAACCATAATCATCAAATGCATCCTCATGCGCATGCCCATCCCTCTCAAACAATTAATGGTTTTTGCTTCAGTTGGGTAATCAAAAGGGAGACATGGTCCAGCAAAGTTATTCATGTCCCCTAATGAAAAATCAAAGGAATATAAAGATTTCCACCAATCTTAACTTTATCTTTGGTATTTAAAGGGATGTTACCAAAAATGTTGTTTGCTTTATATAATTGCATAAATGACATTGGAACTTCTTCAGTTAATTACCTCATCAAAGTCTGATCTAGCACTAAGCTTTCACATCCAAGGTCCAAATTTACAATCATTTTATTCTTCCCATGTTTATAAAAGAGATTTAAAAGAGAAATTTGAAGATTTGAGGGTCTAAAAAAAGGTTTTTAGAAGGAATTGTCTACAATTTTGGTTGTAAAAATGGTGGGTTGGCAATTGGTGGAAAAAAGTGTTTTTTGGGGCCAATTTTATCTTAATTCCAAGTCTTTCAGGGGAAAAAAAGAATCTCTTTTGAAAGCGATGAAGTATACCGACATAAAAGGAATAAGAAACTTAATCGGATTTTGTGGAAACAATCACACAAACACATTCTCTTAAGACAAAATCCACCGCTAAAATCCTGCCCTTTTAATTTCGCAGATTCCATATGTATTCTCAACAAACAAACAACCCCTTATTATAGATAATTAAAGGATTTGAGGCGGAGAAAATCACATATTAAAGATGGAAATTTTATCACAAAAGTTTATGCTCACTGATATCTTAATTAAATATGTGGTATGGTTGGATTGCTAAACAACCCTTTCACAGAATTGTTGTAAAACTTAGCAAACATGATTAGAAATACATGCATTTTTTTAAAAAATAAAAATCAAATACGTGCGCACTGATATTCATCTGATGCATTATTAGTTATATGTGACCAAGAGGTTGGTTGGTTAGATCAAATGCCTCATAATACAACAAACTATTGACCATTTTTCATCATTTCCCCTGTTTAATCACCTATTACCAACTCTTTTCCCCACGAATCATTCCAAAACTAATAATAAGAATCATGAAATGCATCCCCATGTGCATACCCATCCCTCTCAAATATCATCAACGGAAATGGTTCTGTTTCAATTTGCTACTCAAAAAGGGAGACATGGACCCACACAAACTCAATTCATGTCGGGTTCCGAGTCTCCCTGCTATTAATAATAATGGAGAGACCACTCCTATTCCATCTCACCATTGAGTGAATGAGATGCGAAGTCTATTCAGACCATCCATTCAAAAATGGATGGTGAGATTGATAAGAGTGGTCTCACCATTATTATGAATAGCAGAGAGACCCCGAAACGATTCATGTCTGAGTGAAAGAATCAATACACTTGAAAGATTACCAACAAACTTTATGTTTGGTATATTATGGATATTACCAAAAATGCTGTAAGCTTATGTAATTACATTAATGGCTTGACCTGATATTGGAAGTTGTTACAGTTAATGGGATGGGAAATTAAGTTGTGCCAATAACCAAAGTCTGACAACACTAAGCTTTCAGATAATCAGATCCAAGGCACAAAATCTACAGCCATATCTACCATTCTTTCAAAATTCTCTCCCAGCTAGTTTGTAATGTCAAAGAGTTTCTCATCTAGTACGGTTGAAACTCATGACTGCATCACTCTCGCAGTCCGTCAATCTAAATCAAGAAGCATGATTTTCTTAATTATATGATCGAGAAAAAGGAATTTTCCGACCTTAGACACGGATGCTCTTCTGTAGTTGAAGGTCGATAGTTAAAAGGTGTAAACTTACAGTGATGCATGTTTGATATTCCGATTGGGTTAGAGATAAGGCTACCGGACTATCCAGTACCGGAAAGGATCGGGATCCCAAGGAATTGATAAGGGATAAAAAGCATTAGGTTGGAGAAAGAATCTGAGTGGGCCAATAAGCATCTAAAGCAAGTGGCTTGAAAACAACATTCTCACATAAAGTAGCTCAGCAGGTCGACTTGCAAAGATATGATATACTGATAACAAGGTACGATTAGAACCGACAACGACGTTCATGATTCTTCATTGAACCTAATCTTATGAGCACAGTATCCAAAAGCCCCTTTTTAATCATTGTTTTTGCTTTAGTTTCCTTGTATATAAATGGGGTTTTGACATTTGGTTTATTTAAGATTCTTGTTCTATTCTTTGTATATATTCATCATTGATGAAATTAAAAGAAGTAATTAGCCAATAAATGAAATAGTCTAGAACAAGAATGAAGGCTGCATATGAGGTAAGTTTGCATACCTGCTTGCTTTACAACGACCGTTTTGTGAGACTTTATGTCATGCTCTCGATGAAAAAGGCTTGAATGATTCTGATGGTCACCATGACATCTACGACAAAGATGCACAATAGATTGATCAGTGTTTAGTGGGTTAGGCCGAGAAGCAAACCTCAAATCCTTTCTATTTTCAATATGCATCAGTTAACAATGATAGGTTACTTGTCTTTAACTGACACATTCCAAGATACCTTCATTGATCCGTTTACGTCAGGAATGTTTTCGTCACGCTGCAACTCTGCTGCTTTATATATTCAATTAAATCATGTATCAGAAAATTGGGTGAAAAGTGAAAGATATAATGTAAAGTGGAACGTGTACCTGTCGCCTTTTTGGCTCATTTTGGAACATTCTCCTCTACTTCTTTCAGGTACCTTTTGAATTGAGGAAAATAAAGCGGTGCTTTGGGAAACCTTTGACCCAAGACAAAATCAAGCTCCACCATCTAGCTAGCTCAACCTCACATTGTGAATGTT
Source organism: Agapanthus africanus (assembly GCA_030015575.1). Lineage (NCBI taxonomy): Eukaryota > Viridiplantae > Streptophyta > Magnoliopsida > Asparagales > Amaryllidaceae > Agapanthus > Agapanthus africanus. The sequence goes on along the minus strand of CM057347.1, from coordinate 527,108,164 downwards.
TAACTTTTGCCAATAATCACCAGTTTTCACATGATCTGAGGTTCTAAGTATATCTGAACCACACTATATGTGGATGTAGGGCTGAATCATGACGCTAAGTTACCTGATATTCAAATTTCAGAAAAATTAAGAGCTAACTAAAGATGAAATTACACAGCTCATCTTAAAAAAGAAAAAGAAAATCCAATTTAAATGATAATAAAATCAGCCCGACTACAGAAACAATCAATTAGATTTACTTTCAAGATGACAGAATAATTAATTGATAGTGATATTCATGACCTTAGTGAAGTCCAGTTTTATGATGATGATATCCAAACTTGTAGGTGTCACTATTTGTAGTCTTGCTTTTGCGTTTAGGTCCTCTTGATATCAATCATATATGCTCCCTTAACCAATCTTTAAGAGAAAGTGAGCAAACACTAGTAGGTTATCGGCGCTAAGCAAAGCATGCAGTGCATCTCTTAAGTACCACATATGCATAGCAAACAATCTGCATCCAAATCACTTAAAAACAGATATTCTAAAGAATTAAATATCCCAATCTTATGTACTCAAAAAGTAGACCTTGTATTTTCATTAACTTTGGTATGCATCAGTTACAACATTAGGTTGATTGACCTTAACTGACACCATTGAAAAAATTTCATTACTTGGTTCTACTTAGATATTCTGAACAACTTTAGAACTGTAGATGCTCGCCCAACTTAGATTTGAAAACATTTACTGCACCTTTCTCTCAGAAAAATCATTTCAATCGACAAACAGAATATGCACATTGAATGATTGATAGAGAAGAGAAGTTTCAACTAGCTTTAGAACAAAGGCGTTGTAGCAAATTACAATAGTAAAGGGGATAGTTATGAAGCGTGCAGGGTGTAAGATCTTAAATCATCAAAAGTACACAGAAAAACTCACTTAATTCCTAAAAACAATTTCGAACGCGTTCCCCTTTCTAATATACTTTGAACATATAGCATGTATCATTTCAAGAGAAGAATGTATGCATACATATCTATCATAGGAGGGAATGGACCTGCAGAGCATATAATGCAGTAAATAACGATTAAAATAAAAGATATAAATTGATACTAAATAAATTCAGCACGGTTACACATTCATTGAATGGAAAAAGCATATACCCATAATATCCTGCCTGGATTTTAATTTGATTCCCAGGAAACTTGCCAAATATTCAAGGGTATTCTCTCAGTAATTTAGGTCTATGTATCAACAGATTCAATGCACACAAACCAAGCTTTAGCAATATAAACCCTGTAGCTAGCCAAAAGTTTTCTGTATTTCATCAATCGGTCTTTTTGCCAATAGATGTAGGGAACTCCTCATAATTTCCAGGTAAAAACTGTAACGCTCCAATTCCCGGAATACGGAAATATGAGCCGAAACCGTCAGTGCTCCTAGACAAGGGGAAATCGCTTTGCCATAGGAACACCTAAGGCTCTAGTTAAACATGTACGATAATATCCAAAATATAATACTAATATCATACTGTATAAATAACAACTAACACTGATTAATCCACGAGATAAACATAGAGTCAATAAAAGATCCAAATAAGAAAGAGTTCCGAATAAACAAAATACAAGATCCACAAAGAAAGATATATTATTCCTAACGTCCCGCGAGGGGCCACATTCTAATAGTAACTGAAATAAAATAGAAATAAACTTACAAATACTACTAATTTTCAGCAAAGTCTTGATAGTCACTCTGATTCTGTTCTGTATGTGAACCGGTCTTTAAACCTGAGATGGAAAGTCTCAGGAATGTCAGAACATCCCAACAAGTACTTAATCATAATAGTGTGTGTGCGTATGATAGCATGAATATGTAAGTGTAGTGAAACCTGCGTGCACATGTAAATATAGATATGACAATAATATGAAGCAAGTATGTAAACAGATCAAGTCGGTTAAGTCATATCCTAGTTAGTCACTAAAAGGGTAATCTATTCTATCGTGAGTTCGAGTAGGTACGTCAACCTCTGCAGGAGTATTCCTAACCCAAGAGTAAGGCCCCAGGGGCTAGAAAACACGGGTCCAAATGTGGAATGAACAAACGAACGTATATAGCCCGGTATGAGCTGTAGTAACAAGCGACCGATATAACCCGGTATGAGCTGTATTAACAAGCGACCGATATAGCCCGGTACGAGCTGTAGTAACAAGCGACCGATATAGCCCGGTACGAGCTGCCGGCAAGACACTCCTGAGATCATGTTGAATGAATACACACTCAAACTACCCCAACATCCCGCGTATTTATAACAAACATGGCAGTGAACTCGATCACTAAATAAAATGCTGACTGGACTGGACCTTGTAATATCATATTAAAGGTATGGAATAAAAGCATGTAAGCAGGAATAAATGGGGTCGTGACATATAACTCAGCATTCAAATAGTGATCTCATTTTAATGCAAGGAAACCGTAATCGTCAACAGACATGTCATGTCAAGCAAGTGATGTTAAATAAATTCTCAAGTAGTATGTCAAGTATAGTCGTATAATATGATAATATCAATAATTTAAACAAGAATCTATATGAATTTGCAAGCACCTCCATTTAATAACCGGATTTATTATTAGAAAGAATAATAAACTGAAATATGGTTTTAAATGGTTAATATATTTAATGGGTGCTCTAGCAATTCTAGATGTTCAAGTTAAAACCAATATATGATACTCGATGATAATATGAAACTTTCATATTCTCATCGATACTCATATATGAAACTAAAAACGCCACTTAGTCCCTGTCTATCGGTTAACATACGTTCGATGTTCGTCGTGGTATAGAACTATACGAAGGTTGTTAAATATCAGACGGTATAGCTCGATACAAACAACCGTCGTATAGTCTATGTGACGAGAAGATTCAATCATATGATAACCGATAGATTTGTCCCGTGTGGACAAGTTAGGAATGTATAAAGCAAACACCTTCATTCACTTGTGTTTTCATCCGTTTCGAGATATTTCGTCGGTACTTTTCTGCTGGTTCTCCGTGTACAAAGATAGATTAGATGTTCATTTCAACGTTGTTTCACAGCTTTGAAATGATTATCTATTCTATTACAGTGTACTCGGAGAACAGCGGGAAGGTGCTGCCGAAATTTACTCGAAACGGTTGAAAGCACAAGCGAATGGGTGTTCGCTCTATACATTCTTAATGGGATAGAAACCTTACCCCCGACAGCCGAAACACACATACATACAACAAGAATACACAACAAACGCATCATTAGAGAGTGATTCAAGATGTTCAAGTTAAAACCAATATATGATACTCGATGATAATATGAAACTTTCATATTCTCATCGATACTCATATATGAAACTAAAAGGGCCACTTAGTCCCCGTCTATCGGTTAACATACGTTCGATGTTCGTCGTGATATAGAACTATACGAAGGTTGTTAAATATCAGACGGTATAGCTCGATACTAACAATCGTCGTATAGTCTATGTGACGAGAAGATTCAATCGTATTGTTCCCCTCCGAAAGGCGGCCGAGACGTTAGGACGTCTGGGCCTGAGGTTCGGGGCAGAATGCTATTTGGTTTTATCCGTTTATCTCTCCGAAGATGCCAAGTTGATTTATGGCACCGTGTATCGGAGGTTTAGACGGATGCGGCCGATGTAGCAGATTTCGTCAGATTCCCCCTCAGGGTGAGGGGTTTTTGATTGTGGGGACGCTCTTCCCTGCAGGCGCAAGCCCCTGCAGTTAATTACGCTACCGCATCGCGGTAACAACTTTCTCCTTCTCCAGAATTTCACTTCGTGTCGTGTGTGTTTGTTTTGTTTGTGGTTGCCCGTGGATTGTATACGGAGACTGAGTAATGCCGTCGCCCGTAGGACGTGGATTAGTCCAAATCCGTATTTACTTAGATTTGGGTTTGGTATTTTCAGTTTAAGAATGCATTAGTCGCGTTGCGGCTAAGATCAACTTAAACGTTCGTTAAGGATACGTTAGTCCTGTTTTAGACTAAGATCAACTTAACGTAGTGATTGATTTAATGTATGGCCATCGGGACTCGTCACCTCTCTGACGTCGTTGAAGGATTACAACGACATGTATCAAAGGAGCTCGGAGATGTACCCTCAAACCAGAGTTGATTGGGAGTTTTATAATCCATTTGAATGTTTAAGGATACGTTAGCCGTGTTTGGGGCTAAGATCAACTTAAACGGGACCGTTTAGATCCGGCAAAAGAGCGTTTGGAAGCTCTGTTGTTCCAGTTTAAGGACGTGGTGGTCCGTCGCCAGTTTAGGGACGTAGTGGTCCATATTCCAGTTTAGGGACGTGGTGGTCCATCTCCAGTTTAGGGACGTGGTGGTCCATTATTAGTTTAAGGACGTTTCGGTTCGATATTAGTTTAGGGACGTTTCGGTCCGATATTAGTTTAGGGACGTTTCGGTCCACGAGTTTAAGGACCCCGCAGTCCATTTGGATGTGTGGTCGTTGGGACCCGTCACCTCTTTGACGTCGTTGAGGAATTACAACGAGGGATGTCAAAGGAGTTCGGAGATGTACCCTCGAACCGGTCGTGAATTGATTTAGGAGAGCAGCTGTGCTCAGTCAATTTAATTTAAGGACTTACGGCCAGAATTGGGCTAAGTCCGGTTGAAAATGTTCACATTTTGTTTGCATTTGGCCTATTAGGCCTTTGTTTGGGCTTTCCCCCTTTTTAGAATAATGCATAGCATTACTTCAGGCCATTGACTGGGCTCTGCCCTTTTTAGAATAATGCAGAGCATTGTTTTTGGTCTATTGGACCTCTCAATTGGGCTCTGCCCTTTAAACAATGCATAGCATTATTTTTGGTCTGTTTAGACTTTTTGATTAGGCTCTGCCTTTTAAAAATAATGTGCAGTACTTCTATTTGGTCCATTTGACCTTTGATTGGGCTCTGCCCCTTAATAATGCATTGCATTTAATACTCTGACAGTGCCCCACACGGCTTGTCAGGTGCTTTGCGCAATTAAAGAGCGCAAGCGCTCGTGGAGGTGACACGTGTGCGACGGTGCACTTGCGCAGACACGTGTCGCACTTGCGCGACAGTGCTTGCGCAACTTGCGCAGACACGTGTCGCGCAGCGGTGCACTTGCGCGACAGTGCTTGCGCAACTGCGCAGACACGTGTCGCGCAGCGGTGCGCTTGCGCAACTGCGCAGACACGTGTCGCACTGTGGACCGCTTGCGCACTGCGCAACGTACGGAATTTGAAGCGTTGCTTCAGAAAATTTGAATTTTCAAAATTCAAATGAGCCTTGCTCAGATTGGGGGAACAAATGCCCCCCCACCGTTGTGCTTACGTGGCGCGACGTAAGTGCAACGGTGGCAAGATCCTAGCCGTTGGATCATGGGGGTCATTTGAAGAGACGCAGGCGTCTATAAATAGGACCCTTGGTCCTTGGTAATTCTTTACCAATTTCAAGAATTTGAATTTCAGAGCTTTGCTCTTGCTTAGGAACTTTCAGAGCCTTGCTCTTGTACTTTCCCAAGAACTTCAAAGTTCAGCATTTAGAATCACTCTAGGTAAAAATTTAAATTAATTTTAATTAATTTTAATTAACAGAGCCTTGCTCTTGTAGATCTTTGATCTAAAGAAAACCCCTTTGGGGTTTCTTCAACAGAGCCTTGCTCTCATAGATCTTTGATCTAAAGAAAACCCCTTTGGGGTTTCATCCACAGAGCCTTGCTCTCAAAAAATTACAGAGATCTGGTTCCTGGGTTTTAACCCATGAACAGAGCCATGCTCATAGATCAAATAGAGAAGTCCTAAAAGTTTTCATGGATCTTTAAGATCCCAAAAATTTTAATTCTTAGGAGTTATAATTTTTCATTACTACTACAGAGCTAGGCTCTTTTTAAGAAGCTTTATTCCTTTGAGACCAGAGTTTGACAAATGTCACTCTGTGATAGAGCTTTGCTCTAAAAGAGGAGATTTTCTCCTTGTCTCTAGGGATCCCTCCAATAAGGGTATTCTTTTGGGGGTCTTTTTAATTAACTGACAGTCTCATCCAATGATGGGACTGTCTTATCAAATGATGCGCCGTCATCTTGATTTTGTGGGTCCCCTTTTGGTCCCCTACCCACTGCATTGTAGTGTGATGTATGACTTTGAAATGTGAAGCATTGGAACACTAACGGTTATATATATTTTTTCTACAGGGAACATGTCTGAAGATTTGTCTTTCCCTTTCGTTCGCTCAGAAGGAGGGTTCCCACATGCACCAGTGGACCGGGTGGTGTTTGCTCTGATCAAAAATCACGATCCTGAGTGCAAGAGACTTCACTTATGGGGAAGGTGGTACAGCCAAATCATCCAAGGCCGTCGCAGCTTCAGCTCCGCTTCGCCCTCTGAGCCCATAGTTACGATCCCTTATGCGGACAAGCCCCCGGTGGAGTATGCCGTGGAGGTTAAAAATTGGAATGCCGACGACCTCCTTCAGCCTGCAATCGGTGCCATTCCGGTGCAGCCGCCGCCGGCTATAGATATCTTGGGGAGGCGAATCTGTCAGGGTGAAGCACGCCCTTGGGGACAGGCTTATAATATTGGATTGATCCCGCGGCCGCTTGCCGGATATTTGCAATGGGCCCGTTACATTTTGGCGACGAAGAGGGCTCACCTGACGAAGATTGGTTTATACTCCGCCGTCTACGTTTCGCTTTTCGAGTATCCCTCTCCTCCGACGTGGTGGATAAAGGCCTTCATCGAACAATGGAATATCCCCACCCATACCTTCCTGACAGCGGATAGGGAAGTCTCCATCTCTCTGGAGGAATTTGTTGAGATTTCAGGTTTACCAGCGAGGGGGGAGCACTACGAGGAGCTGCTTCCTCCTGACGAGTACGTCTTTGCCACCAAGCAGTTGGTATTCGACTTAACTCCGGAAAATGCCATCCAGCATCAGCATCCGGGCTTGGTGAAGGTATTGGAGATTTATGAGGAACTGCATTTGGAATCAGGCGACCGGGGCGTCAGTTTCGCGGATTTCATTGCTCGTTTTATCCGCCCGGAATTCCTATCAGAGCAGGGCGAGAAGTTCGCTCAGCTTGCTGACCCTTTTGGTTTCGGCTTGGACCGCCGACCTTCATCGGAAGATGACCAGCGGGATTTTTATTTCCCCGGCACTGCCAGCGTCCCTTTCTCAGAGATCGCCGTTCCTGGCATGGACGAGGAGACTTTTTTCATAGGGTTCTTGGGTCTATGGCTATGCAGCTTTTCTCTTCCCATGCACCCACGCCTCATGCGGTCCTCTGTCTTTTATCCGGCGCATCGAATGGCGGCTGGTTTGCAGCTATCGGTAGGGATTGCCGGGCTGGCTTACCTTTATAATGGACTTAGCGTAGTGGCGGACGCTAATGAGCCCGGGGTACAGCCTGCTAACTTTCCGATGCACCACTTCACTTCTTGGATGGAGCTGCATGTGCGAGGGGTGTTTGGTGCTCATAAGACTCCTCCATTCTTTGATAAATTCAAACTCCCAAGAATTATGCGGTTGGTCGGGGCTTCAATTGTGGTTGCACCTCCGCGGGAGTCTAGGGGACTGCTCCTGCGTTCACATCTAGTCGGAGCGAAGACTTCTTTTGTGGATAAGGTCATCACCATAGGCTCCGAGACCGCTAAGTCAGTGGTGTCGCTGCGTGACGACTTTAAGGGCGGGGTTTCTGTACTGAAGGCTTGGGAAATCCTTCACCTTTACTCCATTCGGTCGGGCTACCTAGTATTTAGGCAGAATAAGACGGCTCTTTTTATGAGGTATAACCCACATCGATTTGCCCGACAATCGAGTTACAATCAAGGGATCCCGATGGAGGCCTTTTTGGAAACACCCGCGGTCGGCCCAGAGGGGATAAGGAATGCGATGCATCATTTCACCCGGCTCAATACAGGCTCCTATTTTTTTATCAGTGAGCCTAGCTGTGCCCCTAAAATAATCCATCCGTATGTAGCCTGGTATGCGCATGCTATGGGCCCAATCATTTTAATGGAGAAACGCCTGCTGGTTGACCGTAGGGGTGCGCCTCCTGGTGGTGATCGCAAGGCTCCCTTGCAGCCAAGGATCCAGGTCATCCCCCCGATAAAAGATGCCAGGGCTGACCGACCGCGCGTGTTGAGTCCCTCGCGGGGATTGCCACTGCCTACTACGGTGGATGCACCGCTAGCGTCCCGTGCTCCCATGAAGACGGTTAATGTGGTATCACCAGGGTCCGGCGCAGGAGCAGAGATCGGGACCCGCCGCCCTAAAGTGGCTGCTAAGCGCAAAGCTGCTCCGGGTGGATCTAAAGCTGGCGGACAGAAGAAGAAGAAGTCCACCCTATCCCTCGACGCGATCCTGGGCTTAAAGCCTGCGGCTTCTCCCGCCGAGGCCATATGTGAATACGGCAGCAATGAGGGTTTCGTGGTAGATCCTGCGGACACCAATCTGGCTGCCGCCATTGCAGCTTCGGAGCGATCGGCTAGGCTCGAAGCGATGCTAAGCAAGCTCGCTGAGTCCGGTAATCATCAGATGCTTCATTTGTCATTTTATTGCACCCTGTATTATTATTTTTAACTAGCATTTGCTCCATTTTCAACAGGTGTCTCTACTGAAGAGGCTATTGCTGCCTCCCTGAAAACCTTCCAGGAGGAGGAGGAGAAGCGTGCCTTAGCAGGCGCTGGTATGTTTCACCCCTTTCTCATTTATAAGAAAAGTTTGTTATCTTTTTATGATGGTCAACCTAACCTTCTTTCGTTTCTTAGCAGGGGTTATATCAGTTGATGCGGGGATCCTTCCCGAGCCTGTTACTGAAGTCCTTGCTTCGTCAAAGTTGCCGCAAGAGCCTCGGCTTGACAAAACGACGAGGGATGCCCTAAAAACCTTAGAGGCTTTCCTATTCACGGACGAGGACACCTCAATTAGGGAAGCTCTAGTGGCATCCTTCTCAACGGCTCGGGAGGAGCGGAAGCGGTTGAGACGCGAAGCAAAGGCGCGTAGAGCTGCTTTGGCTGCGGGAGCAGGTCCCAGTACCATTCCTCGCGCTGACACTCCTTCTGGAGAGGCCCCCGTCGCCCTGTCTACTGCTTATAGGCAAGTGGCGCGCGCGGCCCGAAGCGCAAATAATAAATCTCCTTCAGGTAACATCTCTTTCAGAACCTTGTTGTAAGAATTATTATAAAGCCATTGGCTCATATGCATTCCATCTTGCAGGACCAAGTCCGACTGAGGGGGAGGCGGAGACCGTCGGACCCCAAGAAACGGCGGAAGCGGCGCCTGCCGAACCTGAGCCGACGGTGGGCACCGTCGTCGGGGCCACGGTGCCTGAAACAGAAGTTGAAGGATCCGCCGCCGAGAAGGTCATTGATGCCGCGTCTGAAGTGGCAGCAGACGAGATGACTGTCGAGCCGAAGGCAGTAGAAGTCGAGGCGCTCGAGGCTGGAGACCTCGCGGTGACGGTGGATGAGACAACCGTGACCGCAGGATCCGTAGGAGTGGCGGCTGAGATCGCCACGATTCCTGAGGACGAGCCAGCTGCTCTTTCTCAGGAATCTGGCAACGCTCCAATCATGACCCTCTCCGCCTATATTCCCCCGCCTTCTCTAGGGCCTGCAAGTGTAACAACGGTCCCCATTGAGTCGGGTGACGAGGCCACGGGCGGTGGCCTGATGTCAATGGAGGAAGGAGTTGCCTCAGTCTCGGCTGGCAGTTCGTCGGGTAAGTTTCGGGTTACTATCGTTTCCCCCCCTTTTCTATATATCTTGCGATCTCTTCTAACAAGCTTGTCTTTGTAGGTGCGGCCAGTGCCGACGCTCCATTGCTTGAAGGAGCACCGTCAACTACTGCTTTGGCGGTGGTCACTTCCCCGTCTTCCCTCGTGCCATCGCGGATGTTGGAAGGTATGGATTTGCGACTCACAAGTTAATCTTTTAAACATGTAGTTCATGGACTAACGCCATACCACCGCATCTTTTCAGGAGTGCTCTTTGATCATCTATATCAAGTGTTGCTCCCTCACTTCTCCTTCCCATTCGAACTTGCTTCTCCCTCTAGTGGCGCTGGTGAGTGTACGTTCACTACAATATCTTTGTTCATCCTCTTCTTTCTAGCAATTGAATGATTTCTGACTTTTCCCTTTCTTTATTGCAGTGCCACAAATCGAAGGAGGGGATGCAAGACCTGCCGCGCTACCGGCTCCTCCAGCTTTGCCGTCTGTTGCTGCTGGTATAGCAAATTCCTTTTTTGGTATGAGTCGTAAGGATCTCACGCAGGTGGTTTCTCCTTATAAGGTCGAGAGGACCCTATAAGTGTCTTTTAACGAGGTTGCGCCCTTTCGGGTTTTCACAAACACTCGCCGGTAGCCCTGCTGTTTTTACTCACGGAGCTCTTTCAGGTTTTCATCCGTGCCCTTTTTGCTTATGGACATACCGGTTTTTTTTGTTTTTTTTTTTTTTTTTTTTTTTACCCTTTGTTATTGAGATCCTTACTTTTCAACTCCCCATATTAATAATAATTACGATATTTATAACAAGTATATATGGTTTTACCAAATCCCACTCCATATATCATATGGTGTTAGCAGCATACTCATTGATAATACCTCGCATTGCTGAACCAAGCCACCAGAGTTCGAATCCCATACCCCACATACTTTTGTGCACTTGATTGTATCATGTTTGATAATACATGGAAATCTTTCTTCTTTTTTTTTTTTACGAGGTCGCGCCCTTCCAGGTTTTCACGAACACTCGCCGGTAGCCTTGCTGTTTTTACTCACGGAGCCCTTTCGGGTTTTTTCATCCGTGCCCTTTTTTGCTTACGGACATATCATTTTTTTTTTATTTCGTCAGCCTAAGGATGCTGCGGTAGTAGTTTAAAGACGTTTCGGTCTGCTATTAGTTTAAAGACATTTCAGTCCACTATTAGTTTAAGGACATTTCGGTCCATCATTAAGGAAAGCCATTTACTGCTTATAGAGTTTGGGCTTAAGAAGATAGCGAGCGGACATAGTTGTCGTCATCTACCGTTGACCTAGGCCGTAGCTCATTAAGCGTAGTATTTCTTTAGGAAACGACCGTTTATTGGCCTAAAAGGCCTTTCACCGTGCATGTCCACGAGTAGATAGGCCCCACCCTGGTAGACCTTATCAATGATGTATGGGCCCTCATAGTTTGGCTCAAACTTTCCCTGCTTGGCGCGATTGGGGATCATAGGCCTTTTTACCACTAGCACGAGTTCGCCTTGACGAAATGTCCTCGGTCGGGTCAATCTTTCGTATGAGCGCGTCATCTTTGCTTTATAAGCTTCCAGATTTTGTTGTGCTAGAAGCCGGATTTCATCAAGGGTGTCAAGCTCTTCAAACCGAAGGTGAGCATTTTCTTCGTCTGTCAGCTCGTAGTGGACTGCCACTCGTAGAGAGGGTAGCTCTATCTCGAGGGGGAGTACTGCTTCTGTACCGAACACCAACGCGTATGGCGTTGTGTTCGTGGCCGTCTTGAATGTAGTTCGATACGCCCAAAGAGCCTCTTGCAATCTTTCGTGCCAATCTCTCTTATTTCGTGACACTGTTTTCTTCATGATCTTCGTCAAGGTCTTGTTGAAGGCCTCAGCTAGACCGTTAGCTCGCGGATTATAAACTGAGGAATATCTCCAGTCTATATTGTGCTGCTGTGCGAAGCGGCTAATTTTATGACTTCGGTAGGCTGGCCCATTATCAGAGATGATCCTTCTCGGGGTTCCAAACCGGTATATGACGTGCGTTTTGAAGAAATGGAGGATGTTCTCCGTCTTCACTTCCCTCAACGGTACCGCCTCTGCCCATTTGGAGAAGTAATCAGTCGTCGCCAAGATGAAACGATGTCCCTTGGACGATGCTGGTTCGATGGGGCCGACTATGTCAGTTCCCCACATTTCGAATGGCCAACTAGCCACTGTTGGATGCAGTGGATTGGGATGCTGATGGATGAAGTCCCCATGAATTTGGCATGAGTGACATTGCCTCGCGTATTCCAGGCAATCCTGCATCATCGTGGGCCAGTAGTAGCCCATCCGTTTTATCTTCAACTTCATCTTAGGGCCTGCTTGGTGGGAACCGCAGAGTCCGTCGTGAACTTCTTGGACGACCCTTCTTGCTTCGTCAGGTCCTAGGCATCTCAGCCACAGAGAATCGAATGTCCTCTTGTATAGAGTATCGTTGACGAAGGCGAAAGACAGAGCTCGTTTCACGAGCTGGTGTCTTATGGACGCTTCTTCAGGCATTCGGTGGAACTTGAAGTAATCTATGAAGACTTCTCTCCAGTCTTCGATCTTCTCATGGTCTTTTATTTGTAGGGTTGTCTGCTCAGTCGCTCCCTCTTCTTTATATGATTCTGGATGTATTTCCACTGGGGCGAGCACTCGACGGCTTTGTATCACGATTCTAACGTCATCGAGGTTTTCGTCAGCCAATTCTTTAGCAAGTTTGGCCAGTGCGTCCGCTTTGCTGTTTTCCGCGCGCGGTATACTTTCCAACGTGTAGGAGGGAATTTGGGTTAGCAGTTGCTGCACTTTTTCACCGTATTTTACCAATTCCGGTTTGCATGTTTGGTAATCGCCGTTCACTTGACTGACGACCAGTTGGGAGTCCCCATATATGAGGAGGCTTTCAATTCCCATATCAATGGCGATCTCGAGGCCTGCTATCAAAGCTTCATATTCAGCTTCATTATTCGTTCTCGGCTCTGTTAAGGAGAAGGCGAAGCGCATTATTCCTCCTTGTGGAGTCACAAAGATGAGTCCTACCCCCGATTTAATCATTGGCGTATTTTGTTTGCGCTTCTTCACGGAAGATGCTCCGTCGAAATAAAGCTCCCATCGGATATTATCACCGTCGATCGCATCAAACGCATGTTCGTCTGGAAGATCGCAATTCAGGGGAGAATCGGCAGGTATGGGATGCTCAGCAAGGAAGTCGGCGATGGCCTGGCCTTTTACTGCCCTGAGAGGTTGATATGTTATCGAAAATTCCATCAAGAGCAGGGCCCATTTATCGAGTCGCCCTGTCAATATGGCTTTTGACATTAGATATTTGAGAGGGTCCACTTTTGAAATAAGACGGACTTCGTGCGCTAATGCGTAATGTCTAAGCTTTGTTATTGCGAAGATCAATGCCAGGCAGTGTTTTTCAATGGGGGAGTAATTGCTTTCTGCCCCCAGCAGAACCCGACTTAAGTAGTAGAGTGCTCTTTCTTTCCCCTGGTCATTCTCTTGTGCCCATAATGCGCCTAAAGAACCCTCAAGGGCGGTCGTGTAAAGAATGAGAGGCTTTCCCTTAACTGGAGCAGCCAACACCGGAGGGTTTTGCAGATACTGCTTGATCTCATCCAATGCGCCTTGGCATTTGTGATCCCAAACGAATGGGGTTCCCTTCTTCATCAGGTGGCTGTAAGGACGGCACTTTCCTGAAAGGTTGGCTATAAATCGCCGTATATACGCGAGCTTCCCTTGGAGAGATCGTAGCTGTTTGAGAGTCCTTGGCGGAGGCATTTCCATGATCGCTTTAATCTTTGACGGATCTATTTCAATACCTCGGTGTCGAACAACGAATCCCAGGAATTTGCCCGAGGAAACCCCGAACGCACATTTAAGAGGGTTCATCTTCAAGTTGTATTGCCGAAGGCGTTGAAATACAGTCTTCAGATGCTCGAGATGTTCCTCGTATGATTTGCTTTTAACCACGAGATCGTCGATATAGCATTCAACGATTTCGTGTATAAGGTCGTCGAAGATCTTTGTCATGGCCCTCTGATAAGTAGCACCGGCGTTCTTCAAACCGAAGGGCATCACTTTATAACAAAATATACCAAGAGGAGTCCTGAAGGCTGTGTGTTTCTGGTCTTATGGATGCATTCTTATTTGATTATACCCTGACGAGCCGTCCATGAAGGAGAAAACCTCATGAGTGGATGTATTGTCTATCATCAGTTCAGTGACTGGCACTGGGAAATCATCCTTCGGGCAAGCTTTATTAAGATCCCGGAAGTCTACGCATATGCGCACTGTCCCATTTTTCTTCATCACTGGGACGATGTTGGCGATCCATTCAGGGTACTGAACTTCCTGGATGAAGCCAGAGTCGATTAACTTTTTGACTTCGGTATTTATGCTCATCTCAAGCTCGAGTCGCATTCTTCTCGGCGCCTGTTTGAATGGCTTGATGTTCGGGGATATTGCTAGTCTATGTACAGCAACTTCTGGATCTAGTCCCGGCATCTCGGAATAGTTCCATGCGAAGCAATCTTTATGCTGCACAAGGACGTCTTTTAACGCAGCCACCCTCTCTTCAGACAGCAGCTCGCCGACGAATGTCGATCGCGGATCATCTATTGTCCCCAACTCGATTTTCTTGAGGTTATCTGCAGTAGTATGGATTCCATCTTCCAGCTCTTTTGGTGCTGGTGGAAATTCTGAGATTACCTCATCGCTGCCGTTTTCAAAGCACCAGGGAAGGTCATCCATGTTCTCGGGCTCTTCCCTTGATACCATTATCACATGACAAGTACGAATTCGCTTCCAATCCCAATGCAGAACTGGTTCTTCTTTCGTGGCCTTGAGCTCGTGCTTTTATGGTGGTGCTACCCTCCAGTTGTCAGACAACGCGAATTTGCCAAGCTGATATTGGTCCTCAACCCAATTCTTAAAGGTGAAGCAATCTTCAAGCGGATGCCCTACTACTCGATGGTAAGAGCAATAACTTGGGTTGGAGACTTCGCCCGCTTGCTCAGGGTGTTTAGACTCTGGCAGTGTAAGCATTTGATGTTTTAGAGCAAGATCAAGTATTTTCCTTGTTTTGTTCCGAGGAAATGAGTATGCTCGACCCATTTTCTTCATGAGGGCTAAGTCAATAACGCTCGACTCTCGGATGCGTGGCTTCTTAGCTCTGCTTTGTGGTTGTCGAGCGCCTTTCTTACCTTTCGACTTGTTTTTGCTTTCGCGTCGAACCTCTTTTGTAGCAGGGTGACAAGGAGCGGCATTTTCATCCTTCACCGCCTGTTGAAGGAGGCGCTGTGTCTTGGCTTTCTCATAGATTGCCATTTCACGATTGTGATCATCTCGGGCTTTTTGACCCGCATTCCTTATAAGTTTGCCCATCCGGTCTTCAAATGATGGACTGGGCGGTTTTGCATCAGGAACTTTTGCCGGCTCAGGATTAGCGTCCTCCCATTGAGCGTCCGCCTCTTCATCGAAGTCATACATGACATAACAGCTGTTTACTAGCTCCCGTTTCTTTGACCGGATGTACCCAAGCCCTTTTGTTTCTATTCTCCCGTTAGGCAGTTTGCATTGAGTCCCGGGAACGTTCCAGACCTTGTCATAGAATTTGGCCTTTCTAACGGTTTGTTCGAAAGGTATTGCCTGGCGCTTCAACAGTTTCTTCAAACCTTTGGTATAATATCTGGGAAGACGGATGGGCTGAAGCCTGTCGAGTGTGGGATCCGCGCCATGCCAAATTTCTTTTTCCACCTTGTTTTCTTCAGAACGGTAGAATAGGATTGCCTTCTCGCCTTTTCGTCCGGGAGGAATATAGAATGTGTGCAATTCTTCTACGCTGTTGGCGTTGAGTGCATCCAGTTCTTTGTAATGTTCAAGCGGCACCATGGTTATCTGCAGACTTCGCTCTTCATCAGCGGAAACCCGTATTGAAGGCCGAGCAGGGAATACAGCATGAACTTCATCCTCTGAATCACTACCGAAGATCAATGAAGGAACGGATGGTCCTGGCCTAGTGGACTGGGATGGACCTGAATAATTTATATCCCCCTCCTCCTCGGTGTCACTGCCGAAGACAGGGATGGTAGCGTTAGTTTTGTTCTCCGGTTTGTGACACCTTTCCGTGTCTTCGAAACTCGGTAAGAAGTACTTGGCATCTTCATACTTGCGAACTTCGTTCACGGAAAACGGATTCAACTCTCCCGCCACAGTGTACTCAAGGCCATCCCTAGAATACTTCATGCACTGATGCTGTGTAGAAGGGATGATATTGTACTCGTGTAGCCGTGGTCGGCCGAGCAGAGCATTGTAGCACTTCTTGGCGTCTATAACATGGAATTTGATGTCCGTGACGAGCAACCCGAAGCGTAGCGTCAATATCACAGATCCAAGAGTCTTTGAGGATTGAGAGTCAAAACCGGAGATGGTGATTTTGTCTCGGGCGAGGTGTTGGACGCTCATGCAAATTTCTTTTAACACCCGCACATTAAGTAGATTGACAGATGATCCGTTATCGACCAGGATTTTGCCTATCTTTATGTCATGGCAGTATCCCGAGACATAAAGGGGACGATTGTGTTCACACGTCCCGAGGAGAAGGTCTTCATCACCAAAAGCAACGTCGGCTGTGTGCACTTCCTCTAATTCGTCTTTCATCTTTTGCTCGGCTAGGAAGGCTTGGAACTGGTCCGGATCTTGTAGGGCCTTAATCAAAGAATCTCTCGCCTCTTTTGATAGTAATAGGGCATCGAGAATGCTGAGTTGTGAGGGTAGCTTCCTCAGATGCGCTAAGACATTGTAATCTACTTTATTCCTCTTTGGGGGATTCTTGGCGGTTAACTCTTCCGCGACTCGGTCATCCAAAGCAATGTCTTCAGAGACCTTCTCTTTCCCTTTGTTTTTCTTGTTTAAGGGTCCGAGATTCTTTTCAGGTAGCGTCCGATTGCGTAGCTGTATATTTTCGCAAGCCTTCGGTTCTTCTTCTTTTCCTGAAATGGATTCTTTGAAGAGGGGGCCAAGCTCTAGCTCCTCATCGGAATCGCTCCCAAATGTAGGCACTTGTGACCCGGCGGTGTTAATCATGTGACAATTGTTGGCAGTTCTTTCAAGCTCTTTGGTCGTGTTTCTTTGCTCCCGACGAATTTTACGCTTTTCCCGTTTAAAGCGTTGTCGATTAGCGACGTATCCTTGCCACCATCCATTGAAAGCCTTGCACTCTTGGGTAGGATGCGAGACCTTCTGATGATATAAGCAATAAGAGGGGTGCATTTCTACCACACCAGTAATTTTTCCTTCAGAGGATGGTAGCTTCATGCCCATTGATATGGCCTTAGCAAACCTCTTTTTTATCTTGAATTGGCTTTTGTCTGCGGTGGAGGCATCTTGCTCCAGCGGGATCATCTCAGCTCTTTCATCAAGTCGCTGGCGCTTGGCCCTTTCGAATATAGCCGTCTCGCGTTCTCGATCAGCTTTACTTTTCAATCGAGCTTCATTAAGAAACGCGCCAATCATCTCAACTGATAACCCTGGAGCTCTTGATTCGGCATTTGCCCCCAGCGTTTCAGTGCCAGAGGTCTCTTCATCATTCGTGACCGAATGAGAGATCATATGACAGCTCGCCACATACTCCTCGGATTCGTCCGATGAACTCTCTCCCTCATCTTCCTTTTGAAAGACGTGATCAAGGAAATCTTGGAGCGTAATGGGAGTCCGCGCCTTTTGGTTATATTCATCCAGCGCGTCGATCTGCTTTTGTAGGTCCGTGCGCTTGTCGCCAGGCTTCACGGGCTTCTTAGATTTCTTCTTCTTCTTTTTCGAAGATTTTGACGGCTGACTATGAGCGCTTGAACTACCACCATCGGTCTTCGGAGTCGTTCGTGGCTTCAACATCCCCTCAATAACCTGCGGTTCCAAGGGGTTCTTCCACTTGACCGCTGGACAGGTCTGAAGATCATTTAGCATTCTCCTCGTTTTGGCTGATAATACAACCTCCCAGGGAGCTTCTTCAATGACGGAGCATGTTGCCCCCGGCGTATTCGTCCCCTTAGAGGTGTGGGGCTGCGGAGGATTCACCTTCCATTTGTCAGATAGCGCAAATTTGCCCTGACGGTATTGGTTCTCAAGCCAATTCTTGAAAACGTAGCAATCCTCAATCGGATGGCCTAGCACTCGATGATAAGGGCAGTAATTGGGCTCGTTGGCGTCGTTCGGTTGCAACGGACGTTTTGGATCTGAAAGATTTATGAGTCTGTTGCGCAACGCCAGCTCGAATAGCCTCCTCGTTTTATCGCGGGGGAAGGAGTAAGGACGTCCCATCCTGTCCTCAAGGGGTACGTATGGGCGCGTATTGTTTGGACGAGCAACCGGCTTCGAGTCGCTCGGTTGTTGTTGGGCATTAGCGACAATGATCGCTTTTCCCTTTCCTTTGTCGTTTCTGGAGTCCGGCTTCGGGAGAGGGGGTTTATGGCCCATCTGATCCATGTGCGCTAGTTTGTCGATCAAAGCCTGGAAGGTAGTCGGCTTGAAGAACATCATGAACTGCGAGATGGTTGCCTGTGGATCAAGCGTTCCAACAAACATTCCGACCGCTGGAGCTTCTTCTATGCGCTGTTCGCACTTCGACCATAGATTTCGCCACCGTATAGCGTACTGAACCCATGTCTCGCCGGGTTTTACCCTGGCATTGATCAGTGCCGTCATCGGGGTACGCTCACTGGCACTTGCAAAACGTTGGGTGAAGAGCAGCTCCATCTCCGCAAAGGTTTTAATAGAGTCGTTGGGAAGCTCAGAATACCATTCAAACGCCGTGTCTGATAAGCTTCCAACAAACTGGCGAAGCAACAACTTGTCGTCGCCGCCGGTATTACCGCAAAGCGCCCTGAACTGGGCAA
Organism: Agapanthus africanus; assembly: GCA_030015575.1. Classification (NCBI taxonomy): domain Eukaryota; kingdom Viridiplantae; phylum Streptophyta; class Magnoliopsida; order Asparagales; family Amaryllidaceae; genus Agapanthus; species Agapanthus africanus. Next base: position 527,089,519 of record CM057347.1, on the reverse strand, counting down.
CATGTTGATGGGGATTGCCGGTCCCTTTGTAAACATGAAACTTGGGAATCGTGTAACCCGGCGGGTACTTGATTTGGTCATACCAGCCCGAATATGGCCGCCCCGTTTTTACGATCTGACCGGCTGCTTCAGTCGCCTGATGCACCCGTATTTGTTGGGCAATATATTCATCCAAATCAGCTTTTGATATGGTATCCTCTTTAGCTGTGGATAGAGCCGGTGGAGGATTCGATATCTCTCCCCTATCATCTTCAAGAATGATCGGGGGATCCCCAGCAGGTGGATCTTGTTGAATCATCATACCCACCATATCCTGAAACAGGAGGGCCATTTTCTTTATGTTGGCTGCCTGTTCCGCAGCCTCTTTATCTTTCTTCTCTAGCACGCGCCGAAGGAATTCGGCGTCCGTTTCTTGTTCTTGACGTTCTTCTGAGGATGTTTCCGGGGTTTCTTTCGGCCCAGTGAGTGCAGCCATTATGGTCATCATCTCCTGGAGCTTTTGTTGCTGCTCCTGAGCCTTGGTCACTGATCGGGTGAGCGGTCGGTGACCCGTAGAAGTACGGCTTTCTTCCTTTCCAGAAGCCATATAAACCGTATGAACAATTATGCCCCCTGACTTGGGGCGTTTAGGTTCACCGCTTTCAAACTTTGCCGCTGACGCGGGAGCTTTCCCTGGCCTCCTTCTTTTGTGGGCCATCGAGGTTAAAGGAGCCGTTGGAGTGGGCATCCTAGCAACTGTCACCCCCTGCTGTTTAATGGGGCAGTTTTTGTTATTTTCCACCTTCGCCTTTTTCTGGTGACGCAAGTGGTCTGGATCGATCACGGAGTCTTGAACCCTCCGCCATACTTTATAAACTTTTGAGGATAGCCGTTGAGGGGGCTGTTCTTGTTTTGTTTCTGGAACTCTCTCCGCAGGTGGAGGAGATCTTTTCAATGTAGCAATTGGAGAGTTCTTTCTCACCTTCCTCAGCAATTCAAAGCTATTCCCAGTTGGAACAGCAGCGTTGACCTCCACCACTGGAGCAGGTGGGGTTAGCCCTGAGGGAGAGTTGCCCCCTGCTTTTCTCACTCGTCGCCAATGGCGACGTCGCGCACGACGAGCCGTTGGGACTGGCTCGGAGATCGAGATGGTTTCTTGTTGCCCCCTGTTCGAGTGTAGGGTAACTGCCGATGTCAGCCTATCGAAGACTGATGCCTTTTGACCAGCTGGGGGAGGAGTGGGAACCGTCAATCTTGTGAAGACCGACTCTCTGATGGGAGAAGCCGCTTTAACGACTTCCAAAGCAGCGGTCGTTGCCCTCTTTGGGACGGCCACTTTATAGTTCTGACCTAGCCTGGTGAAAACGGAGGCTGTCGGTTTAGTAGCGGGCGACCCGTTGACAGGGGTCGTGGTAGCAGTGAGCCGGTCGAACACCGACTTCTTGTTCGCTTCCGGTGTGGATATCGGCATAGAGAAGCTTGTAGGTGGGACCATGGTCCCGAAAAACAGGCCGGTGGTGGCCTGGGTCACCTGTTCCACCGGCAGAGCGAGGAAAGAGGCCGCTTGGGGCCCATATGTTACACCTCTCGGTGAGGTGGAGCGTCCGTTGCAGTGGTGCTTCGCGCATTTGGTGCAGTTAGAATCCATGGATGCTTGAGTTCTGCGCCAGACAAAAGACCAAATCTTAGCAACTTGAAATCCGAAGGCAACCATTTAACAAACCGCGATGGGTTCGCGAAGACAACACACGAAGTGTGGAGTGGAAAGAGGAAAAGGTCCCACCGGGCGTGCCAGAATCTGTTCCCCTCCGAAAGACGGCCGAGACGTTAGGACGTCTGGGCCTGAGGTTCAGGACAGAATGCTATTTGGTTTTATCCGTTTATCTCTCCGAAGATGCCAAGTTGATTTATGGCACCGTGTATCGGAGGTTTAGACGGATGCGGCCGATGTAGCAGACTTCGTCAGATTCCCCCTCAGGATGAGGGGTTTTTGATTGTGGGGACGCTCTTCCCTGCAGGCGCAAGCCCCTGCAGTTAATTACGCTACCGCATCGCGGTAACAACTTTCTCCTTCTCCAGAATTTCACTTCGTGTCGTGTGTGTTTGTTTTGTTTGTGGTTGCCCGTGGATTGTATACGGAGACTGAGTAATGTCGTCGCCCGTAGGACGTGGATTAGTCCAAATCCGTATTTACTTAGATTTGGGTTTGGTATTTTCAGTTTAAGAATGCATTAGTCGCGTTGCGGCTAAGATCAACTTAAACGTTCGTTAAGGATACGTTAGTCCTGTTTTAGACTAAGATCAACTTAACGTAGTGATTGATTTAATGTATGGCCATCGGGACTCGTCACCTCTCTGACGTCGTTGAAGGATTACAACGACATGTATCAAAGGAGCTCGGAGATGTACCCTCAAACCAGAGTTGATTGGGAGTTTTATAATCCATTTGAATGTTTAAGAATACGTTAGCCGTGTTTGGGGCTAAGATCAACTTAAACGGGACCGTTTAGATCCGGCAAAAGAGCGTTTGGAAGCTCTGTTGTTCCAGTTTAAGGACGTGGTGGTCCGTCGCCAGTTTAGGGACGTAGTGGTCCATATTCCAGTTTAGGGACGTGGTGGTCCATCGCCAGTTTAGGGACGTGGTGGTCCATTATTAGTTTAAGGACGTTTCGGTCCGATATTAGTTTAGGGACGTTTCGGTCCGATATTAGTTTAGGGACGTTTCGGTCCACGAGTTTAAGGACCCCGCAGTCCATTTGGATGTGTGGTCGTTGGGACCCGTCACCTCTTTGACGACGTTGAGGAATTACAACGAGGGATGTCAAAGGAGTTCGGAGATGTACCCTCGAACCGGTCGTGAATTGATTTAGGAGAGCAACTGTGCTCAGTCAATTTAATTTAAGGACTTACGGCCAGAATTGGGCTAAGTCCGGTTGAAAATGTTCACATTTTGTTTGCATTTGGCCTATTAGGCCTTTGTTTGGGCTTTCCCCCTTTTTAGAATAATGCATAGCATTACTTCAGGCCATTGACTGGGCTCTGCCCTTTTTAGAATAATGCAGAGCATTGTTTTTGGTCTATTGGACCTCTCAATTGGGCTCTGCCCTTTAAACAATGCATAGCATTATTTAGTCTGTTTAGACTTTTTGATTAGGCTCTGCCTTTTAAAAATAATGTGCAGTACTTCTATTTGGTCCATTTGACCTTTGATTGGGCTCTGCCCCTTAATAATGCATTGCATTTAATACTCTGACAGTGCCCCACACGGCTTGTCAGGTGCTTTGCGCAATTAAAGAGCGCAAGCGCTCGTGGAGGTAACACGTGTCGCGCAGTTGTGCACTTGCGCAACAGTGCTTGCGCGACTGCGCAGACACGTGTCGCGCAGTTGTGCACTTGCCTAACAGTGCTTGCGCGACTGCGCAGACACGTTAAGTCCAAAAATTTTTTATTTATTTTGGGCTTTGCCCGACTAGAAAATCAATCCAAACAGGGCTCTGCCCCTTTATTATTTTGCAATTTGATTTGGGCCAGACCCTTTTAAATAATGGGTTGCATTTGTGCAGAACATCAAGAATTTTTCAGATTTAAGAACAAAAGTGCATAGCACTTTTGATCTAAATTTGGATCAAAGGAAAACAAGTTTTTCTTCCTGTTTTTCCTGATTTCACAGAACCAAGGGTTCATAACAAGTGCAAGGCACTATTTATTTATTTTCATTTATTTCCCTTTTTTTTTAAATCCTTTGTTCTTCAGAGATTTTTCTCTTTAAAAAAAAGGTTTTTACCTTTCTTCTTTTTCTTGTTCTTGAATAATCTCCAAGAGTTCTCTTTTCTTCTTTTTTTTTTGCTAGAAGTCGCTTATTCCAGTTGATCCCATCGAATGAGGTCTGGGGTCCTATTTATAGTGCTCACAAATTTGTTGAATTTGTTAACAAGATCTTTTCTGAGTGATTTTGGGAATTTTCCCACCGCTGGATCTTTGATCCAAAGGCAGAAGAAAATCTTCTGGTTTTGGAAAGAACAGAAAAGATTTCATTAAATTTTCATTCTGTTTCTGCGCAACTCCCCAATGAATGACACGTGTCGCGCAGTGGAAGGCTTGCGCAACAGTGCTTGCGCAACTGCGCAGACACGTGTCGCGCAGCGGTGCACTTGCGCAACAGTGCTTGCGCAACTGCGCAGACACGTGTCGCGCAGCGGTGCGCTTGCGCAACTGCGCAGACACGTGTCGCACTGTGGACCGCTTGCGCACTGCGCAACGTACGGAATTTGAAGCGTTGCTTCAGAAAATTTGAATTTTCAAAATTCAAATGAGCCTTGCTCAGATTGCGGGAACACGTATGATAACCGATAGATTTGTCCCGTGTGGACAAGTTAGGAATGTATAAAGCAAACACCTTCATTCACTTGTGTTTTCATCCGTTTCGAGATATTTCGTCGGTACCTTTCCGCTGGTTCTCTGTGTACAAAGATAGATTAGATGTTCATTTCAAAGTTGTTTCACAGCTTTGAAATGATTATTCTATTACAGTGTACTCGGAGAATAGCGGGGAGGTGCTGCCGAAATTTACTCGAAACGGTTGAAAGCACAAGCGAATGGGTGTTCGCTCTATACATTCTTAATGGGATAGAAGCCTTACCCCCGACAGCCAAAACACACACATACAACAAGAATACACAACAAACGCATCATTAGAAAGTGATTCAAGATGTTCAAGTTAAAACCAATATATGATACTCGATGATAATATGAAACTTTCATATTCTCATCGATACTCATATATGAAACTAAAAGCGTCATTTAGTCCTCGTCTATCGGCTAACATACGTTCGATATTCATCGTGACATAGAACTATACGAAGGCTGTTCAATATCGGACGGTATAGCTCGATACTAACAACCGTCGTATAGTTTATGTGACGAGAAGATTCAATCGTATGATAACCGATACATTTGTCCCGTGTGGACAAGTTAGGAATGTATAAAGTAAACACCTTCATTCACTTGTGTTTTCATCCGTTTCGAGATATTTCGTCGGTACCTTTCCGCTGGTTCTCCGTGTACAAAGATAGATTAGATATTCATTTCAACGTTGTTTCACAGCTTTGAAATGATTATCTATTCTATTACAGTGTACTCGGAGAACAGCGGGGGGGTGCTGTCGAAATTTACTCGAAACGGTTGAAAGCACAAGCGAATGGGTGTTCGCTCTATACATTCTTAATGGGATAGAAACCTTACCCCCGACAGCCGAAATACACACACACAACAAGAATACACAACAAACGCATCATTAGAGAGTGATTCAAGATATTCAAGTTAAAACCAATATATGATACTCGATGATAATATGAAACTTTCATATTCTCATCGATACTCATATATGAAACTAAAAGCGCCACTTAGTCCCCGTTTATCGGTTAACATACGTTCGATATTCGTCGTGACATAGAGCTATACGAAGGTTGTTAAATATCGGACGGTATAGCTCGATACTAGCAACCGTCGTATAGTCTATGTGACGAGAATATTCAATTGTATGATAACCGATAGATTTGTCCCGTGTGGACAAATTAGGAATGTATAAAGCAAACACCTTCATTCACTTGTGTTTTCATCCGTTTCGAGATATTTCGTCGGTACCTTTCCGCTGGTTCTCCGTGTACAAAGATAGATTAGATGTTCATTTCAACATTGTTTCACAGCTTTGAAATGATTATCTATTCTATTATAGTATACTCGGAGAACAGCGGGGAGGTGCTGCCGAAATTTACTCAAAATGGTTGAAAGCACAAGTGAATGGGTGTTTGCTCTATACATTCTTAATGGGATAGAAGCCTTACCTCTGACAGCCGAAACACACACATACAACAAGAATACACAACAAACGCATCATTAGAGAGTGATTCAAGATGTTCAAGTTAAAACCAATATATGATACTCGATGATAATATGAAATTTTCATATTCTCATCGATACTCATATATGAAACTAAAAGCGCCACTTAGTCCCCGTCTATCGGTTAACATACGTTCGATGTTCGTCGTGACATAGAACTATACGAAGGTTGTTAAATATCGGACGGTATAGCTCGATACTAACAACCGTCGTATAGTCTATGTGACGAGAAGATTCAATCGTATGATAACTGATATATTTGTCCCGTGTGGACAAGTTAGGAATGTATAAAGCAAACACCTTCATTCACTTGTGTTTTCATCCGTTTCGAGATATTTCGTCGGTACTTTTCCGCTGGTTCTCCGTGTACAAAGATAGATTAGATGTTCATTTCAACGTTGTTTCACAGCTTTGAAATGATTATCTATTCTATTACAGTGTACTCGGAGAACAGCGGGGAGGTGCTGCCGAAATTTACTCGAAACGGTTGAAAGCACAAGCGAATGGGTGTTCGCTTTATACATTCTTAATAGGATAGAAGCCTTACCCCCGACAGCCGAAACACACACATACAACAAGAATACATAACAAACGCATCATTAGAGAGTGATTCAAGATGTTCAAGTTAAAACTAATATATGATACTCGATGATAATATGAAACTTTCATATTCTCATCGATACTCATATATGAAACTAAAAGCTTCACTTAGTCCCCGTCTATCGGTTAACATACGTTCGATAATTTATTCTTTTCAACGACAAACACACACACAAAGCATATACACGGATTTTCTCCTTTGTCAGTAACTATCCCGTTCTTAGATTTCTCAATATAGTCACCATAACCTACAATTTATATGTTATACAGTCTAACATGGCCCATGAGTACGTCAGAGTTAAGGACTGGATGTATGTGGATTGGCAACAACGTATGCAACCTAAGTTTGTCGCAGGAGTTGCTGCTTTTATTGAATTTGCACGCGCACATAATAAAATCGTGATAGAGAAAATTCTCTGCTTGTGCGATAGATGTGGCAATAAGTACTGGCAGAAGGTAGAATTGGCAGAGCTTCATATCGTAAAATATAGGTTTACTAGACTTTATACAACTTGGAAATATCACGGGGAAGGAGAAGAATGCATTAATGCGGCAGAAGAAGAAGGAGAACACGATAATGCGGCAGGAGAAGAAGAAGAAGACGGTAATGCGGCAGAAGAAGATGACGGTAATTTATTTCCATCAGAAGAAATGGAGGATATGGTAGAGGCTACCCTAGGTGAATTTATTCGTACTGAAGATGACATTCTTTCCGGTCAAGGACCGCGTGTGGATAAATATGAAAATTTCATGAATGATGCTAGAAAACCAATTTATGAGAATGCAAAGTATTTCACCCTCTCATGATTCGTCCAACTTTTCCAGATTAAGTGCCTAAATGGATGGAGTAACAAGTCATTCACAATGCTTCTTTCGTTCTTGAAAGATAATATGCCTCCGGGAAATAACGTGCCCGACAACTGGTACGGAGCCCAGAAGATGATGTCTGATTGGGTCTAAAGTGCGAGAAGATTCAAGCATGTCCTAAAAATTGCGTGTACGTGAAAGAGAATCCAGATTTGAAAGAGTGTCCAACATGCGGAGAGGTCAGGTATAAACCGAAAGATTCTAATAAGAAGCCTGATATACCTGTCAAGATAGTACGATACTTTCCCATAACACAGAGTCTACAGAGGCTATTCAGGTATAAGAAAACAGCCGAGGCAATGATTTAGCATCACCGTGCTCCTCTAAGTGAAGATGGAAAAATGAGCCATCCAAGAGATTCACCGGCATGGAAGGATTTCGATAGGAGACACGCAATATTCAGTAGCGATCCTCGCAATGTCCGGCTCGGACTGGCTAGTTATGGTTTCTGCCCATTCAACTATATGACTGGAAGTCCGTAGGGACGCCTAATTTATTTTATAAAATCATAAATTAAATAAATTTTTTGTCCCTACGGTCTAATCCGTAAGGACAACTGGACCTACACATAACTCCGTAGGGGCATGTTCAAGGCTGCGACTTGCACCTACGGCGTTTGTACTTACAAGGTATTTTCTTACCCCTACGGATATATCCGTAGGGGCAATCCTTATTTGTAGTAATATATTGATAGGGTTTGAAAGATTTTTTAATGGCAGGGGACAGAAATGAGGGTGTTATGTGGATGAATGTGTTTTAATTCAGATAAAAAATATTTTATGAAATTTAACAATGAGATGAGGATTCTGTAAGGGGATAAAATTAATAGGAAGATTTACCGGGCTAATTTCAAATTATCTAAGATTTAAGATGGTAAATCAAAAGTGAATAAAGGGCATGCTGTCAAGACCATAGGCCATGCGGGGCCCTATAGGGCTTGCAGTATGAACACAGCAGTTATGAGCATGCAATATTTCCGCAAGTCTCGTTGCCTCGAATAAAAATAATCGTACATTTTAACATCAAATATTGAGACAATAAAAAACAAAGAATTTACATAATTCATATAAGTTTGTCCTTACTAAAATCTCTAAATTTGTATTATTAAAGTGCAATATAACACTAGACTCTGGACATGAGCAAGGATGATATATCTAGAAAAATTGACATGCAAAGTTTTCCATAAAATTAACTAACTTATATAATGATCTCTTATAGACTTTTCTCAAGTTAGATGAGTTAAAATAGAACAGCTTTCTATTCAAACAAAGTAAACATTCGTAATCAAAATATGTTGAGTGAACGGATTGTGTATGTTCTCTCATCAATTTACATCTGATTAAATTAGTGATGGCATTAAATCGTAAAAACTTATATTTCTAAATATAAGGACAATTCTCTTCATTTGAATCATTTTGTTCTTCCTCTCAGCCTTATTTCTCCCTGCATGGTTTTCCTTTTTTTTTTCTTTAAAGATAGAGAATGATAACTTGTTATTAATTTTTCTTGTTTGTTATCAAGGACTATGAAACAAAAACTCAATTTCTTTTCCTGTTTCTAGGTTTTATATTATAATAATTAGGTCGAAAATGAGTCTTAATAAAGTTTATGGAACAATTGGATTTATATTATAATAACTGACAACTTATACTAATTGTTTTGCTATAATCTAGGAATAAATTACTCCTACTTCCCAAATATAGGTATATTATATATTTCCAAAATAACTAAACTCCTTAGGAGAATATTTCTGAATTAAATTTCTTAATATGGAGTAAATTATGGGGAAAATCACGCCGTAGAGAGAAAATAGGAGGGAGGAAGATATAACCGAGATCGAAAGGATTTTCCGAACTGGAGGGCAATTGCCCCCCTAACTCTTAACATGGTTCCATCCTGGTTTTCATTTTACCCGCCGTACATTATTTCTTTGTTTTCCCCCTTTTGTTAAACGGATTGTTTATTGTTACAACAATTATGCCAACATTCATAGATTTTCTTTTTTTACTCCATTTTTAATGAAATCTAGCCCTCCTTTAATTAAAAAAAAAAGGTATTGTTACACATCATTTCATACTGAAAAGAAACATTGTTACATTTATTAAGCGGATTTATCCAATATTTCATTAAATTCCAGATTGGTTGAAATCTCTACAATGAACGAAAGATTTAGCCCTCGTTTAATTAAAAAAAAAAGCATAGTTATACATCATTTCATACTGAAAAGGATTATTGTTACATTTATTAATTGGTTTCATCCAATATTTCATTAAATTACAGATTGGTTGAAATCTCTATAACCAACCGTTACGAAATAACATTGCCTTTAAAATTAGCTTTCATTTTGGTACTGAGAAGTATACTGTAAAACTTGAGAATATTTATTTTAGAAACTAATATTTTTAGCTTTTCGGCCTTGTACCAAATACTACAAAAATGTCACATTAAATTAAAGAAGAAATCATGACAAATGAATGGAGGAGCATGAAATAGATGTGGCTATATGAGTTACTTGGAGACCCTCATTAACTGCTTTATTCAGATGTTACGTATGGATTATAAAAGATTTATATGTAAAGTAGAGTACAATTTGCAAATTTTAAAACATAGAATAGAGATATCTCTATGAAATAACCATGAGATTTATTTCATTTAGGACTTATATTTCCTCAACTGCTTTGATATTACACGCAACTGCTTAAATATTATAGCCAACTGACATAATTTCGATTGAGCCTAGAGTTTTTTTAACAAGAGAAAAAAGCCCATGGACTTTTACACAAGTTTGAAACGGGCTGGGGACTTTTTAACAATTTATCCTAAAAATAAACAATATTATAAATTGAATTTCATCGAAGCTGAAGGTAATCAAACTCATTTACTACTTGCGGAGTATTTAGTCTGAAGAAAATAATTTGTTTCCTTTGTTCTTACGTTGGATTGATGTAACTCGGTAATTTAAAAGGCATATACAATTGCATGCAATAAACAACGTTCTCTAGACTAGTTTTTGCATGTGGGTGTATGTTAGATATTGTACCCTTTAAATAAATACTATGTAATTTAAATATTTAAGTTTAAGAAAATAGTTGAAGAGATACCTCTAAAAATTAATTTTTTTATATATTAAGGTTTTAAATAAAATTAGTGGTCTCTCTAAAAATTAAAAAAATTGATTTGGATATTGGTGCATGTATTTTGAGAGGGTGGGAGCTTTGAATTTTTAATTTAACATAAGCATTAACAAATTTAAATGTGAGGATGATGTGGATATATCTAGCCCGTATATATAGGAAAGGTGTGGGAATTTCCTTCCATTGCGTCGAAAAAATACGCCCTCCACGATTTTTTCCGACGGTGGGCATACATCATCTTCATCTTAATCATCTAAGATGTGCGTACACCAAATTTCATTTGATTATACTACCTTTTCACCATGGATTTAGTGGGTGCAAAATTAAAGGTTTACCGATAATAGAACTTTTTACATGGCTACTTCACCAGTGAAAAGTGGTAAAATCAAATGAAATTTAGTGTATCCACATCTTTGATGATAAAGACAATGATGATGAGTGCCGATTGTCGGAAAAAATGGTGGAGATTGTATTTTTTTGACGCCATATTCCCTCCTATGGCCTCTTTCTTGCATCTCTATTTCTCACTATATATATATATATATATAGAGAGAGAGAGAGAGAGAGAGAGAGAGAGATGCCCTACTATGACTATGAGGCTTTTAGCGTTAGCTGGCGGCAAAAAATACGTCATCCACCATTTTATTTGACAATCAGCACCTTCCAACTTGATTTCCATCCTTACATTTTTCGATACACCAAATTTCATATGATTACAACACCACTTAACCGTTGATTTAGCAATGTAAAAAGTTCTATTGTCGGTAAACCATTAATTTTGCTTCCACTAAATTAACTGTGAAAAGGTGTTGGAATCACATGAAATTTGGTGTATCGACATGTTAGATGATGAAGATCAAGATGGTCGGTGCCGATCGTCGAATAAAATGGCGGAGGGCATGATTTGTGCCGCCAACTAAAGCAAAAAACCTAATAGGGCCTAACTTCTCCATTATTCTTCTCTGTGTGTGTGTGTGAGACACATCCAAACAATTGGGAAACCGAAGAAGATGGTGAAACTCAAATCTTAATGAATCTTTGTAATGGCTGATTTGAGTGGGATTTAGTGCAAACATCAGTCCAAAGAAAGTGATCAAGTCTTAACAAAAGTGTTAATGTTAACAGACAAAACCTAAATCCCATATCCAACCAACCTAAAATTTTGTATATGCATATTAGTTCAGCTGACCAAACCAACCCATTCAGATTTAGTGGGAAGCTGAATCTTCTACGTTATTGGAGTAAGAATTGTATAGCCCACTATATCTTGTTTGCACGCGTATATATGTGTATATATGTTAGTCGACATATAAAAAACATACGGAATGAAATTCTAAGATTTTTGGTTAAATTAGTAACATTAGGCTTGTAACAATATTTCTTGTATTTTGTAAGATTATTTGAGCATTTACCCATCAAAATTTAACGGTGTAGAACTAGATTTCAACCGGGTTATGTAGATATTCTCTAATTTTATGATACATGCCATTGTCCATTTTTTAGTACTGTTTTATAAGTCATGAATAGGAAGGGACGCGGCGTATCTAGTTAGAACTTAAAAAAGGCGGTTTACTGAAATGACGGGTATAATTTGTTGAAAACATGCGGTTTTCAATTTGACCTAGTTAGACTCTTTTTATACATACAAACTTTATGACAGTCTGCTATACATTGTTAATCTAGAACTTCAATTTCATCACACTATTTGGCACCTTTAGTACTCATCCATGATGTCCATTGGAGCTGGGAGAGCTATTTGGGCACATGTTGTATGGACATTTTTGTGTACTTGATACTATTGAGACCAACGCACTGGACTTCTACTGACCTCCACTTTGAGCTCTTTGGTTAGTTAAACTACTTTTCAGTATTTGTTGTTTGATTGGTTTGTCTAAGATTTGGTTTTGGTGGGCCTTCGTTCTTAACCTTTTTGGGGAAAAGCAAAGTGCCAAAGAGGGATTGAAAAGGTAGGGGTTGGTGATAGGAAATCACATGGTTTTAAAATCAATTAGTAATGAATAATAACAACAAAAAAACCCAAACATGCGTAGCTCCGTTTTTAAAGTAATAGGTCACTGGTTTAATTCCCGAAAAGGCCGTATCCTAAAAATGAAAGAAAACAATTAGATAAAAAAAAACCTAGATATAAAGCATCTTTATTTTCAGGCAAATGGCCTCTGCCTTGATATGTTACCAAACCATGAAGGAGAAAGAACAAAATATGTTACCAACTATAGAATTACAATGCATCACCTGAATAAATTTAATTTGCTTAGTTTTTCTTTGGGTAAGTTTCATACATCCATAATATTAAACTTAGCTATCTCAAATTTGTTATCCTTTGGAAGCGACAATCAAGAATTGACAATGACTTTGTCTCCGTTTGGTTTTGGATTCAACCGTCAAGAATAAAGTAGATTGCCAATAATTATTACCTCGAAAGGTTTGTTAACAAATAACATCCATCAATACTTATTACATTTAAACATCTTAAAAGCATTAAGATTGAAAAGAGGCATCCAAAATGACCGTCTTTAATCGCGACATTTTCTTTAATTGTGACATTTTACTTACTACAATTTATGCTCGCGCAATACACGAGAAAGATAAGAGATAGTATTGTATCGAGAGAATGCGGGGTTTATGTGTAAATTTCTGTTTCAAGTTCCGGGGGAGGGGGGGTTCTGCAATGATGTGGAAATCTTTAAACTTTATAAAAAATTATAGAAATTATAACACCTTTTTCAGATTTTCCTTGAAAAATGACAAAATACCACAAGACCTTTAGATTTTGGTTATACCTAGCAAGGGCCCCTGCGCAATGAGTACGAAATAAAATCAAGAAAAAACCATATTACTTGAAAAGTTTGTTGTTAATGATTTGAACCTGTAATATCTTATATTTATGGACTTCATATGTAAAATATGTGAAAGATTAACTTGTACCCTGACACTTTTCTTCAGCTTTTCGATATTATTCTTGCTATATAGCATATGAAGATTATGAAATTTTTAAAAATTTAAAGATTCTTTTTCTTAGGTTTTTCCATACTTTATTTGTTACAGTAAGCGAGAATCATGGGAATGCAAAAAAATCCAAAAAAATATTATGTAAATTTTCAACATTTTGCACTCTATAGCACATAAAATTAACAAAATTTTAAAAATCATAAATTTTTTGTTTCTTCGGTATTTCAATATTTTGCTTGCTAACACAAGAAAATCATGAAATTTTTAAAAATAAAACATTTTTTTGTTTTCTTTATTTTTTCCATGATAAAGTATGCGACAATCGCAAAATTTTAAAAAATCTCAAAAATTCTGTTTTCCGATATTATGCATGTTATATAGCAAAAAAAATATCTCAATTTTAAAAATCTCAATTTTTTTCTGCTTTATATGATTTTCTAATATTTTGAATGCTATAACACATGACAATCGTGGAATTTACAAACTCCCAAAATTATTTTTTTTTCAAATTTATTATATTTTGCATGCTGTAGTATACAAAAATTGCAAAATTTACAAAAATCTCATACTTTTCTATTTTCTTCGGTTTTTCAATATTCTATATGCTATATGACACACGAAAATCGCAAATTTCAAAAATTTCTGATTTTTATAGATTTTCAATATTTTGCATGCTGTAACATTGAGAAATTTTCAAATATCTGAAAATTTTCCGTGCTATTCGGGTTTTCAATATATTGCTTGCTTTAGTGCATATGAAAATCATGTCAAAAATCTAAAAAATTCTTTTTGCTTCAAAATTTTAATATCTTGCATCCTATATAGCATATAGCATATGGAAATCACAAATTTTGTAAAATTTAAAAATTCATCTTTTTTTAATCAAATTAATAAAATTTTGCATCCTATATCACACCATCACAACAGCAAAAACATAAATATTTTCTATTTTATTCGGTTTTTTAATGTTTTGCAACTATCGCTAGCTTTTCAAAAATATTAAAAACAATTCTTCTGTTATTCAATAATTTGCTAGTCTTAAAAATTCTTAATTTGTTTTTCTCTTCGGTTTTAAATTTTTTTTGTATGTTATATATAACACACGAAAATCATGAAATTTTCAAAAATCTTAAAATTTTCTATTTTTTCTTCGGTTTTATAAATTATCTTGCTTGTTGTATTGAGCATTAAAATTGCTATATTTTCAAAAATACTAAAATTCTTTGTTTTCTTATGTTTTCATTATTTTGCTTGCCGATGAAAAAATCTGTTATCTTCATTTTTTTCAATATTTTGCATGATATAGCATATGAAAATCATAAAAGTAACAAAAATCTCAAAAAATTATGTTTTCTTCTTTTTTCATCATTTAGCATACTTTCAAAAATCATGAACTTTCTGTTTTTTAGTTTTCTAATATTTTACTTGCTTATAATATTAGAGAACTTCCAATATCACGGAGACAAAAAGCCATGTGATGTTAAAAAGAAAAGGGCAGCAATTACTACTGAGGTTCTAACAAAACAAAGAAAAAGGTCCAAGTGATTAAGATTCCGCTTCAAAGAAACCATTGGCTCCAATGATCAATAGCTTAGTTCGTATGGCGCTTCCTTCTTTGCAGCGAGTGGAGGGGTTTCATTCCCAGTGGGGAAAGTTGCCATAATTAACGTTTTCGAGGTAAATTCATGGGTCTCCTATGTGAATATGTGCTTATGTGTGATGTGTGCGTGAGTGTGTTTTATGTGTTGTATGCATAGGTTGGGCTTACGGGCCAGTGCAAAAAAAGACAAATAAACAAATAAACCCTGGGCAAAAAATGAAAATTCATAAAAAATTTAAAATTCCTAAATTTTTTTGTTTTCTTTAAATTTCCAATAATTTGGATGTTGTAATACACGAAAATCGTGAAATTTTCAAAAACATCAAAATTTACTATTTTCTTCGGTTTTTCAATATTTTGTTTATTATAGCATACGAAAATTGCAAAATCTTTCAAAATCTCAGGATTTTTTTTTCCGATTTTAAATATTTTTTGTTTGTTATGGCTCACGAAAATCAGGATTTTTTCAAAAGTTTTAATATTCGTTTTTCTATATTTTACATACTACACAAGAAAATCAATTTTTTTTCGAAAATCAAAAAAAAATCTATTTAATTCTTTTTTTTTCAATATTATGCATTCTTAATGGATAAAAACGCAAAGTATTAAAAAATCTCAAAGTTTATGTTTACTTTAAAATTTTAATATTTTACATAATAAAACACATGAAAACAGCGACCTTTTCAAAAATGTAAAAAAATATCGTTTTCTTTTCTTTTTCTATTTTTTACACTATCAAACAAAAATCACAAAAATTTTAACTCAAAGAGAATTTCTTTTTACAATATTCTCGTGTTATTGCACACAAAAGTCTTAATTTTTTAAAAATAATTTGCCAATAATATTTTAGTGAGAGAAAAAATAGAAAGGGGTCAGAATTTTTCGATTAAATAAGTCTAACTGTATGTGATAAAAGAGTGATAAATATTAAGTAGGGCGCTAATATATTTTTTCCATAACTCAAATATAGTAAGAAAATTAAATGGGAGATAGATAGCAAATTTTCCATTATGTCCAACCTAAATGAGAAAAAATCTTCTAAGAAACATTCTCTTGTATAACTTTATATATATTATATAGAAAGACCAAGGGATTGAAACCTAGTGGCTTTGAGACCCAGGAACCTAACCCTTTTTTCCAAGGTGAAACCTTACCGAGTTAGAGGGATTTTTGACAATTTTTATGCCCATTCTAAAATTTAAAATCTAAATCCAAAATGCGTCCGAACTCGACGGGTTGACAATGTGTTGTATCCAAGCCTACAAATTCGGGATTTAGACGGGTTTGGACGGGTTTTGGGTTTTGGGGGCGCATCGTTTTTCCGGCTTGGCACATCTCAAATTATCAATTAAAAATTATTGATAGTTTAAAACATGAAATGAGCTCTACCAAATATATTTGTGCAAAATTTATACTTCTAACAAAACTATAATAAATTATATAAAATAGATCTATAAATTTAACATAAAATTCAACTGCCTAAATATCATAAAATAAATACAATATGTAATTAACAATATTAGAACTAAATATCTAGGGCATATATAGAAGGCGGATTTGGTTCGGACGGATGGGTTTGATATTAAATCTATACTAAACACAAAATACATTGTATCTAATCTTCTATCCATCTGATCAGGTTTGGTCAAGTACGATATGTCGAAAAAACCCGAGTGGCTATTGAGGGTATCCAAAAGAAGCCGGAGAGAGCCATTCCGAAGGTAGTGTCTACTATTATTTCGTTCATGTTATTACATACTATTAGATTGAATGAATGGATAAAAGGGAAATTAACAGTATCAACAAATCCGCAGGCTTGGGTGCCTAGTGAGTGAGATACCAGTTATCCCTTTTGTTTATTTTCGTATTCGTTTGCAAAGAAATAAATCGAAAATATAAAAGAAAAGAAAAGAAAAGAACTTTCTTTAATTTGCTCCAGCTCCCACCAACAAACCAAACTTACTTTCCACATATATTTAAAATAAATTTAAAATTAAAAACTTACAGTTTTGAAAGTGTAATTAACATAATAATCATCAAGGCAAGAAGTTGGCATCCCCACCCTCCCTCGCCGCCGAGCTGGCCCCGCACTTCTGGCACCTCGCCGGCGCCGCCTTCTCCACAACCAGCACCCGCCGGCACGACGGGCACGACGAGTGGACTCCAAGCCAAGTGTCCACGCACCCGGCATGGAACCCATGCCCGCACCCAGGCAGAACCCTAACCTCATCCCCTTCGGCGAACTCCCCCAAGCAAATCGGGCACTCGACGAGCTTCTGGTTTGATAAAGACTCGAACTTTAGCTTCGGGAGAGCTCGAATCTCTTTCTTTTTTAGCCCTTTGGCTGCTGGAGCTGGAGGAGGGGATTGAGAGGTTGGGGATCGCCGGAGCCAGGCGCAGCGGGCGACGAGGGTGAGGCCGACGACGCAGATGAGGGCGCAGAGGAGGGCGGCGAGGATGACGACGACGTCGGAGTCGGCGGAGACCGGCAGCTCCGGCACCGAGGCGGAGGAGGTGGCGGGAGTGGGGTTTGAGTAGAGGAGGCGTTGAGATGAAGGCATTGTGTCTTTTTTTATTTAGGGATTTGAGAGAGATAAATTAAATTTGGGGATCTCGAGGGTTTAGAGAGAGCATAAAAATAGGGCGATTTTAGATTTGGGAAAGGAGAGAGAAACTTTTTGGTTGGACGACATTGGACCAACGTGGGCAGCCTAGAAAATATTTTTCCCCCGTATTTCACTTCAGAGGAGTCAACGAAGTAATTAAAACTAGAAATTCGGTGTAAGATTGATGAGCTGGCAAAGCACTCCTGAATGAAAAAAATATTGTTTTAGATCAATTTTAGCTTACCCTCATATTTTTAATGAAAATAATTGAATCTGGCGCGAAAATTAATAATGCAAGGTGATATAAAAGGAATAAGCAACCCAATAAGATTTTATGGAAACATACATAAAAACACTTTCTCATGATACAAAACGCGCCGCCAAAATTCTGTCCTTTTAATTTCTCACAAGACAAACAACTGTTGTTTTTTTTCTGGATCGAAGAATTTGGAATATCTGAGATAATTACACAGCGGATGTAGCTAGATTGTTTTCTAAATGAGTTTTTTAAGAGAACTAAAACTAAAAATTTCATATAAAATTGATATATAAAGTGTTCTTTTAGACTAATTTTAACTTAATTCCATCTTTTTTTAGGAAATAATCGATTTCTCATCAAAATGATGATGTTAGCTAGCATTAAAAAAAAAAAGAAACTTAATTGGATTCTGCGAATATAGAAATAAAAATGCTTCTCATAAGGTAATTCCCGCCGCCTAAATTCATTCAGTCTTTTTAAC
The DNA here is from genome assembly GCA_030015575.1 of Agapanthus africanus. NCBI lineage: Eukaryota > Viridiplantae > Streptophyta > Magnoliopsida > Asparagales > Amaryllidaceae > Agapanthus > Agapanthus africanus. The sequence continues at coordinate 527,071,125 of CM057347.1, read as the reverse complement.
TTTATCAAATCCATTTGTTTCCTGTCAAACAAATAACCGCTTATTTTTGTTAGGTTGGACAAAATTAGACATGGGTTTTAGCATGATTACATGGGTTGTGGATAGAAATTTCCCCACTTTTTGAAATGAGGTTTTTTTAAAGGAATTGAAACAAGAAATTTTGGTGAATTGACGAGCATTGTTGAATCAGAAAGTGTTTATTAGGGGGAATTTAATTCCCTCTCTTCTTTTGAGGAAACAAATTAACTCTCATGAATATACTGATGCATGCTGGTATAAAAGGAATGAAACCCAATCGGAATATATGCAAATATGCATAAAAACGCACTCTCATAAGACAAAATCATGGTTAAAATTCCTTTCTTTTAATTTCATTGTTTACATATGTGTTCCTGGTAGACAAACAACCGCATTTATTCTTTTAGGTAAGACGAAATTAGACATGGGTCTTTGGCATGATTAAATTTGTTGTGGGTTGAATTTTTTCCCCTTTTTAGAAATGAGTTTTTTTAAAAGGAATTGAAACTAGAAATTTGGGTGAATCGTCAGGTATTATTAAATTCTGGATCAAAAAGTTTTTTTGGGGGCCAATTTTATTTTATCTGCATCTCTTTTAGGAAAAGAATTAAATCTCTAGTGATAATGATGATGTACGCTGACATTAAAGGAAAATAAAAAACCCAACTGGATTTTACGGAAACAGGCATAAAAACAAACACAGTTAAAATTGTCTTTTTAATTTCACCCATTTCTTATATATTCTTAACAAACAAACAGCATTTTTTTATAGAGTATGGAAAGAAATTGAGACAGTGAAAATCACATTTTCTATATCAAAGTTTTTTCCAGGGAAACTATGTTCATACCATATGGTACTAATATAACCAAAGCAAAAATGTAGCTGTGAAGTTTAGCCAAAATTGGATGTGAGCTTCACTCATATTTTACTGTTCGGAAGGGTCCCGCTTTTTAAGTTGGGACGAAACTCAAAAGGGTAAAATACGAGTAAGGTTCAAAACTAACTTGATTGTGAACTTCACAACCATATTAAGCTCTATAACCGATGGTCCAACATCAATTTTCAATTATATTTGAATCCAACAATATATTCATTAAATAAGGAAACTTCACCAACTTTTTTTCACCATAATTACAACTCAATCAGTAACCATAATCATCAAATGCATCCTCATGCGCATGCCCATCCCTCTCAAACAATTAATGGTTTTTGCTTCAGTTGGGTAATCAAAAGGGAGACATGGTCCAGCAAAGTTATTCATGTCCCCTAATGAAAAATCAAAGGAATATAAAGATTTCCACCAATCTTAACTTTATCTTTGGTATTTAAAGGGATGTTACCAAAAATGTTGTTTGCTTTATATAATTGCATAAATGACATTGGAACTTCTTCAGTTAATTACCTCATCAAAGTCTGATCTAGCACTAAGCTTTCACATCCAAGGTCCAAATTTACAATCATTTTATTCTTCCCATGTTTATAAAAGAGATTTAAAAGAGAAATTTGAAGATTTGAGGGTCTAAAAAAAGGTTTTTAGAAGGAATTGTCTACAATTTTGGTTGTAAAAATGGTGGGTTGGCAATTGGTGGAAAAAAGTGTTTTTTGGGGCCAATTTTATCTTAATTCCAAGTCTTTCAGGGGAAAAAAAGAATCTCTTTTGAAAGCGATGAAGTATACCGACATAAAAGGAATAAGAAACTTAATCGGATTTTGTGGAAACAATCACACAAACACATTCTCTTAAGACAAAATCCACCGCTAAAATCCTGCCCTTTTAATTTCGCAGATTCCATATGTATTCTCAACAAACAAACAACCCCTTATTATAGATAATTAAAGGATTTGAGGCGGAGAAAATCACATATTAAAGATGGAAATTTTATCACAAAAGTTTATGCTCACTGATATCTTAATTAAATATGTGGTATGGTTGGATTGCTAAACAACCCTTTCACAGAATTGTTGTAAAACTTAGCAAACATGATTAGAAATACATGCATTTTTTTAAAAAATAAAAATCAAATACGTGCGCACTGATATTCATCTGATGCATTATTAGTTATATGTGACCAAGAGGTTGGTTGGTTAGATCAAATGCCTCATAATACAACAAACTATTGACCATTTTTCATCATTTCCCCTGTTTAATCACCTATTACCAACTCTTTTCCCCACGAATCATTCCAAAACTAATAATAAGAATCATGAAATGCATCCCCATGTGCATACCCATCCCTCTCAAATATCATCAACGGAAATGGTTCTGTTTCAATTTGCTACTCAAAAAGGGAGACATGGACCCACACAAACTCAATTCATGTCGGGTTCCGAGTCTCCCTGCTATTAATAATAATGGAGAGACCACTCCTATTCCATCTCACCATTGAGTGAATGAGATGCGAAGTCTATTCAGACCATCCATTCAAAAATGGATGGTGAGATTGATAAGAGTGGTCTCACCATTATTATGAATAGCAGAGAGACCCCGAAACGATTCATGTCTGAGTGAAAGAATCAATACACTTGAAAGATTACCAACAAACTTTATGTTTGGTATATTATGGATATTACCAAAAATGCTGTAAGCTTATGTAATTACATTAATGGCTTGACCTGATATTGGAAGTTGTTACAGTTAATGGGATGGGAAATTAAGTTGTGCCAATAACCAAAGTCTGACAACACTAAGCTTTCAGATAATCAGATCCAAGGCACAAAATCTACAGCCATATCTACCATTCTTTCAAAATTCTCTCCCAGCTAGTTTGTAATGTCAAAGAGTTTCTCATCTAGTACGGTTGAAACTCATGACTGCATCACTCTCGCAGTCCGTCAATCTAAATCAAGAAGCATGATTTTCTTAATTATATGATCGAGAAAAAGGAATTTTCCGACCTTAGACACGGATGCTCTTCTGTAGTTGAAGGTCGATAGTTAAAAGGTGTAAACTTACAGTGATGCATGTTTGATATTCCGATTGGGTTAGAGATAAGGCTACCGGACTATCCAGTACCGGAAAGGATCGGGATCCCAAGGAATTGATAAGGGATAAAAAGCATTAGGTTGGAGAAAGAATCTGAGTGGGCCAATAAGCATCTAAAGCAAGTGGCTTGAAAACAACATTCTCACATAAAGTAGCTCAGCAGGTCGACTTGCAAAGATATGATATACTGATAACAAGGTACGATTAGAACCGACAACGACGTTCATGATTCTTCATTGAACCTAATCTTATGAGCACAGTATCCAAAAGCCCCTTTTTAATCATTGTTTTTGCTTTAGTTTCCTTGTATATAAATGGGGTTTTGACATTTGGTTTATTTAAGATTCTTGTTCTATTCTTTGTATATATTCATCATTGATGAAATTAAAAGAAGTAATTAGCCAATAAATGAAATAGTCTAGAACAAGAATGAAGGCTGCATATGAGGTAAGTTTGCATACCTGCTTGCTTTACAACGACCGTTTTGTGAGACTTTATGTCATGCTCTCGATGAAAAAGGCTTGAATGATTCTGATGGTCACCATGACATCTACGACAAAGATGCACAATAGATTGATCAGTGTTTAGTGGGTTAGGCCGAGAAGCAAACCTCAAATCCTTTCTATTTTCAATATGCATCAGTTAACAATGATAGGTTACTTGTCTTTAACTGACACATTCCAAGATACCTTCATTGATCCGTTTACGTCAGGAATGTTTTCGTCACGCTGCAACTCTGCTGCTTTATATATTCAATTAAATCATGTATCAGAAAATTGGGTGAAAAGTGAAAGATATAATGTAAAGTGGAACGTGTACCTGTCGCCTTTTTGGCTCATTTTGGAACATTCTCCTCTACTTCTTTCAGGTACCTTTTGAATTGAGGAAAATAAAGCGGTGCTTTGGGAAACCTTTGACCCAAGACAAAATCAAGCTCCACCATCTAGCTAGCTCAACCTCACATTGTGAATGTTTAACTTTTGCCAATAATCACCAGTTTTCACATGATCTGAGGTTCTAAGTATATCTGAACCACACTATATGTGGATGTAGGGCTGAATCATGACGCTAAGTTACCTGATATTCAAATTTCAGAAAAATTAAGAGCTAACTAAAGATGAAATTACACAGCTCATCTTAAAAAAGAAAAAGAAAATCCAATTTAAATGATAATAAAATCAGCCCGACTACAGAAACAATCAATTAGATTTACTTTCAAGATGACAGAATAATTAATTGATAGTGATATTCATGACCTTAGTGAAGTCCAGTTTTATGATGATGATATCCAAACTTGTAGGTGTCACTATTTGTAGTCTTGCTTTTGCGTTTAGGTCCTCTTGATATCAATCATATATGCTCCCTTAACCAATCTTTAAGAGAAAGTGAGCAAACACTAGTAGGTTATCGGCGCTAAGCAAAGCATGCAGTGCATCTCTTAAGTACCACATATGCATAGCAAACAATCTGCATCCAAATCACTTAAAAACAGATATTCTAAAGAATTAAATATCCCAATCTTATGTACTCAAAAAGTAGACCTTGTATTTTCATTAACTTTGGTATGCATCAGTTACAACATTAGGTTGATTGACCTTAACTGACACCATTGAAAAAATTTCATTACTTGGTTCTACTTAGATATTCTGAACAACTTTAGAACTGTAGATGCTCGCCCAACTTAGATTTGAAAACATTTACTGCACCTTTCTCTCAGAAAAATCATTTCAATCGACAAACAGAATATGCACATTGAATGATTGATAGAGAAGAGAAGTTTCAACTAGCTTTAGAACAAAGGCGTTGTAGCAAATTACAATAGTAAAGGGGATAGTTATGAAGCGTGCAGGGTGTAAGATCTTAAATCATCAAAAGTACACAGAAAAACTCACTTAATTCCTAAAAACAATTTCGAACGCGTTCCCCTTTCTAATATACTTTGAACATATAGCATGTATCATTTCAAGAGAAGAATGTATGCATACATATCTATCATAGGAGGGAATGGACCTGCAGAGCATATAATGCAGTAAATAACGATTAAAATAAAAGATATAAATTGATACTAAATAAATTCAGCACGGTTACACATTCATTGAATGGAAAAAGCATATACCCATAATATCCTGCCTGGATTTTAATTTGATTCCCAGGAAACTTGCCAAATATTCAAGGGTATTCTCTCAGTAATTTAGGTCTATGTATCAACAGATTCAATGCACACAAACCAAGCTTTAGCAATATAAACCCTGTAGCTAGCCAAAAGTTTTCTGTATTTCATCAATCGGTCTTTTTGCCAATAGATGTAGGGAACTCCTCATAATTTCCAGGTAAAAACTGTAACGCTCCAATTCCCGGAATACGGAAATATGAGCCGAAACCGTCAGTGCTCCTAGACAAGGGGAAATCGCTTTGCCATAGGAACACCTAAGGCTCTAGTTAAACATGTACGATAATATCCAAAATATAATACTAATATCATACTGTATAAATAACAACTAACACTGATTAATCCACGAGATAAACATAGAGTCAATAAAAGATCCAAATAAGAAAGAGTTCCGAATAAACAAAATACAAGATCCACAAAGAAAGATATATTATTCCTAACGTCCCGCGAGGGGCCACATTCTAATAGTAACTGAAATAAAATAGAAATAAACTTACAAATACTACTAATTTTCAGCAAAGTCTTGATAGTCACTCTGATTCTGTTCTGTATGTGAACCGGTCTTTAAACCTGAGATGGAAAGTCTCAGGAATGTCAGAACATCCCAACAAGTACTTAATCATAATAGTGTGTGTGCGTATGATAGCATGAATATGTAAGTGTAGTGAAACCTGCGTGCACATGTAAATATAGATATGACAATAATATGAAGCAAGTATGTAAACAGATCAAGTCGGTTAAGTCATATCCTAGTTAGTCACTAAAAGGGTAATCTATTCTATCGTGAGTTCGAGTAGGTACGTCAACCTCTGCAGGAGTATTCCTAACCCAAGAGTAAGGCCCCAGGGGCTAGAAAACACGGGTCCAAATGTGGAATGAACAAACGAACGTATATAGCCCGGTATGAGCTGTAGTAACAAGCGACCGATATAACCCGGTATGAGCTGTATTAACAAGCGACCGATATAGCCCGGTACGAGCTGTAGTAACAAGCGACCGATATAGCCCGGTACGAGCTGCCGGCAAGACACTCCTGAGATCATGTTGAATGAATACACACTCAAACTACCCCAACATCCCGCGTATTTATAACAAACATGGCAGTGAACTCGATCACTAAATAAAATGCTGACTGGACTGGACCTTGTAATATCATATTAAAGGTATGGAATAAAAGCATGTAAGCAGGAATAAATGGGGTCGTGACATATAACTCAGCATTCAAATAGTGATCTCATTTTAATGCAAGGAAACCGTAATCGTCAACAGACATGTCATGTCAAGCAAGTGATGTTAAATAAATTCTCAAGTAGTATGTCAAGTATAGTCGTATAATATGATAATATCAATAATTTAAACAAGAATCTATATGAATTTGCAAGCACCTCCATTTAATAACCGGATTTATTATTAGAAAGAATAATAAACTGAAATATGGTTTTAAATGGTTAATATATTTAATGGGTGCTCTAGCAATTCTAGGGTTTCACCAAAATACATAATAAATTATGTGATTAATTGTTGGGGTTCGGTACCCGCGCCGCGGAAGCCGCGGCCTAGACGGAAGCGAAAACAAAAATTGTACGCGAGCACCAAACACCTGTAACCCAGGATACGATCCATACACCTAAACTAGCAAACTAAAACATGCAAGGGGTATGAAATTACAACTTTCGGCATGTGTCCATCCAATTGTGGAAGACCCCTCCAAACTCGTAGCCGTCGGGATCGCGCTTGAAATTCGACCACCCTCGCCGAAGAAGATCCACCCGAGGGAAACCGGAAAAAGCCTTGACCGACGATCCAAACTTGCTAAGGATGGATGATGGATGATGTAGGAATTTTTCACTAAACTTTCTCTCTCTAAACCATGCTCACTAAAGAGCAAGAAGAAGAACAAAAGAGAGGTGAGGAGTGAATGGCTAAGTCATGAAGCATGAAGCAACTCAAGAAAAACCATTAAATGTAGAAAGAATAATGGCTACCCCTTTTTCTTTTACAACCATGGTTCAATAGTGAACCCAAATCATATTAACATTAAATGTCCAAACCATGCTCATCTACATGCAAAGAACCATGCTTCATTACATCTCACTTTCCACCTCATTTCCATTTATTTTTCTAAATAGAAAAATAAATATGAGATGTCATTCTTCAAGAAGCATTCCCGTATAAATATGGAATACTTCACCCGGTATATGTATCGCTACATATACACATATCCGTATAAAAATACGGATACCAAAGAAAGAAAATGAATAGTGAACAATAATACTAAAATACATGTATCAAAATACATATATAAATTATTAAATCAAAGTCTGATTCAATAATCCGGCTTAATCCTAAGCCGGCTAGTATTATCAACCGTCCCATTAAAATCCGTGTATCCCGTATACGTATTTAATCGGACATACACGTATCAACGTACAGCTTCTACATCTATCGCTTGAATCGGGAAAACACTGTGTGGGACTCTAAAGGCTCGACAATACGCTGACAATGGGTTTAACCATAAGCACGTCAGCGACACTAGCTGTACGTAACGGCTACTCAGGTACTTACTGAAAGGGGGGTCGACAATCAAGTACGTCCTTACCCTACTGAGCCTGAATGTGACAATCTCCGTATAGTCCGGTCTTTTCGTCAAAGAGTATCGTATATCGGGTCTAGGGGTGGATAACGTCAGACCTCTACTAACCCGATAAGTCGTGTCTGAGTCAAGCTCATCACCAACAGAAATACTACTGATCAACTATCAGCAAACCTCATCCACCGTGGCTACGGATTTCTAGTGATAGCCGACTGAACTGTTTGTGATAATGAGAGTGAAGTCTTGAGAATGACTTATATTTTTAACTTTAAGGCAAATGAAAATATCTCTCACAAATATCTCACAAATATCCTAAAATATCTAAGTCTTCATTTGCCATAAATAGTCTAAGAAGGTCAATAATAAGCCATGCTCAATTTCACTAAAATACCATAAAGATTTCCTATTCACAATATCCACCTCATTAAGCATTTAACCTAAAATACTAAATCAAATAATGAGGTGTTAATCATCTAGAAGCAAACTTGAATAATTACAAGAATGCCCTCGCATCCATATATACATACCCGTATCCGTATTCCGAGAATTACTCACTCTAGGCTACTTAGTTTAGCATACCAAGTGACCTAGTTACCTCATCTTGGAGGTGAAAGCTCAAGGTTGGAACTCTCGGGGGATCTTCTTCGACTTTGAGGTGAAAGCTCAAGGTTGAAACTCTCGCGGGATCTTCTTCGACTTCGAGAAGCCGACGAGGAGGCGCGATCCATTTTCATTCCAAGGAGCTCACGAAGAGGAAGAGGACAGCAAAAAGACTAGAAGGACACGATACTACGAGGTATAACATTCATCCGAGTAGTTAAACCTCAAGTAGAATGCTAGCTAGGGTTTGTGATCAATCCTTGGTTCAAGTCGGTATTGCGAAACCCGTAAAAATTATTTTTTGCTATTCCCGCCTCCCCGCAAACACACGGGACATCGACTTACAATGGTATCAGAGCCTCTCATAAACCTTAGATAGCTTGTAGCGACGTTAGAAATCCGCCGTTTTTGTCGCGCAAAAAACTGCCGACAAAAACAGTTTTCAAAAATGATATTTTGAGTTGTTTACACACCCCGCGGGCTCACGGTTTGAACCGAGAAGCCGCGGGGTGAAGCGTGCGCACCCTAGGGACACCTCGGGGGGACCTAAGTCCGGGCCTACCCCCAAGACCACCACAAGGTGGCCTTGGGGGCTGGTGACCCGAGAGCACCACAGATTGGTGCTCTTAGGTCTGCCTCCCCTTGGGGGCCACCTCGTGTTGGGCCCCGGGGGTGGGTACCCCCGAGGCCCCCCATTCGATAGTTAATTTTGGTATTTTCGTCTTCGCGAAGATTCGGGTGGGTTTCGAGTTCGTTTCGACTTCCGGATTGGCTTAAAACGATCGTTTTTGGAACTTTAGCTCACTGGATTTTTCAAGTTTTGGAAAATTGGTTAAGTTTGCTAATTGCGTGTGGAATTCTAATATCGCAATTACTTTAAAAGCTTTATGATGTGTATATGTGTTTGGAAACGTCGACTAATTGCTATATGTCGATTAGTCGTGATTGTACATATCTGTGATCTGTGATGTTGGTTTGTGTATATGAATTTTATTGGATCGTCGTGAATGGATAGTCAGGAATGTGAGATGAGGGTTTTCATTCTTTCATTCGATATAAAATTTGTAAAGTAATGTAATATTATTTTGCGGGGCAAATCCGGGTTGAGATTGTAGCCACCGTTGTATTATTTCTTTTACTGTTTTTGCTCCTAGGATAGACCCAAGGTGGGGTGCATAAACTACCGGGTACTTTGAAGTGCCGAGTGACCTACTCACTTTTTGTAGGGTTACTAGGCACTAGAACAAGGTTCTATAAGGTATCAACCATGCCAAAATCGATTTTTTCAAGTGCCGAACAACTCGAGCAAGATCGTAGACTAGAGATTAGGCAAAACAAAAGCAAGTAAACAACTTTACTTCTAAGAGTTTGGGATTACAACCTTTGTAGTCCGTTCCTTCACTTCATAAGCTCCGTGTTGAGGTCCCTTCGCCACGATCATCATGTACCCGGACTCTAGAGAGGCTCCATGAAGAGAAAGATGCAAGCTTGCTTCCGATCTTCAACAACTAAGATGATCTACCTTGAAGAAACACAAACCCAAGCTCTTACTTTGCTAATCAAGTATTAGCAAAGCAAACACCCTAATCTAAGTGGCTAGGATAGATGAGGATGATGAAGTAGGAATTTAGCTCTATTTTGTTTTCATTTTCTCACTCATTTTCATCACTTTACAAAAAGCTAGAAAGATTTTTCAAGAGGAAGAAGAAGAAGATGAAGCAAATCCATTTTTGATGAATAATGAATCAAGTGTGAGATTAGAATTGCAACCATGGGTTAAGAATATAAACTTAACCCTTGTAGAGAAATAACTATGGTAAAGGGTTTGGGTTGGGTTAAGGAAATATCTTCACAAAATATCAAGATCAAAGTCAAAGCTTCATGAAGCTTCATGCAATCTTAACCCTAATCCAAACCCTAACCATATTTAAACTCCACAAAATATGTTGCATTTGTAACCCTAACTTGTTACAATATTATATATCACATATATAATATTTATTGTAACAAAATAAAATAATGCAATTAACATATATCACATATATATCAATGTATTATCCAAGTGAGAAAAAGAATATTTAAGTGAGCTAATATTAGTTAATGTAATATAATATATCAAATATATAATTATATATTAAATTATCGAATCAACACTTGATCCGATAATCCGGCTATTTCACAAATAACCGACTAATATAATCTGTATCAGTTCATCGAATCAACACTTGATCCGATGACCCGGCTATATCACATATACCCGGCCGATATCACATATCGCGAGAATCTAATACGGTGTCACATACACGTATTGTTCTCGACCCCGCACATATCATATATGTGCTCCTACTCCGTTTTGCCCGAGCCAGGAAACCTCTGTGTAGGACTCTAAAGAATCGTCAATACGCAGGCAGTAGGTGATGATCATATCAAACACCCACAAGCTGCAAGCGGTCAGCTAAACGTAACAGCCACCCAGATATTGAGCGATCGGAAGATCAAAAAGCAAGCCTGTACATTCTCCTGCGAATCCAATGAGTAACACTCCCGTACAGTCCGGTCTCTTCGTCTGATATGTCGCATATCTCGCCTAGGGGTGGTAAACGTCAGACCCCAGTAGCTTGATAAGTCGTATCGATATGAGGTCCATAACAGGTCGAGAAACTACTGATGACACTTACCAGTAAATCTCAGCAACCCTGGTCAGGGATTTCCAGTTATAGCCAATCGAACACAGCGCAACATCAACTCTCTATACCGGGAGAGACGAAACCCCTCCTATCGCTCATTGCCTCCATGTGATTCGGGACTGTACCCAAAAGCCACCGTTTTGCACGCCCTCTTGGACGTGGTATGATGGAAATCAAAGCACAGTGGGAATCATACAAGACTCTATGACGATCTCAGGTCTACAGACTAACCTGTACCAGTGTCACCAGAGAACTGCCATCTGACGTGAGGTATAATACCATCTGAGAGTTCTCGGCGAGTCCGTCCAATGTACCCAGACTCCACTGAGCACCCGTATACCTTCTCTGATGTCAAACACCAATGGATATGGGATCATCCATCGCCCATCATATGGGTCAAGAAGCGCATACGCTAGTCTACTCTGGTATATCGATGCCTTGTCTCGATTCACCCACGACTAGAAACATTTGAAGGATGTACTTAACGACTACATTGTCCCTACTAGTATGATCTGCATCATAGTCCTGGTAGTCAAGTACTCGTCCTAAGGGCTTTATCAACATGTAACATAAAGACAATCAAAATACATATTAAGATAAAGTGCAACCAGATAGCATACTATCATGTCGAGCAAGAAAGTCCTACCTATATATGTCCAAGCATCCACTACAATATACATCGTATGTACAGTAATGACCTCTAGGGCATACATATAACTAACACTTTTCTGAGGGAGCTTGCTTCACTTCGGGTATTTGGCGGGTAGTTTGCCGCACCCGTACGGGTCTAGGGTGGGGTTTGGCTATTCATCACGACCGTGGAATCCGTCTTTCGTTACAGGCTTAAATGAAACGCGGAATTCCTAGAATATCCAATATTTTCATCTGTGATCTGGAATGCCTATTATTGGGTGAGACGAATGGTTATTATATATATGTTATATAATAGACGTTGCTTATGTTTTGCATCCACGCTGTCCAGCCCCCAGCTCTGGCGTTAGTTAAGTAACCCAACGGTGTAAGACGCGGCCCAGTGGCGAATGCGGATGGCATAAGCGTACGTCATATTTTCGTTTCTTTCTGTGATGATAGGTGTAAATGATGAGACTACATTACATTAATGCAAAGCAAACAAACCAAAACTGAATAGTTGGAACAAATTTTAAAACCACTCGGTTATTTTAAAACAGGAGACTTTTAAATGCGGAGCTTAAACCACTCCTTTTAAAAAAATCAGGTTCCTTCGATTATATCAAGTTCACTACGTTCACGGTTTCGCCAAAACCATTCGTAGCCCTCCGTCATTTCATTTGAATATTCAGTAGTATTCAAGCTATGTATTTTGAACTTCGTCAAGGCATATTGTTTGGTAGCTGCTGGATATTCATCTGTAGCATAGATAAATGCGTTGGTTTGGAACAGTCGTACTACTATTTTGGCCTTCGTCAAGGGTATGTATGGGTGGGTTCAAATTAATCTGGACAATGACGGGTAGAACTTGACATGTGACTTATGATATGTTGGCCTTCGTCAAGGTCATAAGAGTATGGGGCAAAAATCCACATCGAGAGTTTCCAAGAAAACTGAAACTTGCTAGTGCTGCATACCATTTGGAGTGTGATAATATTGGTAGGATTCCTTCAGGATTATCATACAATGATATTTGGATCCCGATCCTACTGTGAGTATTCGCTACTCCTCGGGAGATTTTTCACTTAACGATCAATGCTATAAACCAAGTAGGTGTCTAGAACGGTGTTATCGGGGCTACGCCTTCAGGAAAAAGAGGTTATATAATTAAGGAACTTCGCGAAAGCGTCGTAAAACCTCTCTCGAAGTACCAACACTAGCCTGGCTGAAAGGTTATGCAAGTATTGTACGGTGAGATTAATCCTGACTAATTCTTCTTTTATGGTTTGAGGAAGGATTCGAGAGACAGTGTGAGCCATCCTGTCTAGATAAATTAAAAACCAATCTAAACTTGCAAGAGTATCATGCTGAGTGTTTTCTTCTCTCTCTCCTAATTGCAGCGATCAGGTGACCAGATTAGGTTACAGATAGATAATAAAATGACTGAGTTATACTATATTGACTGGCAAAAGTTTGTCCAGATGTCCATTACCTATGACAAGCCGGACCACCTCATTACTACTCAAAGCCCCCGCCGTCTCAGGTCCAGTTTCCACCGTCGCGGATGTTGATATCTGTAAGACAAGAGAAAAAGACTGTGTGAATGCCAAGTACTTCGTGTTAGCCTAACTAGATGGTGTATACTAAAGGCAGCACGAGAAGATGGACTTAGTTTCCATCTTCTTCCATAACAATATTTTATATGGAGAGCAATCTCGCATCGCAAGATATGAGACCTCGAAAGAATTGATTCAAACGAGGTTGGCTGTCGAGTCATCTGTAGGAGACCACGTCCCTACAATGATTAGCTATATTAAAAAGCTCACGGACCTGGAGACCACGTTGGAGAACGAGTCATATGCTGACTTGATTCTACAGTCCCTATCTCCTACTTACGCTCAGGGAAAGAAAGTTATACTTCCGGTTGAGGGCACCCTGAAGGAAACCAGGGAGACACCCGCTCTGCTTATTGGGAAATCTTTCTCTTCTGGATCTAAGGCGGATGCCAAGGGTAAGAAGAAGAAGACCTCCACAAAACCAATAAGCGGTGTCAGTAAGGTAGATGGAAATGGCAGGGCAAAAGTTTCAGGGTTAACAGTTTGGAAGAAGGGATGTTCCTATTGTTACAGGAAAGGGCATTGGCAGAAGGGATGCAGGGCTTGGAAAGCCAGAATCCATGATCCGAAGCACGTTGTGGCTTCGACTTCGGGTGTGTTTGTGATTGAAAACGGTCTATCAATTAACTCTACTTTCTGGGTACAAGATACCGGATCAGGATCTCATATCTGTAATTCATTACAGGGTTTGAGAAACCGTAGAGTTATCAGGATAGGTGATATGACTCTCAGGGTTACTAACGGAATGAACGTGGACACTGTATCCGTAGGATATATCACCTAAAACTGACAAGTGGACGGATATTGATTCAACATAACTGTTTGTGTGTAACTAAACTAGTTTGTAAGCGATGTGGTCCACATCCACCTAAATCAAAGTTTGATTGGGTCAGGTATACTAGAGATAGAGGAATATCTCCAGTCTAGTTTGATTGGGTCAGGTATACTAAAGATAGAGGAATATAACTGTTTGTGTATACCTAGTCCACGTTTTGAGTGTAATGAGGAGGACCTAACTAACTTATGTTAAGCATTGGATTGCATAAGCCACAAGTGTGAACACCGTCCAATTTGGTAAAGAGCGGTACCCCTAAGCACAAATATTGAATGTAGTATATGACATCATGGATGATGGCTTAGATACAATTATTATCTAAGATTATCCTGCTTTTTTTATAAAAATTAAGATGATCCAAATTTCTAAAGAAAATCCTTATCATACATTAGGAAATCATAATATGTAGAACAAACACAAGTACATTACACCTAGATGATCAAAATATAACTGAATATAATATATAACCAACATCCTGTAATTAGAAATATCTCCACAACAATCCTGTAATTACAACATCTTGTCTCAATTTTTAGCTAGTTTACTTGTACAACTAGATATGTCAAAAGATTACAAAATAAATACATAAATAAAGTGTCGCATGAGATAAGGAGAACCACACAGAAAAAATCAGAGAATTTTCTTGCATCTAACAAAATGCAAGAAGCTCAAATAGCAGGATATAATTTAACCGCTCGCTTTCTTCAACAAAGAAGAAAAAAGAAAATGAAAAAAAGAAACATGAAAACAAATATATATATATATATATATGTAAAAAATAAAAAGCACCAAAGATAGTGTAGCCTATATATATAATAAAGTCTCAAGATTCGCTACAAACTAGACTGGAGATATTCCTCTATCTATAATCCTGTTTTTAAAAAAGAAACCCACCAAGAAGAATCATTTCTGACAACGGGCTTTCTTTCAAGAGCTTCAAAGTCTCAAGATTCGCTACTTAGCACAAAATAAACTGGAGATTCATCTATGTATAATCCAAGGACCAATGGGCTAGCCGAACCATTCAATAAAACTCTATGCAAGCTCCTGAGGAAAAATGCTTCAGCCAACAAGAGAGACTGGAATCTCAAACTTCACGAGGTAATGTAGGCATATCGTACCACACATCGCGCTCCAACTCAGTCCACTCCATACCTATTACTCTTCGGAGTGGAGGTGATTCTCCCTCTCAAAATTGAAGTTCCGAGCCTTAGGATGGCCGTCCAACATAATTTGACGGAGGAGGAAAATGTTCTCCTTCGGCTCAAAGAACTTGACGCCCTCGAAGAAAAGAGGCTCGCGGTATAACAAAATTGTACCGAGCCCAAATATCACGGGCCTATGACAAGACGACCCGTCTACGTGCTTTCAAGAAGGGCGAATTGGTGTTAGTCCTCAAAAGACCGATCATCCTCAATCGACATGCCAAGAGAAAATTCGATCCAAATTGAGAAAGGTCATACGTCATCGAGAAAGTGTTCGACGGGGTATCCTACCAACTAATAAGTGCCGAGAGAGAAAGGCCTATGCCACCCATCAATGACCGATATCTCAAGAAATACTACGCCTGAATGCTTCAAGTCGTAAACGAATTGAGCATACCGGCCCTACGGTCTGGATCATACATCCTGTAAAACCGTATACAATCCATGGGCATAAACGACCCCTATCTCTCTCAAGTACTACCAGTGAAACTACATTTAAAGTCCCACCGGCGATGAAGCTAAAAAAAAGATATATCCACAAGGGAAACGAGCACGGATGAAAACCCGAAAGGGCTCCGTAAGTAAAAACAGCAAAACTGCCGGTGAGTTCATGAAAACCCAAAATGGCGCAAACTCTTGAAAAAGAGATGAAATACACTCGCGAAGTTCTCTTGGCTTTGTGAGAAGAAAATCACTGCGTGAGATCCTTACGACTTACAAAGGAGCAACACACTTAGGAATCTCCATGATTCCTAGGGAGAAAATACACCTGCGAGATCCTTTTGACTCGTAGCGAGAAAATGCTTTTATAAGACTCTCACAGCTCATAAAATTGAAAAGCCTTAGATGATAGGGAGCCAAACCTATCTCTTGAGTCATCGCCCCCAACGGGCAATGACAAATGATGGGTCGCTCCTGGAATTTCGCTTTAGTGTTAGCGGTGCTGATGCCGACCCAAAACCCAAACCCCAAGTTTTCCCAAAGGCAAATGATGAGTCACTCCTGGCATTGCTTCAGTGTTAGCGGTGCTGATGCCGACCCAAAAACCAAATCCCAAGTCCTCCCGGACCAAATGATGAGTTGCTCCTGGTAATATTCCAGTGCGGCAATACTGATGCTAAACAAAATCCAAAGTCTAAATTCCGCTCAAATTTAAAATTCCTGCCAAATAAGGCAGAAATCAAACAGATCAAATCAATGTCCCACCCGGCAGCGCTTCTAAGCTCAAAAATCCCACTGGACGGGTAGGGAACTCCCAAATCAAACCAAATCAAACAAGTCAACCAATCACCTCATCGGTGGAACCGAGCTCCACCTCGGAAACAAATCAATCCTAACACCGTATAAAGCAGAGCAAGTCAACTTCAACCCCGACACCGCATGAAGAAGAACAAGTCAAATCAAGTACCGATCGTCCAAATCGTAAAAAGAGCAGCACCGATCGTCCATGTCACTAAAAGGGCAGCGCCGACCGTCCACGTCACTAAAAGGGCAGCCCCGACCGTCCACGTCGTAAAAAGGACAGCGCCGACCGTCCACGTCGTGAAAAAGACAGTATCGACTTCCACGTCGTCAAACGAAAACCAAATCAAGTCAACCTCCATGCAAAAGAAGATCCATCAATATCATGCACACGACGCATATATATGGTGTGCATTTATTGATGGGAGCACTTTGTTGGGGTCAAAATTACATCCCGGTTAACTAAGTCAAAGTCAGTCAACCCCCAGCCAAGCGGGTCCAAGCCCAAGTCAAGACCAAGTATAGAAGAGGCCGGCTCCATACCAAGAATGAAGTAATAAATTAGTTCAATGCAATTTTTTTATAAATAAATGTATGAAAAATATGCAGAAAGCCAAAATTTTGTAAACCCCATGGCTTATGTGCAAAAAGAAATAAGCACATAATGCACGGGGTGGCACAAGTGCCATTTGGCAAAACTTAAGGGGCTATATGTAAAGTGTTTGGCTTATAAAAGCAAACATGATGAAAAAAATCAATAACTTTTCACTCTCAAAAAATTCAAAGGTTTGTGCCCCATCTCGTTTCTCTCAAGTTCTCCCCTTTCTTTTCATTTTCTAATTAAATCAAGAGTTTAATTCTTCTTTTTCAAAAAACAAATAGTTTTTCACCATAAACCCTCAAAGGGGAGTTCAGATCTCCCATCAAATCCCTAATGTATGGTGTTTTTCGTCACCCCGTTGAGATGGGAATACGCGCGCGCCTGTCAGGCGCATTACAGATTCCCCTGCCTAGGGTAGGGCGGGGTTTAATGATTGTAGGGATCCGAATCTCCGGCAGCCGCGGACTAAGCTGCCGTTAATTACCCCTCGCATTTGAAGCGAAGGAACCTCCGATTGACGGGTTAAACTGGTCATGCGAACTCAATGTGCAATGTTGTGTTTTGAAGGGATTTTGGATAATCGGGGGCCCCGCAGAGTTTTTTATGGGGGTCCCGCTACCCGGATAGCGGGTTAGGGGTCAAGGGGGCTAGCAGCCTCCTTGCGGGGTGCGGGGCAGCGCCCCTTTAGAAATTTTTTTCTAACAGGAACAGTGTCGTGGAGTATATGTGTGTACATATATATATATATGTATATATGTATATATATAAAAAGGGGGAAAAGGCATCGAAAGAATGCGTGGGGCCAGCGCAAGAGCGCTAGCGCACCATGTGTCAGCACGTAGGCGCTCGGGCGCTAGCGCACTGAGCGCTAGTGCGCCACGTGTCAGCACGTAGGCGCTAGGGCGCTAGCGCTTTGGACGCTAGTGCTCTGAGCGCAAGAGCGCTAGCGCACTGAGCGCTAGCGCGCCGAGTGTCAGCACGTGGGCGCTCGGACGCTAGCGCTCGGGCGCTAGCGCTCTAAGCGCAAGAGCGCTAGCGCGCCACATGTCAGTACGTGGGCGCTCGTACGCTAGCGCTTTAGGTGCTAACGCTCTGAGCGCAAGAGCG
Organism: Agapanthus africanus; assembly: GCA_030015575.1. Taxonomy (NCBI): domain Eukaryota; kingdom Viridiplantae; phylum Streptophyta; class Magnoliopsida; order Asparagales; family Amaryllidaceae; genus Agapanthus; species Agapanthus africanus. The sequence continues at coordinate 527,052,837 of CM057347.1, read as the reverse complement.
CCAGTGCTTTGAGCGCTAGCGCGCCACGTGTCAAACATGTAGGCGCTCGAGCGCTAGCACGCTAGCGCTATGAGCGCTAGCGCGCCACGTGTCAGCACGTGGGCGCTCGAGCGCTAGCGCTCTGGGCGCTAGCGCTCTGAACGCAAGAACACTAGCGCACCACGTATCAGCACGTGGGCGCACGAGCAGCAAAAGGGACTTGGTCCCTGCAATGGGAGTTATACTCCCAGAAAGGAGCACTTATTATTCTGTGTGTGTGTGTGTGTGTGTGTGTGTATATGAGGAGTTAAACTCCTAAGATGTTTGGAAGCTGATGAAGGGCTTCTCCCCTTGAGCCCTAGTTCTTCCCCAAAGTGGGGTTTCTGGAGATGGGTCTCCTTCTTCCTTTGTTGGCCGGATCTTGAAGATCAAGAATATGAGATTCTAAAAATCTCTCCTTTCTGAGATCTGATGGCAGATCTGAGTTCCCCTTTGTGGGTTTTGTGGTGAAAAACTATTTAGTTTTGGAAAAGGAAGAGTAAAACTCTTGATTTAATTAAAAAAAGAATGAAGGTTTAGAACCTTGAGGAAGGAGAAGATCACAGATCTAGATTTTTCTTTGGAGAGAGAAAGTTGTTGGGATATTTTCATTATTCTTGCCTTTATAGGCTATACACTTTATATATAGCCCCTTGAGCTTTACAAAAAAGGCATTTTAGCCATCCCATGGCTCATGTGTCATTTCTTTTTGCACATAAGCCATGGGCTTACAAAAATTTGGCTTTAAGCCCATTTCGCATACATTCATGCATAAAAAATTACATAAAAATTATTTATTATATGATCTATATTTTGGCATGGAGAAGGCTGGCCGCGGACTCGACTTGGGCATGGGCCCGCTTGACCTGGACTTAGGCCCACCTGGCTTGGGGGTTGACCTTGACTTTGACTCGGTCAACCTGTGTGCAAATTTTTACCCCAACAAATTGCCCCCCATCAATAAATGCACACAGCATATTTGAGTTGTGTGCATGAAATTGATGGATCTTGAAGCTGAACTTCGAGGTGGAACATCATTCCGGGAGCGGAGCATCATCCTGGGGAGCATGATTTCCGGGGATCGGAGGAGATCGCAGCATCATTCCGAAGCGCAGAGTATAATTCCAACATCGGAGCATCATTCCGAAGGGCGGAGCATGATTCCAGGGATCGGAGAATCATTCCGAAGGGCGGAGCATGATTCTAGAGATCGGAGCATCATTCCGAAGGGCGGAGCATGATTCCAGAGATCGGAGCATCATTCCGAAGGGCGGAGCATGATTCCAGAGATCGGAGCATCATTCCGAAGGGCGGAGCATGATTCCGGGGATCGGAGCATCATTCCGAAGGGCGGAGCATGATTCCAAGGATCGGAGCATCATTCCGAAGAGCGGAGCATAATTCCATGGATCGGAGCATCATTCCGAAGGGCGGAGCATGATTCCGGGGATCGGAGCATCATTCCGATGAGCGGAGCATGATTCCAAGGATCGGAGCATCATTCCGAAGAGCGGAGCATGATTCCAGATATCGGAGCATCATTCCGAAGGGCGGAGCATGATTCCGAAGGGCGGAGCATGATTCCAGAGATCGGAGCATCATTCCGAAGGGCAGAGCATGATTCCGGGGATCGGAGCATCATTCCGAATGGCAGAGCATGATTCCGGGGATCGGAGCATCATTCCGATGAGCGGAGCATGATTCCAAGGATCGGAGCATCATTCCGAACATCGGAGCATGATTCCAGGGGATCGGAGCATCATTCCGATGAGCGGAGCATGATTCCAGGGGATCGGAGCATCATTCCGATGAGCGGAGCATGATTCCAAGGATCGGAGCATCATTCCGAAGAACGGAGCATGATTTCAGGGGATCGGAGCATCATTCCTATGAGCGGAGCATGATTCCAGGGGATCGGAGCATCATTCCGATGAGCGGAGTATCATTCCAGGGTTCAGAGCATCATTCCGAAGAGCGGAGCATGATTCCAGGGATCGGAGCATCATTCCAATGAGCGGCAGACGTTCTGACCGAAGCATAATTTCGATGCAGAGGTTGATTCCCAGGCGAAGTATAATTCCGATAGGGAAGGCAGGTACTCCGAGGCGAAGTATGATTCCGATACGGGGTACATTCTGAAACGAAGCATGATTTCGACGCAGAGCTTGCTGATTTGATTTGATTCGGGTTGACATCAGTATCGCTATACTGGAATATAGTACCAGAAGCAAATCATCATTTGTCATGAAAGGATTTGAGAATTGGTTTTGGTTTGGCATCTGTATTGCTACACCGGAATAATACCAGGAGCAACTCATCATTTGCCCCTGGAGGATTTGGGAATTGGTTTTTGCTTGGCATCAGTATCGCTATACTGGAATATGGTACCAGGAGCGAATCATCATTTGCGCTTGCTTATCAGGAAGCGATGGCTTACGAGACAGGTTTTAGGTTCCTATCACCTAAGACTTTTCAATTTTGTGAGCCGTAAGGGTCTCACAAAGCATTTTCTCCTTACGAGTCGTAAGGATCCCGTAGGTGTATTTTCTCCTTAGGAGTCGTGGGGACTCCTAAATGTGTTGCTCCTTTGTAAGTCGTAAGGATCTCACGTGGGAATTTTCTCCTCACAAAGTCGAGAGGACTTTGCAAGTGCATTTCATCTTTTTTTCACGAGTTTGCGCCTTTTCGGGTTTTCACAAACTCGCCGGCAGTCCTGCTGTTTTTACTCACGGAGCCCTTTCGGGTTTTCATCCGTGCCCATTTTGCTTGTGAACATACCTTCTTTTTTTTTCTTCTTCTCTTTTTTCTTCTTTTTCCTTTTTTTTGAATCTTCCCTGCCTGTGGGACTTTGAATGTGGTCTCGCCGGTAGGACTTGGTAGAGATTGGGATCGTTTTACACTCATGGATTATATACGGTTTTGCTGGATGTATGATCCAGACCGTAGGGCCATAAAAATTTTCGGGACTTTGTTGGCGTCTGCATCGCTGCACTGGAATATGGTACTAGGAGCGACTCATCATTTGCCACTTGGGAATTTGGATTTGGAATTTGGCTGGCATCTGCATCGCTGCACTGGAATATGGTACCAGGAACGGCTCATCATTCGCCATTGGGGTATGGGATTTAGAATTTGGTTGGCGTCTGCATCGCTACACTGGAATATGGTACCAGGAGCGACTCATCATTCGCCATTGGGAATTTGAATTTGGAATTTGATTGGCGTCTGCATCGCTACACTGGAATATGGTACCAGGAGCGACTCATCATTCGCCATTTGAGAGTTTGGGTTTGGTTGGCGTCTGCATCGCTGCACTGGAATATGCTACCAGGAGCGACTCATCATTTGCCGTTGGGAATTTGAGTTTGGAATTTGGTTGGCGCCTATATCGTTACACTGGAATATGGTACCAGGAGCGACTCATCATTCGCCATTATTATTTTTTTTGTTTTACCGCGATTGCTCTATCATTTCAGTTTTTCTTATAGCGAAGGTATCGATTGCCCTATCATTTCGGCTATTTATTCGACATTGCCCTATCATTTCTGCTTTTCTTTACATTTCTTTTATTTACACATTTTTTGTTTATTTACATATATAATTTTTTTACACATTCCCAGTTTAACGACTTAGAGGTCGAATGTTCCCAGTTTAATGACGAGGTGGTCAGCTGCTTCCAGTTTAACGACTTAGTGGTCAATTGTTCCCAGTTTAACGACGTGGTGGTCATCTTTACTTATCCCAGCTCCTTGAATTTTGATCTTGGCGGAGCTGTATTGATGACCGCAGCTCTGCGTATTGCCGATACATCCGAGAACTGTGAGGTTTTTCCAAGCTTGTATTGGTCCTCTGCCCAATCTTTAAAAACACAGCAGTCTTTAATGGCATGACTTATCACCCTGTGATAGGGGCAGTATACGGGATTGCCGGTCATATTCATTTCATGTGGCCTCTTCGGAATAGGCAATTGCAGACCGTTGTTCAAGGCTTCCTCGAATATATTGCGGACCTCATCCCTCCTGAAGGAGTACACCTTTTTCTTTCTCTCCATTAGAGTAGGTGCCCTTACTGATGCTGGTTCTTGAGGCCGATCAGTCTTTGGTTTGCCTTTTTCAGATAGTGGCACATGTCTGGGAGGATTGGGTTCCCGAAAGGCTTCGGTCTCCGTTTGTATGGAATCGGCGGTCGTAGCTTGACTGTTTGCCAACACGCCTTTAGACGGTTCTATCTCTCCCGTCTTGTATTGCCTTTCGACCCAATCTTTGAAGATGAAGCAGTCCTCAATGGCACGACCTATCACCCTATGATAGGGGCAATATTTTGGGTCGTCGGTCATATTCGCTTTCTGTGGTCTCTTTGATTCTGGCAGTTGTAGACCGTTTCTTAGAGCGTCCCTGAATATCTTGTGGACTTTTTCCCTTTTGAAAGAATAGGCTTTTTTCAGTTTCTCTTTCAGAGACGATCCCTCCCGGCGTATGTATCGGAGGGACTGGAGGCTGATTGCGGTCGTTTTTCGCGTAGGCGCTCCGCTCTTAGGTTGAAGGGGGTATCAGTCGGCTGCCTCCGGGTATCAATCCCTGGCTCATGAACCAAAATTTGATTCTGCTGTAATTGCAATCGGGCGACTTGGGTCGCGAGATCTGTCGCGACGTTTGCCAATTCGTCGACCTTGGACTGTACCTTGGCTAACTTCTCGTCCCTGTCCTGAAGTTGCCTCTGAAGCTATCGGAATAACGCTTATTCTGTAGTTCCGGCTATGACAACCAGGTCATCTTTAATGCCTGAGCTCAATTCCACAGGAACCACGGGCTCCTCTGGCTTTTCAGCCTGAGCGGGCTCTTCATCACTTAGATCGAGCCGATGCTGGGTAGCGTCAATCATATCATCACCATGGCTGTGAAGAAGAGGAGGATTCGTTTCTTCATGTTCGGCCATATAGACAGTACGAACCACATACCCAGCCATCTCTTTATCTTTGGCGGGGTAACCCGTCCTTGAAGACTCATGAAGCTCAGCCTAGTATGAGCCCTAGCCCTTTTGTTGGCTCTGTATCTGAGCCTTTTCTGCCTTAGCTTCTTGATTTTGAGGGCTTGGCGGGCATCTGTTTCCTGGGAAGCCACCGTGAGTCGATTAGCGAGGAGCTTAGAGAAGACACCCGATCGAGCAGTTGTCAGGGGCATCGCCAGAGCTTGCTCGAGATGCCTTGTTGTTTTGTTGGTGTTGATTGCCTTGCCCCCAGCTAGGGCCAAGAAAAGTCGTTCAGACACCGACTTGCGTTTGGGTTGGGGCGCCCTCGAGATCACCACATTTGGTCTCTTGCCTTTCGAGACCGGTCTGTCTGTTGCTGGAGCTTGAGGAGCTGGGATGGCGTTAGCTGACACGAACAGGATAGAGCCGAATGATAGTAGCTCATCCTCCCATTGTCGCCCGAGACTGGCCGGAAGGACCGTCCTGGAGTCCATCTTCATCGTGTAGGAGACGGGAGTCATGCTGAGAGCTGAGATCGTCCTTGGAGACATTGTTGAAAAGTGATTGCTTGAAGACCTGCATGAAAGAGCATTATTTTAGTATAAATATAGATATATATACTGATTGAGTTCGCATGAACGTTTAAACGAAATATGGGAGGAGAGACCAGTCCCACCGGGCGTGCCAGAATCTGTAAGGTGTTTTTCGTCCCCCCGTTGAGATGGGAAAACGCGCGCGCTTGTCAGGCGCATTACAGATTTCCCCTGCCTAGGGTAGGCCGGGGTTTAATGATTGTGGGGATCCGAATCTCCGGCAGCCGCGGACTAAGCTGCCGTTAATTACCCCTCGCCTTTGGAGCGAGAGAACCTCCGATTGACCGATTAAACTGGTCATGCGAACTCAATGTGCAGTGTTATGTTTTGAAGGGGTTTTGGATATATCGATGGCTCCGCAGAGTTTTTTACGGGGGTCCCGCTACCCGGATAGCGGGCTAGGGGTCAAGGAGACTAGCAGCCCCCTTGCGAGGTGCGGGGCAGCGCCCCGTTAGAATTTTTTTTCTAATAGGGACAGTGTCGTGGAGAATGTGTGTGTGTACATATGTATACATATGTATATATATAAAAAAGGGGAAAAGGTATCCAAAGGATGCGTGGGGTCAGCGCCAGCGCTTTGAGCGCTAGCGCACCACGTGTCAGCACGTGGGCGCTCGGACGCTAGCGCACTAAGCGCTAGTGCGCCATATGTCAGCACGTGGGTGCTAGGGCGCTGGCGCTTTGGGCGCTAGTGCTTTGAGCGCGAGCGCACTGAGCGCTAGCGCGCCACATGTCAGCACGTGGGCGCTCGGGCGCGGGCGTCTTGGACGCTGGCGCCTTAGGCGCTGGCGCTCTGAGCGCAAGAGCGCTAGCGCGCCACGTATCAGCACGTGGGCGCTCGGACGCTAGCGCTCTGAGCACAAGAGTGCTAGCGCGCCACGTGTCAGCACGTGGGCGCTCGAGCGCTAGCGCTCTGGGCGCTAGCGCAAGAGCGCTAGCGCGCCACGTGCCAGCACGTGGGCGCTCAAGCACCAAAAGGGACTTGGTCCCTGCAATGGGAGTTATACTCCCAGAAAGGAGCACTTATTATTCTCTGTGTGTGTGTGTGTGTATGAGGAGTTAAACTCCTAAGATGTTTAGAAGCTGATGAAGGGCTTCTCCCCTTGAGCCTTAGTTTTTCCCCAAAGTGGGGTTTCTGGAGATGGGTCTCCTTCTTTTTTCTTTGTTGGCCGGATCTTGAAGATCAAGAAATATGAGATTCTAAAAATCTCTCCTTTCTGAGATCTGATGGCAGATCTGAGTTCCCTTTTGTGGGTTTTGTGGTGAAAAACTATTTAGTTTTGGAAAAGGAAGAGTAAAACTCTTGATTTAATTAAAAAAAAAGATGAAGGTTTAGAACCTTGAGGAATGAGAAAATCACAGATCTAGATTTTTCTTTGGAGAGAGAAAAAGTTGTTGGGATATTTTCATTATCCTTGCCTTTATAGGCTGTACACTTTACATAAAACCCCTTGAGCTTTACAAAAAAGGCATTTTAGCCATCCCATGGCTCATGTGCCATTTCTTTTTGCACATAAGCCATGAGCTTACAAAAATTTGGCTTTATACCCATTTCGCATACATTCATGCATAAAAAAATACATAAAAAATTATTTATTATATGATCTATATTTTGGCATGGAGGAGGCTGACCGCGGGCTCGACTTGGGCATGAGCCCGCTTGACCTGGGCTTGGGCCCACCTGGTTTGGGGGTTGACCTTGACTTTGACTCGGTCAACCGGTGTGCAAATTTTTACCCCAACACCTAAAAGGGAGATTTTTGATCTCACCTTCCCTTTTCTCCAAGATCCAGCAAAAGGAGAGGAGGAGGAAGAAGACCCACCTCAAAAAATCCCACTTTTGGAGGATCCAATGCTCCAGCGAGAAGAAATGGGTCCTCTTTGATTATCTCCGAAGATCTTCGAGGAGTTCAACTCCAAGATCTAAATTCTCAAAGGAGTTTAACTCCAAATCCAGGCCTTTTAAGAGTTTAACTCCAAATCCACATCCAATTTCTTATATAGGAGTTTAACTCCAAATCCAAATCTTTTGGGAGTATAACTCCACATCTATATCTACTTCCTATTTAGGAGTTCAACTCCAAATTCCCTCGGGAGTTCAACTCCTAGCCCAGGAGCTAACCCCCTTTCTCCGCTGGTGTTTCAGCGGCCGCGTGCCGTGCACGTAACCTGCTGGCGCCCAGCAGTCGCGTGCAGCGCACGTGATCCGTGGACGCCCAGCGCCCACGGATCTGATATATGACCCGCGGGCGCCCGGCACCCACGCGCGGGGCATGCGTCCTTAGGACGCTCCTCACCCCCCTAAACTCTGCGAAGCCCCTATATATCCAAATCCCTTCAAAACACAACACACGTACACGGCACATTGAGTTCGCATGACCAGTTTGACCCGTCAATCGGAAGTTCTCTCGCTCCAAAAGCGATGAATAATTAACGGTAGCTTAGTCCGCGGCTGCAGGAGATTCGGATCCCCACAATCAATAAAGCTCGGCCTATCCTAGACAGAGAGAATCTGTATGCGCCTGACAAGCGCGCGAATTCCCATCTCAATAGGATGACGAAAAACATCCTACATATACATAAGATTTTGACATTTTTGATAGCTTGTTTAAGGTCTGATATTTACCTTTTGGAGCTCTTTTCAACCATCTTAATCTGAAATTTGATTCATGCTTCTCTTTTTTTATGCAATAAATATAACAACAATTACTGAGCCTTTTATCCCAAGCATATAGGGTAGGCTACATGAACCAACATGAGAATCACGCCGGGTCCAGCACATGAATCCTCCGCCTCCACTCACTTCTATCGAACAATATACTTTCATTGAGGCCTTTGGCAACCATATCTTTTCGTATCGTCTCCATTCATGTTTTCTTCGGTCTCCCTTTCGTCCTTTTGATATTTCCTATATAGAGAGTATACATTCGTCAAATCGGTACTTACATAGGTCTGCGTCGCACATGATCAAACCATCTTAGCCGGTTTTCCTGCATCTTCTCCTCTACAGATGCTACACCAACTTTTACACGAATATTCTCATTTCGCACCTTATCTTTTCTAGTGCTACCATACATCCAACAAAGCATGTGTATCTCCGCTGCGTGTATCTTCTATGTATGATGCTTCTTAGGAGTTCAGCATTCTATACCATATAATAAGACATGCCGAATAGCATTCCGATTAAACCTCCCTTTCAACTTTAATGCAATAAATATATAAATAAATAAATTTATCTTCATAACAATAAGATTTAAGGATCATAATTAAGGAGAGCATGCGATGAAGTTGTAGTGACAATTATCTGTGTGATATTTTGCTAGAAAGAAACTACATAATATTTACAAGCGTGGTGCATAAGCACTAATAAGAGCTTATAACTTTGATCCAACAGAGAGCTTGATTTTTTTACTTTCTACACAATGCTTATTGCCCTTAAGATGTTTTAAACTCGTTAAAGAGTTGTTAACAAACAAAGGAACCAATCAACCTGTCTTTTCTATGTAAGAGAAAAAAGTAACTTGATAAGTGCAGATATAGTACATATTAATTATTGACGGAACCGAAAAATTTAAACATCTCGTCTAAATTCTCTCAGAATAGACGCTTGCTAGCGTCATCAAGACCTATCTGTGATGCATAAGCACTAATAATATTAAGAATCTTCCCACCTAAAATAAGCTTAACCAGTAAAATTCTATCTTCTTTTCTTCTAATCTTAACTACATTCTCAAGCAACCGTCTATCCATAATTATGCATATCCCATTATGATTTTTATCTCTATCCGTATACCAAAGTTTATAACTCCAAGGCTTTATGACTCTACCATTTTCACCTACCCACTTAGTTTTTTGAAAACCTATGTTTCAAGAAATTAGACGGATCCTATGAAACCTTTGCTTATTTGTCACTACATATGGGGTCCGATTTAGCGCGCCGCTTTCGGACAACGATCTAGAAGCCCTTGCATACTTAACACTACACCCGGGATCCGATGTAGCGCGTCGCTGAGTAGGGGACGTCCCAACGATATTCTGATTATCGTTCATTGTGACAAAGTTTTACGTTGGCTGTCACAAGCCTACCACAACGCTCACCCTTTCTCATCCGGACTTGGGACCGGCAACGGTGGGTTTAAAGTCTAATTAGCTTCTATTTTATTTTTATTTTTAAATTTAAATTGGCAGGTAATATTACTCAAGTCAACCCCACATAGGTTTTTATCTCACTCTCACGGCTCAGTCCCACATCTGCAAAAAGTGTGGTGCAGATATGTTTAGAACCTCAGATCATGTGAAATCTATGATAATTGGCAAAAGCTAACCTTCACAATATGAGGTTCAACTAGCTATATGGTGGAATTTGATTTTTTTTCTTGAATCAAAGATTAGCCTGTTGCCGCTTTATTTTTCTCAATTTAAAAGGTACATGAAAGAAGAAGAGGAGTATGTTCCCAGATGACTCAAAAGGTGATGTTCTAGTTTATATTAATAGCTTTTGTTTTCCAGTCAATTCTCTGATACAAGATTGATTAAAATTTTGTCAGCAGAATACATGAGGAAAGGAAGGGAAGAAAGAAATTGCCGATAAAATGAGGTAAGAAACCATTGTATCATTGTTTTAGAACATTTCCAACACTGATCAATGAATGATCATTGATGGTGTCAGTTTAGAGATAAGTAACTACTCATGTAACTGTTGCATATTGAAATAGACGGAATGTCGAAGTTTGCTTTTTGGCCGAACACGCTATATGCTAATCAATTTTTTGATCTTTGTCTTAACTTTTTCCATCAAGAGTATGACTTGAAGTCGAAACTCCCGAAAAATGAGAGAAGTTGGTCACAAAAAAGCAAGCTGGTTAGTAAACTACCTCGTACTGTAATGCACATTTACGATTTATGCAGCCCTTCAGATGTTAAGTAGACCGTTTCATCCAAATGATGATAAAAGATGGTTGCAGTGCAAAGGATACCTAACGGAGAGAAGTTATTTATTGGTGGTCATCTCAATGGACATGTAGATACTAGTCGTAGCGGGTTTGATACTATCCATGGAGGTTTTGGTTTTGGACAAACAAATGAAGCAGGCAGCTCGATTCTAGATTTTTCCTTGTCTTATGACTTGATCTTAGCAAACACTTGCATGGTTTAGGAAAAGATAGTATCACCTTATTACCTTTAGGAGCGAATCAAGTGTAACTCAAATAGACTTTTTTCTGACGAGAATGATAGATAGAGGTTGTTATATCGACTGTAAGGTAGTGCTAGGGGAGAGTGTGACCACTTAATATAGAATTTTAGTTCTACATTTTCGATTTAGAAGAGAATCTAGGAGGATTAGACGTAAGGTAGAATCTAGAATTAAGCGGTGGCGACTGAAGGGAGATAACCAAAAAACTTTTATAGATCGTGTGGTTCAAAATACGAATTGGCAGTCTGAAAATGATTCAGACAGAACATGGAATAAAATGGCTAGTTGTATCAAGAGAGTAGCCAGAGATCTATTTGGCGAGTCGAGAGGTGGTGCTCCACCATCTAAGGACACATCATGGTGGAATGAAGAAGTAAAGGCTGCTATTAAAATCAAGAGAAATTCTTATAAAGATTTGAAGAAAAGCAGAAATGCGGAGAGAATTGAGAAGTATAAAATGGCTAAAAAGAAAGTTAAGAAAGCTGTTCGGAAACCTAAACCTAAGGTCTACAAGGAGATGTACGAGAAGCTGGACACTAAGGAGGCTGAAAATGATATATACTGGATTACTCGGATACGGAAAAAGAAGACCAGAAACTTATTGTAACAACCCTATTTGAATGCAATAAATCAAAAGTTATTCAAGATTCTTTCCCCAAATTTTTGATTTTTATTTGGCCTCTAAAATATTCTAATTTAGATTTTTCTCTGTAAACAAATTTGATATGGAAAATATTCAGCTTTTATATTATATAAATAATTTCTTAGTGACAGCAAAATAACATTTTTCGTATCTGTTTACTGTTAAAATGAGAACAAGAAAATCTGCACCGAATCTCAAAAATACGACCAATTAAAGATATGCATCTTTATACATATAATTATAAAATTTATATATACAACAAAATCTCTCTTTATCTCTCATTCTCACAACTTTTCTCTCTCTCTCTCTCTCATACGCGCACCCCTCTTTCCCCGCTGCTCTCGTCCCTAACCCTCGAAAACCCTAACCCTAGTCGTCGCCGCCGCCGCCGCAGATCCCGAGCCCTCCTCTCGCCTCCATCAACGCGTCTCCTCCCTCCTTCGCCTTCGCCCTCGTCCTCATCCCACCGACGCCGCCTCCGTCCATCGTCGCCGCCACAAATCCCGACCCCTTTATCTCATCCCATCGCCCGTGCCTTCACCTCGCAGCTGCTCCCCTCTCTCCTCCGACCGCGACGTCGCCTGCCCCACTACCTCACAGCTTTCCCATCGCCGGATCTGTGCACTCGACGCCTTCACGACTCGACTAGGACCCATCCAAACCCTAGCTTGATACCATCACCATCCTCTGTAAGTTTCCTTGATCCCTGTTTCTTTTCTGGAAAAAAAAAAGAAGAGAAATAAATAAATAAATAAATAAAATGGTAGGGAATCAATGAACAATTTGAAAGGGGAAAATTTGTATCAAACCCTAAATTTAGATAATTTTGTGTGACAATTTGTGTGTAGATACTTATAAATTAAATCGATGAAATTTATCTAGGCGGATCATATAACTCAGATCCAAAGTCGCACCTTAGCTGAGATCGTGCCTGCATTTTTGTACATCTTTTCCGTGATCGCTATCCCCAGGCAAGTACTCTTGCTCTTTTCATTTTGTCGATGCAACATCGGCGATTATCTAAATTAGTTCTTAACCTGTACAAGTTTGAATATTTGAGGAAAGATGTTTATTTCACAGTTTTAGCATATGTCCTTACCGTAACACTTGCTAATATATAATGCTGACTGCTGCTTGCTTTTCGTTACGTAATGCTATGACATGAATATTATGCACATGAATCCTTTTACATACTTCATACACATTCGAGACTCATGTTGATTACATGTATAGAACATCTTGATTTGACATGCTTACTCGTGACCTTTATTATTTATTTTTTTTAAGTGAAATCATTAATTAGAGTGCTGGACTACATGCCATGACACCACTATTCTCCAGTTTTTCTTCCATACAATTACCATACTGCAAGTTCCTGTCTTTTCAGCATTCTTAATTGGTGATTTTAATATTTACCATAGTAACTATACATACGTGGGTGTTGGGGTAGTTTGAGTGTGCGTTGTACAACAGGATCTCAGGAGTCCCATGCCGGCAGCTCGTACCGGGCTATAGCGGTCACATGATTACAGCTCGTACCGGGCTATAGCGGTCACATGATTACAGCTCGTACCGGGCTATAGCGGTCACATGATTACAGCTCGTACCGGGCTATAGCGGTCACATGATTACAGCTCGTACCGGGCTATAGCGGTCACATGTTTACAGCTCGTACCGGGCTATAGCGGTCTCTTGTTCATTCCACAGTTGGGCCCGTGTTTCCTAGCCCCTGGGGCACCACTCTTGGGTTAGGAATACTCCTGCAGAGGTTGACGCACACACTCAAGCTTACGATAGGATAGTTTACCTTTTAGTGGCCAGTTAGGTTATGACATGATCCCTTACATACATGTTTCATAGTGTTAGTGCATTTAATTAATTATATACATGCTTTCTTGCGCACAGGGCTTCACTTTTATATATTCTTGTTATTATGTTACACACACTTTTACGTTGAGTACTTGTTGGGATGTTCTGACATCCCTGAGATTTGCCATCTCAGGTTTAGAGACAGATCTGCAGGCTGAGCAGGACCAGAGTGGCTACCCGGACTTTGCTAAAGATCATTAATCGTAGGTTTATTTTCCTTTACTTTTAGCTTTTAGCATGTGCGCCCTTATGGGACATTAGGACTTTTGTATCTCTTTCGGATCTTATTTTATTCCGAATCTTTTGTTTTGGATCTTTAATTGCATCAGTTATCTAGTGGATCCATTTTTAGGATTTCTTGTGGTTTCATTGCAGCATGATTATCGGTATTATTTCTTTTGGTATTGGATTTTGTTATTGACAGGTTAATCTAGACAGCCTTATGTGACTATGGAAGGACTTTTCCCTACCGTAGGTAGCATGGCTGGCCTTCGTCGCTCCCCGTACTTCACATTTTGGGATGGGGGGCGTGACAAGGTTTTGTTGGTATCAGAGCCCAGGCTTACTTCAAAGTTAGTCTTGGTTCTACTGACCTTTCAGGTTAGAAACACATGTCTAGGTTTTCCCCAGTATGTCATGCTGCAGATTCCGTTGACTCTGACCGTAGGATTCGGGCGACTTACATAGAGTTACGATATTGTGCCCATGTACCGCGGCATGGATACAATACGGTATTCTGTATGAGTAACTTAGAGTCCTACACTTGATCTGTATTCTTTTAATTGATTATTTTCCTTATCTCTTTGCTTCACTCAGTTTTAATATTTTGAATCTAAACCTCGTTTTCGTTGCTAAATCTCGTCGTTTGTTTTGACCTCAGAATTATGGCCGAAGAAAATTTGCGAGTATATGGGAGACGAGACAACAATACTGCACTACTTGGAGTTATACGTGGCATGCTGGAGAGTCAACAACAGCAGACCGAATTGCTACAAGGGGGCCTACTTGCTTCTCAGCAGACCGCTACTGCGGCCTTGAACAAGGTGGCTGAGGTTCGTGAAGGTAGACGCCCGGGCAGCGTCGCTGATTTCAGGAGACTACAGCCGGCAGTTTTCACTGGCACAGGCGGACCACTGGATGCCGAGCAGTGGGTTGTCGACATGGGGAATTTACTGTCAGCCGCCCGGGTTCCTGAAGAGGACAAAGTGGATATAGTCAAGATTCAACTGCAGGATATTGCTAGAATTTGGTGGCTCGCGGAAGAGAACAGGTTGGAGAAACCGATTACATGGACTGATTTCTCTACGGCTTTTCTTGGGAAATTCTTCCCTAAATCGGCCAGGATCGAAATGGAACAGCAATTTATCAATCTTCGTCAGAGAGATCGCACAGTGGACGAGGTAGCGGCCGAGTTTATCCGACTCAGTCGTTTTGCTCCTTCAATGGTAGCCCAGGAAGAGGATAGGGCTAGAAGATTCTTACAGTGTCTCACTCTGGAAATACAAGAGAAGTTAGCTTCACATGATCTGAGGACTTATTCAGAAGTATTAGATGCGGCCCGCAGAATTGAGACAGTTATGGATAGAAGGAAGAAACTTCAGAGCGGAAGATTCAAACGACCCGTGAATCAAACTTCAGGAAGGATTCCAGTTAGACAGCATGGAGGAGTTCAGATGAAGCGTACCGCAACCCCACCACAACGGGAATCTACGGTTTGTGGATACTGTCGGATACCGGGACACATCGAAAGGAATTGCCGCCGCGCTAAGGGTCTATGTCTGATTTGTGGTGCTAGCGACCATCAGATTGGGAGTTGTCCAAGGAGAGCAGAGCGCAACCAACCTCAGAAAGGACTTGTCCCTCAGGAGCAACTTTTTGAGCAGAGGCGAGGAAACACAGGTCGTGGACAGGGACGGGCCTTTACACTGACAGCTGAGCAGGCGGAAGCATCGGAGGATGTCGTTTCAGGTACCGTTCAAATTTGTTCTGTTCCTGCTAGAGCACTTTTCGATTCTGGAGCTTCGCATTGTTTTATGTCTTTGGATTTTGCCACAACACATTCTATTGCACACAAAACACTGACTAGAGGTTGGGACATTCACACTGGAAATTGGGTAGTTACCACCAACCTAGAGTGCAAGCTTTGTCCAGTTGTGATTTGCGGCAGAGAGCTTTTCGCAGATTTCCTGTTGATTGGGACCGGTAGTTATGATGTCGTCTTAGGAATGGATTGGTTGGGCACCTTTCACGCACATATTGATTGTCGGGCCAAAACTGTAAACTTTCGCATTCCTAACCACCCAGAGTTCGTGTTCATTGGAGGGAGCAAATCTCTGGGACCCATAAAGTTCAGAGCAAGGCCGACGTGCGACATACTAGCATCAATGGAGGTTGATATGAGTTCGGCACCGGTCGTAGTTCGGGAATTTTTGGATGTCTTTCCTGAGGACTTACCCGGCTTACCCCCGCCTCGTGCTTTGGGGTTTTCGATAGAATTATTGCCAGGAACGGCACCAATTTCTAAGTCACCCTACAGGATGGCACCGGTTGAATTGGCGGAATTGAAGAAGCAGATAGAAGACCTCCTCAGCAAAGGATTCATTCGCCCGAGTACTTCTCCGTGGGGCGCTCCAGTTTTACTAGTAAAGAAGAAGGACGGCTCGTTGCGCATGTGCATCGACTACCGAGAGTTGAACCGGGTTACAATTAAGAACAAGTACCCTATACCTCGGATCGATGATTTGTTCGATCAATTGTGTGGTGCTCGAGTGTTCTCTAAGTTGGATCTTCGGTCGGGGTATCATCAAGTTCGTGTTAAAGCGGAGGATGTATGCAAAACAGCCTTCAGAACTCGATACGGTCATTATGAATTCTTGGTAATGCCATTCGGTGTTACTAATGCCCCAGCCGTGTTCATGGATTTGATGAACCGAGTTTTCTCCCAGTACCTTGATCAGTTTGTCGTAGTTTTCATCGACGACATTCTTGTGTACTCCAAAAGCAAGGAGGAGCATGCCGAGCATTTGAGGATCGTGTTGCAAATACTGAGGCAAGAAAAGTTTTACGCCAAGCTCAGTAAATGCGAGTTTTGGCTTGAACAAGTTCAATTTTTGGGCCACATCGTTTCTGGAGACGGTATATCAGTAGATCCGGCGAAAATTGAAGCAGTGAAGGATTGGCCAGCACCGAAGTCAGTAGCAGAGATTAGAAGTTTCTTGGGACTCGCAGGCTACTACCGCAGATTTGTTAAAGATTTTGCACGAGCGGCTGAGCCATTGACAAGACTTACTCGAAAGGGGATACCATTCGTATGGTCAGAAGAGTGCAACCGAGCTTTCGAATTATTGAAGGAGAAACTCACAACCGCACCCATATTGACCGTACCAGATGGGACAGGAGGACTGGTGATTCATAGCGACGCTTCCGGTAAGGGGCTAGGCTGTGTCTTGATGCAACGTGGGAGTGTTGTCGCTTATGCCTCGCGTCAACTGAGGACGCACGAGAAGAATTACCCGACTCACGATTTAGAGTTGGCCGCTGTAATCTTTGCTTTGAAAATTTGGAGGCATTATCTTTTGGGAGAACGGGTGGAAATTTTTACGGACCATAAGAGCTTGAAATACGTATTCACGCAGAAGGAGCTAAATATGAGACAACGTAGGTGGTTGGAGTTCATGGCTGATTATGATATCGATTTGAAATATCATCCCGGGAAAGTAAATGTGGTACCGGATGCTCTCAGTCGGAGACCGACAGCGATGTGGTTGACTGGCCAGAAGGAACTCATTGATGAATTTCGAAGGCTCAATTTAGAAGTGGTAGAGCGGGGGACGCCCGGACAATATTGGCAACTACAGGTGCAGTCTTCGTTAGTTGATCGTATTAAAGCTGCACAGACTAGGGACCCGCAACTGCAGAAACTCCGTGGGTTAGTAGAGGCAGGATTGAGAACAGACCTATTGATACACGAAGATGGCTCTTTAAGATTTGGCAGTCGATTATGCGTGCCAAAGGGCGACGTTCGAGAGGAAGTGTTGAAGGAAGCACACAGTTCAGCTTATTCGGTGCACCCGGGTGGTACCAAGATGTATAGGGACGTTAAACAACACTTTTGGTGGAATGGCATGAAGAGAGAGATTGCCCGCTATGTGTCGAAGTGCTTAGTGTGCCAGCAGGTGAAGGCCGAACATCAGCGAGTGGCCGGCCTATTGCAACCACTTCCCATTCCCCAGTGGAAGTGGGAACACATCACTATGGACTTCGTGACGGCTTTACCACGAAGTCCTAAGGGCAATAATGCTATTTGGGTCATCGTCGACCGCCTCACAAAGGCGGCCCATTTTCTACCCTTTCAGGTGGGACAATCGACGGAGACATTGGCAGAGAAGTATATGCAAGAGATCGTACGGCTGCATGGGGTGCCTATCACTATAGTATCGGACCGAGACACGAGATTCCTCTCACATTTCTGGAGAAGCCTACAAGAGAGTTTAGGCACTCGTCTTAGCTACAGCACAGCTTACCATCCCCAGACTGACGGGCAGTCTGAACGTACGATACAGATACTAGAAGATATGTTGAGAGCCTGTATGCTAGATTTCAAGGGATCATGGGTGGATCATCTTCACTTGGTGGAATTCTCGTATAATAACAGCTATCAGGCGAGTATCCAGATGGCACCATTCGAGGCACTTTACGGACGTAAATGTCGTTCTCCACTTTGCTGGGATGATGTGGGTGAGCGAAGATTATTGGGACCGGAGCTCGTAACCCAAACAGTTGAGAAGGTCCAGTTGATCAGGGACCGTATCAAGACAGCACAGGATCGTCAGAAGAGCTGGGCAGACACTAATCGAAGACCTCTCGAGTTTGGAGTAGGAGAGCATGCCTTCCTTAAGATTTCGCCGACTCGAGGAGTGATTAGATTCGGTAGTCGTGGGAAACTCAGTCTTCGATTTATTGGACCATTCGAGATTGTGGAACGCGTTGGGGCAGTGGCGTACAGATTGGCCCTACCACCTTCTTTGGCTGGTGTGCACGACGCATTCCATGTATCACAGTTGCGTCGGTACGTTCGCGATGACAGTCATGTTCTCGATCACTCTGAATTAACCTTGAGCACCGATCTCTCGTATGAAGAGCAACCTACAGCCATTGTCGACCGTAAGGAGAAGGTTTTGAGAAACAAGATCATCCCTCTAGTTCTTGTATCTTGGGGCGGACGTTATCGCGGGGAATCTACTTGGGAGCGCGAGGACACGATTCGTCAAAAGTACCCGCACTTGTTTTCTTGACCTTGTTGTCGTCCTTCCAATTTCGAGGACGAAATTTTCTGTAAGGTGGGTAGGATGTAACAACCCTATTTGAATGCAATAAATCAAAAGTTATTCAAGATTCTTTCCCCAAATTTTTGATTTTTATTTGGCCTCTAAAATATTCTAATTTAGATTTTTCTCTGTAAACAAATTTGATATGGAAAATATTCAGCTTTTATATTATATAAATAATTTCTTAGTGACAGCAAAATAACATTTTTCGTATCTGTTTACTGTTAAAATGAGAACAAGAAAATCTGCACCGAATCTCAAAAATACGACCAATTAAAGATATGCATCTTTATACATATAATTATAAAATTTATATATACAACAAAATCTCTCTTTATCTCTCATTCTCACAACTTTTCTCTCTCTCTCTCTCTCTCATACGCGCACCCCTCTTTCCCCGCTGCTCTCGTCCCTAACCCTCGAAAACCCTAACCCTAGTCGTCGCCGCCGCCGCCGCAGATCCCGAGCCCTCCTCTCGCCTCCATCAACGCGTCTCCTCCCTCCTTCGCCTTCGCCCTCGTCCTCATCCCACCGACGCCGCCTCCGTCCATCGTCGCCGCCACAAATCCCGACCCCTTTATCTCATCCCATCGCCCGTGCCTTCACCTCGCAGCTGCTCCCCTCTCTCCTCCGACCGCGACGTCGCCTGCCCCACTACCTCACAGCTTTCCCATCGCCGGATCTGTGCACTCGACGCCTTCACGACTCGACTAGGACCCATCCAAACCCTAGCTTGATACCATCACCATCCTCTGTAAGTTTCCTTGATCCCTGTTTCTTTTCTGGAAAAAAAAAAGAAGAGAAATAAATAAATAAATAAATAAAATGGTAGGGAATCAGTGAACAATTTGAAAGGGGAAAATTTGTATCAAACCCTAAATTTAGATAATTTTGTGTGACAATTTGTGTGTAGATACTTATAAATTAAATCGATGAAATTTATCTAGGCGGATCATATAACTCAGATCCAAAATCGCACCTTAGCTGAGATCGTGCCTGCATTTTTGTACATCTTTTCCGTGATCGCTATCCCCAGGCAAGTACTCTTGCTCTTTTCATTTTGTCGATGCAACATCGGCGATTATCTAAATTAGTTCTTAACCTGTACAAGTTTGAATATTTGAGGAAAGATGTTTATTTCACAGTTTTAGCATATGTCCTTACCGTAACACTTGCTAATATATAATGCTGACTGCTGCTTGCTTTTCGTTACGTAATGCTATGACATGAATATTATGCACATGAATCCTTTTACATACTTTATACACATTCGAGACTCATGTTGATTACATGTATAGAACATCTTGATTTGACATGCTTACTCGTGACCTTTATTATTTATTTTTTTTAAGTGAAATCATTAATTAGAGTGCTGGACTACATGCCATGACACCACTATTCACCAGTTTTTCTTCCATACAATTACCATACTGCAAGTTCCTGTCTTTTCAGCATTCTTAATTGGTGATTTTAATATTTACCATAGTAACTATACATACGTGGGTGTTGGGGTAGTTTGAGTGTGCGTTGTACAACAGGATCTCAGGAGTCCCATGCCGGCAGCTCGTACCGGGCTATAGCGGTCACATGATTACAGCTCGTACCGGGCTATAGCGGTCACATGTTTACAGCTCGTACCGGGCTATAGCGGTCTCTTGTTCATTCCACAGTTGGGCCCGTGTTTCCTAGCCCCTGGGGCACCACTCTTGGGTTAGGAATACTCCTGCAGAGGTTGACGCACACACTCAAGCTTACGATATGATAGTTTACCTTTTAGTGGCCAGTTAGGTTATGACATGATCCCTTACATACATGTTTCATAGTGTTAGTGCATTTAATTAATTATATACATGCTTTCTTGCGCACAGGGCTTCACTTTTATATATTCTTGTTATTATGTTACACACACTTTTACGTTGAGTACTTGTTGGGATGTTCTGACATCCCTGAGATTTGCCATCTCAGGTTTAGAGACAGATCTGCAGGCTGAGCAGGACCAGAGTGGCTACCCGGACTTTGCTAAAGATCATTAATCGTAGGTTTATTTTCCTTTACTTTTAGCTTTTAGCATGTGCGCCCTTATGGGACATTAGGACTTTTGTATCTCTTTCGGATCTTATTTTATTCCGAATCTTTTGTTTTGGATCTTTAATTGCATCAGTTATCTAGTGGATCCATTTTTAGGATTTCTTGTGGTTTCATTGCAGCATGATTATCGGTATTATTTCTTTTGGTATTGGATTTGTTATTGACAGGTTAATCTAGACAGCCTTATGTGACTATGGAAGGACTTTTCCCTACCGTAGGTAGCATGGCTGGCCTTCGTCGCTCCCCGTACTTCACATTTTGGGATGCGGGGCGTGACACTTATGTGCAGTGAAGCGTGTCAAAGATGAAGATCAGAAGGTTTTAGTTTAAGATGAGAATATCAAGAAAAGATGGAGAGATTATTTTGACAAATTGTTCAATAAGAGCTTTACTAAGAATTTGGATGAATTTGTCATTCAATCTCAAGATATAAACCGCGATTTCATGCATAAAATAAGAATACCGGAGGTTAAAGAAGTTTTGAAAAGAATGAGATCAAGAAAAACGGTTGGTCCAGATGGGATTCCTATCGAGATTTGGAGATACTTATGAGAAATAGGCATTAAATGGCTGACAAATCTGTTTAATAAGATTTGGCAGACCAAAAAGATGCCAAATGTGTGGAGAAAAAATACCCTTGCCTATCTACAAGAACAAGAGTGACATTAAAAATGCTCAAATTGCCATGGAATAAAACTTATGTATCACACCATGAAATTTTGGAAAAGAGTCATTGAATATAGGCTAAGAAAGGATGTTAAGATAACAGAGAATCGGTTTGGGTTCATACTTGGACGATCGACGACAGAGGCTATTCATTTGTTTCGTCAACGTATCGAGCATTTTCGAGAGAGAAGAGATTTGCATATGATATTTATTGATTTAGAGAAAACGTACGACAATATACTTGGAGAGGTATTATGGGAGATAATGATAAAGAAGGGGATCCCCGTCAAGTACATTGATATAATTAAGGATATGTACGATAGAGTAGTGGCAAGTGTCAGAACTTGCGGCGGCCTAACGAGTGATTTTCCGATTACAATTAGCTTACATCAAGGATCTGTATTAAGTCCATTCCTGTTTACCATCGTGATGAATGAGCTTACTAAAACTATCCAAGATGAGATAACTTGGTGTATACTATTTGCTGATGATATTGTTCTAATAAATGAGACGAACGCATGAGTTAATACCAAATTGGAGTTATGGAGGCAAACATTGGAATCTCGGAGGTTCAGATTGAGCAGGTCCAAGACAGCATATATGCATTGCAAAAATAGCAAAAAGAGAAGTCGAGACCACATTGGTATAACACTGGAAGGGCAAGAGATATCACCGAGCGATCGGTTTAGATATTTAGGTTCCATCATCCAAAAGGATGGGGAAATCGATAGCGATGTTAATCAAAACATCCAAGCTGGTTGGTTGAAATGGAAGAGTACAACAGGGATTTTGTGCGATCGTAACTTTCCGTTAAAATTGAAAGGGAAGTTTTATCGGAGCGCTATTCGGCCTACCTTATTATATGGTACAGAATGCTAGGCTCCTAAGAAACATCATATACAGAAGATGCAAGTAGCGGAGATGCGAATGCTTCATTGGATGTGTGGTAACACTAGAAAAGATAAGGTGTGAAATGAGGATATTCGTGCAAAAGTTGGTGTAGCACTTGTAGAGGAGAAGATGCAGGAAAACCGGCTAAGATGGTTTGGTCATGTGTGACGCAGACCTATGGAAGCACCGGGTCGACGAATGAATACTATTGATATAGGCAATGTCAAAAGGCGAAAGGAGGACCGAAGAAAACATGAATGGAGGTGATACGAAAAGATATGGTTGCCAAAGGCCTCAATGAAAGTATATTGTTCGATAGGAGTGAGTGGAGGCGGAGGATTCATGTGCTGGACCCGGCGTGATTCTCATGTTGGTTCATGTAGCCTGCCCCATATGCTTGGGATAAAAGGCTCAGTTGTTGTTGTTGTTGTTGTTGTTGTAGAAGCTAACTAGACTTTGAAATTGTACAGTTCATCTAAAAATGATAAAAGGAGGACAAAGGATTAATTGAAATTCAAATTCAAACGATAATGAAATCAACCTAAACACACAAGTAGTCAATTAGTTCTACTTAATATATGACAGTTGACAATTGATAGAGATATCCATGACTTATCGTACTTCAAGCTTATGACCGGGATATCCAAACTTGTGTCACTGTTTGTACTGTTGCGTTTGCTTTAAGGTCATATTGAACTCAATCATATGCTTTTGCGACTGAATGATGGCAAAGCCTCTTGCGGTTGAGTGAGAAATTATTAAGTTCAATATATACAAGCATCGGGTTTATTTCAGCCTACCCACCCACCCATCCCCACCCAAAGAAAAAACAATATGGAAAAACAATTTTAACGATTTATTTTATGTGGAATTAATAATCAATCAATATACCTAGAGGAATAAGTGCTGCAATTTCAGAAGTGTCGAAATTGTATAACAGTAAATTGACTGAAACGAAAAATTCTAAGCCCATCATCTTATCAATTCAAATCCTTTACATGATCGATAAAAAACATTGAAGGTTACTATTGGGTTGTATAACCTATAATGAAAGGCAGTAAAGGTTCGATTACCCAACACATCAACTTTCTTTGCTAAGACCGGCTTTTCTTGCTCCTTTTTTCCTTTCTAGACTTTGAGCCATGATTAGTATCTGGTCAGTCTTAATGAACAGGATTTTGACGATTACGCTTGCAACAATTCAACAACTAAGACGAAGATGGCTTGTGCTTGACCAGTGCAGTCGAAAGGGTACATAGGTTTCTCAAAGAGTAGATCTTATATTTCCATCAATTTCATTTTCAGAACATTTAGTTACAAAAGTCATCTCTCCTTTGCTTATTTGCAAGGGTAGTATCCCCCCCCCCCCCCCCCCTCTATAGCACATCTACATCTAATTTTCTCCGGGATATAATAATCCAAATCTGCAATGTTAACTTTGAGCCCTGTGCACTTTTTCTTCATGATCTTGTATATCTCATTACCTTGTATATCTCGTTGCAGAGAAAATACTGCGATGGTAAAAGGAAGTTATTACGAAGGACACAGGTTTAAACAATTTTAATCATCAAGCATAACAAAAATGCACCTATTTCCTAGAAACAATTTCAAAAGCATAACTGTTGTGCAACATACTTTGAACATATAGCATGTCTATATTAAGAGAATGAATATATACATACAAATCAACCATTGGAGGATGGGCCTAGTGAGCATATATTCCAGTGAATAATGACTAGTTGTAAAGAAATAAATTGATACTAAATAAATTCAACACAATATTGCACATTCATGGAAGGGAAATAGAATATACCCAATATATCCTGTCTGAAATTGATTTAATTCCAAGAAAATGTCAAATTCAATTATTCAATGGTATAGTTCATGAATGAAAAATATGTGTCAACAGATTTAATGCACTTTATTATGAATTTAGGTGCCTTATCACCATTCCATTTCAACAACAAAAAGGAAGATTCAATGCACCGAAACCAAGTTTCAGTCATATAAGTCCCTTAGGTACCCAAAAGTTTTTAGTATCGCATCAAATCAATAATCAGTCTTGCCAATGGATGTGGGGAAGTCCTCATAATTGCGAGGTAGAACTCTAATGTAGATTGCTCGTATTGGTGCCCATTTTCCTTAACATTTTCTTATATTCCATATAAGATCAGAGATCCATTCGAATTATCTTTACTCTTTTCTTCCTCCTTGGCAAACTTCAAGCGATCAAAACCCACTTTTTGTTATTTGGTATTTTACTTCTCTGTCCAGGTACGAAATTTAGAATTATAAACAATAATTCTAAATTATTATCTTGGCTCACTGCCAATATAGCTCCTTTTCATTAGGATAATTTCTGGTTGCATCAGTATACTTCGTTCATTCTTTCTTCTAGACAAAAATTACCGTCTAGGGTTTCTATTTAGTTTATCCAATTCCGATGAGCAAAGTTGAGGTCATCGTATAGCATAAAGGTTGTACATATGATGGGCCTCTTTATCGAGAGCCCATCATGATGTTTGTGGAACATCCATCTTGAAATCGGTGCAGTTCGAAGGAAATTGATAGCCTCCCCAAATACTGGGGAGCTGTCAATTCCTTTGATAATAAAAACACAATTGATCATCTCAGGGAGATGCCAATTGCCCAGATGTCCTTGGATGTTGTAAATTGAAGTAAACAACCTCCCAAAGGATCTGGTGAAGATTCAAATGCTGGAAGGGAAGATCCGCACCGTTTTTTTTTTCTAACAGCTTAGTCGACGTCTCGCAGAACCTATGCTGCAGATGCAGAACACCATGATGTCAAAAGAGGGGACTTTAAACAAAGAGATCATTTGTATTCTTCTAGTGATGTTTTTGATAAGACACGCAATTTTGATTGTAATTTTATTTATATGCAATTTGCAGATGATAATAATTTTGTTGCATGTGTACCAACCTAAAATTTTGAAATTGTTTAATCATTCATTTTTTAGCATATGACCGGATCAACTTACCAACTTATATAAGCCTTTGGCTATCTGGTTCTGGTTGGTTGGAAGTACTTTAATTCGGTAGTTGGTTTAATTGTATGATTTGTTCTTTTTCTTTAAACTATCCTCACTCAGTGCTCACTGCCTTAAAAAAAAATCTCTTTTCTTATACTAACTATTACGTATCCAATACCAACGATTTGAACAACAATATAAGGTGTAACTGTTTAAGAAACTTTGCCTCATATTGCAAAATGTGAAAGACTCAAAAGATCAAAAGCTTCTCAGTTATTGGCCCCGTAAAATGCTAAAATTCTTATCATTATTATATCATTTACTTTAAATGGGCAATAATTAATAGATCATTACAGACTTATAGTGTAAATACATTCCTGAAGAGAAGTGGCAGAAGCTGAAACAATACATGCTTTATTTCTAATTTTAGATATCTATCTCCAACCAGAATTTTCGATTAACCTGCAGTAAGAGTGGAAGACCATTGTCATATAAGGATTTACTTCAAAGAAAATTTCAGAACAAATGAACATAATTTCTACTATATAACCCTTCAATACCTTCTATTTTCTGCTTAAATTCAAGATAACAAAAGAATCCCCGGTGAACTGACTCACGACCCATTACATGAAGCTCTCAATATCTTTACATTCGACTAGCTTTGTATGTTTATGTAGCTTCTGGTTGGAGATGAGACACTTTCCAAGAGAAAGGCTTGGACTTGAGATTCTGATGTTCGAGCTCTGGCTCTTCCACAATAAGCATTCTATTAAAGTTAGTCAATTACTTGAACTGCTAACTAAGAGAGGCCAGCTTCTTCTGAACTAAACCTTACTACATAAGTAATCAATTTTTTACAATGATGATCGTTTTCTTGCTCATCTTTTTCATGTTAAGGATCCAGCCTCTCTCGGTCTACTTACAGGATGACAGATGACAATTGATAGCGATATTCATGATCCTTCACTGTGCTCCAATTGTATGATTATGATATCTAACATGGTAGTGTCGCTATATACAGTCTGGCTTTTGCTTTAATTTCATATTCGACACGTTCTTATGCTTTCTTAACTAATGTTCGAATTCGTGATGCCTACAGGAAACTATGAAGTGTATCCCTCTCCGTTCTGAATGACATCATACCCTACATTGATAACACATAAGCACTTCATAATATGCTTGAGAGCTCTTAAAGGTTTTCGACCCAAGTAATTTTCATCCGGACTTCCAACACAGCAACCCAAAGTGCTCTTGTTCAAGAGATATCTAATGATTCTCCGTGGATTGAATAATTAATCAATGAGCCACACAATCTTGGAGTGAATAAGCGATGGGATTTGAGAAGTGTATATATCATATAACATCATTTGACAAAATTGAAAATTTAGATCGTCATCTATTCACTTTAGTCTGTTTTTGTAATCCAGTAAAAATTCATCTATGGTGTCCCTAATATGCTACAAGTATAACTATTTTCTTAAGAACCCTGAGCCATCCGACCTCTCTTTCACTCACAAAAATATTCGGTCTATTCGTAAAATTGTCACTCACACAAAGTAGTATAGATTTGGATGAGTACAATGGTAACAATGATAAATGGGAGAAATTACAGAGTGCACAGATTCAAATCGTCAAATCTACATGGAAAATGCACCGATTCTCTAAAATAAAACACAACAATCAAAAACAGTTTCAAATGCACTACCCCTTGATAGTATACTTTGAACTTATAAAACATGTCTGGTTTGGTTCAAGAGAATGAACATATACACATATCTGCCTCAAGGGAATGAATCTAGAAAGCTAATATTGCAGTAAATAATGACTGAATATGAAGAAAAGAATTGAATCTAAAGAAACTCATCACAAGATCACACATTCATTGAAGGGAAATTACATATACCAAACATATCTTGTGTGTAAACCGACTTCAAGAAAACGTACCGAATCAATTATTCAAGTGTAGAGTTCATGGATTTAGATCTATGTTATCAACAGATCTAATGTACATAAGCCCAGTTTCAGCTATATAAACTCCATATGCTAGACAAAACTATTTTATATATCATAAAGCAGTATTGCAAATAGAAGTAGAGAAATCAGCCCAATAACCAGGTTAAATTCTACATTTTCCTTCTCCCTTATATTGAATGTTAGCCAAAGGTCTTACTTTATGTTCCTTCTTTGCAAAATTTAAGGGATTATTGCATTGCCTGTAAGTTCTTTAAATTTCCTCATCGCTGTCCAGATATGATCTCTAAAATTACACATAATTATTTTAGATTAATAACCTGGCTTTCCTTTTCATTCGGTAATTTCCAGTATCAGTGGTTCACTTTGTTCCTTCATTGCCTCAACCGGTAAGAATTTTGTGTCTAGTCCTTCGGGTTATCCTTTTCAATTCTGATGAGAAAGTTGAGGCCACATTAGACTTGTAAATCCCAACACCAACTCATACATGTCAATGGTCCCTATATCGAGGGCCTATCCACCACAATGTTCATGGAACATTCATCTTGAAATAGATATTGCCAGTTCCAATTCATCGGCAAATGCAGTGCAAGGTTATGCAACCAAAAGACGAGTTTAAGACAACGAGATTATTTGTTTACTCTTAGTAATGTTTTCAGATGTATATGTAATTTTGATTGTAATTTTTATCAATATTGCAATTTGTAGATGATATTATTTTGGTGTATGTGTATAAGACTCGAAAATTGAATTTATTTATCCATGTTCAGAATATGACCGGATCAATTACTAAATTTCGGTAACCTTTGGATATTTAGTCTTTGGATATCTGGTTCATGATATTCCTTGGACCACATTAGACTTGTAAATCCAACACCAACTCATACATGTCAATGGTCCCCTATATCGAGGGCCTATCCATCACAATGTTCATGGAACATTCATCTTGAAATAGATATTGCCAGTTCCAATTCATCGGCAAATGCAGTACAAGGTTATGCAACCAAAAGACGGGTATAAGACAAAGAGATTATTTGTTTACTCTTAGTAATGTTTTCAGATGTTTATGAAATTTCGATTGTAATTTTATCAATATTGCAATTTGCAGATGATATTATTTTGGTGTATGTGTATAAGACTCGAAAATTGAATTTATTTATCCATTTTAGGAATATGACCGGATCAATTACTAAATTTCGGTAACCTTTGGATATTTAGTCTTTGGATATCTGGTTCATGATATTCCTTGGACTCCAGTCTTATGGTCATGATATTTGGTATCTAACATTATAGTGTCACTATATACAGTCTTGGTTTAGCTTTAATTTCCTACTGAACTCAATCACATACTCCCTTAACCAATGTTTGACTCCTTGGTGCCCAAAGCAAAGTATGCAGTGTAACCCTTTCCCTTCTGAACAACATCATGCTCTCCCA
Organism: Agapanthus africanus; assembly: GCA_030015575.1. Lineage (NCBI taxonomy): Eukaryota > Viridiplantae > Streptophyta > Magnoliopsida > Asparagales > Amaryllidaceae > Agapanthus > Agapanthus africanus. Next base: position 527,024,180 of record CM057347.1, on the reverse strand, counting down.
TGATACACACATCCACTTCATAATTTGTTTTAGAGCTCTTAAATTATTGGTCGTAAGCGATTTTCATCCAAATTTTAAACAGCCATTAAAAGTTTTCTTCTTTAAGCACCCTTGTCAAGAGCACACTTAATGATTCTATGCATATTAAATGAGTTAATCGATGCAACTAGCAATCTTGTATTTAATAAGCAATAGAATTTGAGAACTGCTCATATTGTAAAGCATCATTCAACAAAAGCGAAATTTAAACCCGTCATCTTATCAATTTGTCTGATTTTAAAGCTCAATAAAAGTATCTCTATGGTGCCCCCGATATGCTGCAGACAGGAGAATTATTTTTGCAGAAACCCTAAGCCAGTCCCGTCCTCCAAAAGCAAGACCTAACACGTTACACTTCTAAAGGTCCCACATCCTGCTTTCCTCTCACAAAAATTTTCATATATGTCACTAATTGTAAGATTGTCAGTCACAAAGAATAAACTTTTGGACACCACAGCCAAACTAATCGAGGAAATATGGAGGGTGGTAAGTGGCTATACAAGCAAACATTGCAAAGCAGCTAGTTTTACCCATGGATTCAACTTTCCTTGCTATGATCAACTTCGATTTCTCCTCTTTTATCTCTCTGCTTCGAGTCATGGACTGTGATTAGTAGCTGAGCAATCTTAATGAATAGAACTTGGATGATTATGATGGTGAACATGATGGTTAATACGAAGATGGCTAAAGCTTGTCCAGTGGATATAAACATTATTTTGATGAATTATTAAACAATTTGGTGAAGGGGAGAAATTACAAAGCGGTTTAAATCATCAAATCTACACCAAAAAAATGGACCTTTTTTACTAAAAAAAAACAATTTTACGTGCACTATCCCTTGCTAGTATACTTCAAATACATCAAGCATATCCTGGTTTGTTTCAGGGCATGAATATGCATATACATACTACCGCAATGGAATGGATATAGAAAGCATATTTTGCAGTAAATAATGATCAGATATGAAGAAAAGAATTGAATCCGAAGAAATTCATCAAGATATACACATTCATTGAAGGAAAATAACCTGTACCAAAAATATCTTTTCTGGTATTTAATTAGATTTCAAGAAAATGTACTGATTCAATTATTCAAGTGTATAAGTTCATGAATTTTGATCTATGTTAATCAACAAATTCAATACACATGCACAAAGTTTTAGCTATATAAACCCGTTGTGCTATCCAAACTTTCATTCTCATCCAGCAGTATGGCAAACAGATGTAGGGAAATCATCCAAATTTCCAGGTAAAAATTTATCTTAGACTGATTTTCTCATCTCGCTTTTGATTAATCTAAGTTAATTCTATACAAACCTTCTCCCAAACTCATATTTATGTCAGTCTAGTAATCAGTTAAGGGTCTCACCTTTCTCTTCATTCTTTCCAACATTTAAGGGATCGACACCCGTCTTTAAGTTCTTAATATTCCTCCGTGTATAAAATCTAAAATTATGTAAAATGATTTTAGATTAGAATCTTTACATTCATCTTCATTGCCAATTCTGCCGCCATAAGCTAGTTTCAGCATCATCAATATACATTGTCCATTCATTGCTTGCTACAACTAGAAAAATTTAGTGTCTAGTCCTTCTAGTTATCTTTCCCGATTCTGATGACCAGGTTGAGATGTAATTATGTAATGTAGTAATCTATGGATATATCCAACACAAACACGTCGATGGGCCTTATATTGAGGGCACACCCATCATGATGTTTGTGGAACATTCATCTTGGAACATATGGTGTTAGATGGAACATGAAAGCCTCCCCAAATACCAGGGAGGCTGCATTTCCTTCTACTCCAAAGAGACTGCTTGGCATCTCATCGAGACGCCAATTGCGCAGAAATATTTGAACATGCGGCTGGAAGCAACGACTTTACAAAGACATCTGGTGGTGAGTTTTTCGTACAATCGGTTCTGAAGAAGAAAGGGAAGATCCGTACCAGATGTTTCTAGCAGTTCCGGCGGCATCCATCAGTTCCAATACATATGGATATGCAGCTCATGGTTATGCAACTAAAAGAGGGGTTTAAGACAATGACATCATTTGTATACTTCATTGTAAAAATTTCTGTAGAATACGTAATTTGGATTGTAATTTTAGAATGTAGCAAACACTAGTTAACATGTTCTCATGTTCGAAATACACATATCCGAACCACATTATCTATGGCTCGAAGATTATCAATTTCAATGTGTGAATGCCGCAGCCGCACAAAACCATGAACGCAAAGCTCAAATCAAAGCACACAAGATCTTCTCCAATCAATACCATTACCATATCAAAATAATGAATACATGCAACATAAATGCACTACATGCCAAGAACAAAGTATAAGAAAAGAACCCTTCAAAAAATTTCAAGTCACTTACCAATAGAAAAGCCCCAAAGATCCACATCCTGCTACCTTCAAAAAACTGTGACAAAAACCCACTTCAATCTACAAAGTAAAGATACAAAAATGAAAAAGACAATATCACAAACAAGTGGGGGGCATTACAAAAAAAAGAAAGAAAGAGAAATGCTGTGGACTAAAGCATTATTCTTTCCAGAAATGGCAACTAATTCAAATCTCTTATGAACCCTTCAATTTACAGTCCATCGTGGTTGCTTGTTGGGCTTCTAACCGAACTTTTGGGCCTATCAAACTCTGGGCTGTTGAAGCCATAAAATTCTAACGAAACCATTGTCCAATTTGTTAAATTTAAAATTGTCCAATTTGTTAATTTAAATTTGTATTTAATGCGGCAAGGTTTTGGCTGCAGGCCTCACAGCCACTAGGATGGCCCCGCCACTTAAACTTCATGGGCCCAAAAAGATAAGATATCTAATTTTATTAAATATTATAACAATCATTTTTATCAAAAAAAATATTAGTCCAAATAGCTTTATATTTTTTCTCATTTTGTTTTCAAAACTCAATAGGTTGCACCCAGTAGATAAAATCACTCTTTATTTATCATAAAAAATGACACCGGCAAATCTATCCAATACAATATTACTTAAAAACAAAAGAAATCACTCACTTGAAGAAATTATTCGGTATACCAGGTATAATGCATCTGAAAAGAAGAAAGACAAAAACGTCTAACTCTGTCTCGTGGCAATACATATGACATGTACACCGAAGAATATTTATTTTATTTTATTAAATTCTGTATTAAAAGAAAAAACTTGATTAATTTTAACACCTGCCACTCTTAGCTTTCGTAGTGTATTTGTCTCCTTCCTCTTCCCACTCATCTCATCTCATCTCATCTCATCCTCTTCAGCACAAAAATTCGATTCCATACCCTTCCCCCCTCCCCCCCCCCCCACCCAAAAAAAAAAAAAGATTCAATTTTGACAAGAACCCACCTCTTCTTTTCTTCACCATGTCATCTCCAAGCAAGCGCCGCGAGATGGATTTGATGAAACTGTGATTCTTCTCGATTCCCCTTTTCCCCTACTTTAAGTTTTTTGGGAATTTTTTCCGGACTTTTCTATCGATTTTTCTGCAGGATGATGAGTGATTACAAAGTAGAGGTGATAAATGATGGGATGCATGAGTTTTTTGTTGATTTCCATGGCCCCAATGACAGTATATGTCTCCTCAATCTTTTACTTTCTTGAATATTTATATGAAATATTTCTATTTAATTTCTTATTACTTGATTTGGTATTGAATTATTTGCTTAACTATAATAAAGTTAGCCTTTTGCAATTCGATCGATTTAATTGTGTGGTTGATATAGCAAAAATCATAGGAATTTCCCTTTTATTTTAATTTTTAATTTTTAATTTTTTGATTGGTACAGGTCTTTATCAAGGTGGAGTGTGGAGGGTCCGAGTCGAATTGCCCGATGCTTACCCCTACAAATCCCCATCCATTGGATTTGTTAACAAGATTTTTCATCCCAATGTTGATGAAATGTGAGTATTTGCAAGTTATCATCATTCATGATTTAGTCTCTAAGGGCATTTTCATGGCAATTTGGGTTTTGAATATACCTTGCGAGCTTATGATAGTGATATTTGATCTGACCTTAGGTCTGGTTCGGTTTGTTTGGATGTCATTAATCAAACTTGGAGCCCCATGTTCGGTAAATAAGCTTATCGCCTGGTTTTTATTCTTTGTATATTAATGTTTTGGCTAAATTTCTAATTCTTCATAGTGTTATCAAACTATTTGATATGTTATTTTCTAGATCTTGTGAATGTGTTTGAGGTTTTTCTTCCTCAACTTCTTTTGTACCCTAACCCTTCGGATCCCTTAAACGGGGAGGCGGCGGCGTTGATGATGCGTGACCGGCCAGCCTATGAACAAAGAGTGAAAGGTGAGTAACTCAATAATACTTCGCTTGCACATCATGTGCTTACTTGGCTTTGAATTATGTTAAAGTATCTCAATTTAAGCTATTTCATGGAAAGAAAAATAAGATCACCTCAAGTTTAAGTAAACTATAATGATAATAAATCAATCTATTCGCATTGTTATTTTACCCTCATGAGTACGCAAGTCTTTTCAGGTGAAGTCTAAATGCTGAAATAGGGAATGATATTGTATCGGCATGCTCCAGATCCAATCCGATACAACTGATTGTTATATCCTTGCTTTTTTACTTTCCCTAAAGTGAACAGGACAAAAACATTATATTTGTTTAAATCGCATAGATAGGTTCAAGTCACAGAGATTTTCTCTCACTTTGCAACGGGGTGGATAAACCACAATACAAAACTCTTATTCAGCCATGTTTCATGCCAGTCGATATTCCTTCTCGTCTAAGACATTGTGTACGCTACGAGAAGGATTTGGAGGGGGGAGGGGGTGTTACAACATTAGGCTATAACTTCAATCGAATAAAAATCATCGAGGATTTGCTAAAAATCCATAAAAATCATTCGATAACTTCATGTACCGATCGATATAACTACATTGTGCAGATAATCTCGAATGTGATTATGATCGTAATTCTTTTAATTCAAGTTTTCTATAGCTTCAAATGCATTGGTCATGGGTGGGTACATTGCACTCAGACATTTTCATATATTACAAGAGCTGGAGGAGGATCAGCAGTTCATTAACCGATAATAGGTCAAGGTTGGAGAAATATTTTGGGTATTTATTTTTTACCCCCATTATGTGGTCTGAACTTGTTTTTGAACTAGGTACATAATTAAGATCACCATAGGTAGTTTGTTTTTCAGATGCTTAACATAGTTGCATCCATGCTACGTTTCAATCAAATAGCCTACATATGATTTATATTCATATTAGGGGTAAATTGCACAAAAACCCCTCATAGTTTACCATGTATAGCTATTATATCCCGCGAGGAATTTATTAGTGCTAACACCCCCTATGCTCATAGAACATTCAAATTCTACTTTAGATGATCTAAACAGCACAAACAAGTGCTAAAATTAAATTAAACAATCATTTGATCTACTTAAAGTTGAATTTGAGTGTTTTTAAGGGTTCTAGTCAAATGAGTACGTGGGTTTGCTCTAATAAATCGGTCGACTGGTACAAATGCTATACACGGTAAACTATAGAAGAGCTTTGTGCAATTAACCATTATATTATTATATTCTTTTTGGGATGTGAGCCTCTTAGGACTCGGACTGGTGGCCTCTCACCTTGGAGAAGAAATTAACCCTTATAGTTAAATATATTCGACTAGTGTAAAACCCTCCGAAACATAAAGTTATTTTCCATTTTATCTTTATGATAATCGAACCTTAATATGATTCATGGTTGTTCCAGAATGCTGTGAAAAATATGCGCAGCCTAAGGACATCGGGGCTCCCCCAGAAGATGAATCAAGCGACGAAGAGATGTCCGAAGAAGGGTACGATTCAAGTGATGAGGCAATGGTTGGGAAACCCGATCCTTAGCCAACCAATCAATCTGATCGTTATGTACATTATAATTATATATACCTGCTCTATCCGGTTCATGTCGACTATGTAAATAAGCTTATACAATGTTCATGTTATTGTAAGTTATCTGTGTAATTTGGAATTGCAACATATTGTCAAGAAATCGTTTGCATTGCACTATAAAGATAAATCCGAGGATTGAAATATTAAATATATCAACTTATCAAATTGGATACAATTGAATGCCATGGATGGTAGTCTGCTTAAATCAAGTTCCAAGCTCAAAAGAAGTCGGTGGCTGGTGCCAATATATCAGCAAGCTCTTTCATTTTTCCATGCGGCTCGCTGGCGGTGACGTCGTTGCTGTGTTCCATTGTACCCTTCTTCTCTTCTTGTTTTTCTGTGTGGGCGCATTTGATGCATTATCCAACTCGACCGTACCCTTGGCATTATTGCTCTGAGAACATGAAAATTCATCCAAAATCGAGTCAAGGAAAGCTTCATCTGCCATCGACAAGCCACTTTTTATTTCCAAGCTCAGTTCTCCCGTGTTCGGTTTAATTCAGCAAATGCTCCTGTTTTGAAACTGCATGTATTGGGAAAAAGGATAAATACCACCAATTTTTAGCATGTTCACATTGTGAAATAACAGTTGGTAATAATTTCCTCTCTCCATGAGAGGAAATTATTACCAACTGCATGGAATTAGTGAACTATTAACTTTAATAATCTCTTCGGTATTATTAATGGAAAACAAAAGGGGGGTTTCAGCATGACACATGGCACTTCTCATAATTTTGGAAATAAAATATTTTATTATTTATTTTTAACTAATCAGATCTTCTGAAAATCCTTATATTCTCAATTGAACTTGTTAAAATGACTAGTCTTATTAAAGAGATAAATCTATATCATTTTAAATTAAAATATTTTAAAATATTTTCAGATGTATGTCCAACATATACGCATGCATCGCACAAGCAAAAGCTAGTTAGAGAATAATGGAGAAACGTTGGAGCTCAATTTTCTCTTATGGCGGTCAAAATTCAACCAAACATCCCTTTTTAAATATCAGCGACATTCAACAATTCCATTTGATTTTGGACTAACTCGATGGATGGACAAGAAATATGAAAATGCCATAAAAAGTTTGGTGTAACGGTTTTGGACTCGTATATATTATACTGAACGGTGCCGATCGTCGAAAAATGTGATATAAGTTTTCATCCATGACCCAGTTGGAAGAAGATTTTTCCTGAGCTCTATGGTAACTCAAACTCATAACGTAGCCAATCATGTTGCCATTTTGGTTCTCGATTTCTTTACTCGATCCCGGGGACTTCCACATCCCGTTACCAGCTTTGTGTTTCGCTATGACCTTTGTTGCAGGCTTAATAACTCGATGGGTGAAATAGTAAGCCTCACTGCCCATGCCATACTTAAAATATTTTTTTTCAAACAGCATATGGTATGGAATTAAAGATATACAGCAGTTTAGAATGCAATTTACAAAGCTTAAGATATTATCTACAACAAATTAAGATCAAGGTAATTTACTTAAAAACTTTGATAACTTAGCTAACTCATCTTGTGAAATTTAGACAACATCAAATGTTGGAAAGGTTATTATCATTTGAGAAAAGAATCAAACGCACACGCGCGCGCCTCAAACTATGATACTAAATTCGACTCTGGTATCACACAACAATAATTTTCTTATAAAATTTAGGCTGAAGAGCAGGAAATATCCTTGACTTTTAACCCGTTATATTAGGAGGAAATATCCTTGAATTTCTTGCAATTTAGCCTAAAAATTTTCGGCATAGAATTTGATGCTGGTCAATGAGGTGTTCGATGATCTATCAAACATTTATAGAATCATGGTGCTTAGCCTATCGCATTTTTTATGATATGTTGATGGAAAAGGGTTAAAATTACTAGAACAATATTGTAAAGTAAGGGAAAGGATTAGGTGATCATGACCAACTATTTTCTTTTTCTGCTGGATGAGCAATTATTCGGTATATACCGGAGTCAATGCACCCAGACAGAAACGAAGAAGAAGAAGAAATTATTCCGACATCCTTTATTAAGTTTTTAGCGGGGTCCATATAGACTTTTTTCTTTCTTATGATCGAATACACACGTCTGGTGTATAAAAGAATTTTTCATCAGTTTAAACAGAAATAAAAAAGGCATCTTTTCATATGTCAACCAAACGTCGACATTTTTTAATTTTCTTTGATGATTGACCATTCTTCTTGATATTCATAGTCTAAAGCATATATGGCCTGATTTTCATGTGACTTTGGTATCCTTTGTCGGTTGATTTAGGGACGAAAAAATGTTTTGTTACTATTAAACTATTAATTTCACCGTAGTCTAATTCAAGAACAAGACACACAACATGATAATAGTCAAGATGAAGGCTACGATCAAATTAAAAAGATAAAATTTGACTTTTGACTAGCAATAAAAAGAAGAAATTAGTTTGTCTTCTATATCAGCTACCTTTCGTACTGCCCGTAAAATATGTGCAGTTCAAGACATAAACGGTTATTTAAAGCATATATAATTTGGTAGTTACGATTTGGAAGATTCCAAGGCTGTGATATGTATACGTTGAGATCAATAATGCGATCCGCATCACGATATCCGTATCGAACATAGCTTTCAAGATAATTGATTAGCTCCGAATTCGTATGGCAAAACTTTAGTCGTGATATAGACGACGGCGACATGTTCGATGAAACGATGAATCAAAGAGAAGTCAAGATCTTGATAGAGGAAGAGGTGAGAAATTTTGAATTGATGGGAGAGAAAATAAAATTCATATATTGTAGCTCCTTCATTTATATATAGCACTTATTTACAACCTAAGATAAGAAGTGCAACCTTATTTTCAGTTATCTAGTTAGCTGTGTAATCAATAAATTTACTCGATCCACGGAAAATATTCAAATTTGAAAACTATATGCTAGAGATTTAAAAAAAACAATAAATATTAAATACTTAACTTATTTCATTTGAATATTTTCAAATCAAGTATATAATGTGAGAGATTATCTATGAGAGCCATAACAGCTTCTATGATAATAATATTAATATTTATGATAATCTTTTAAGATTAAAACTTGGCTAATGATAATAATATTAATATTTATTTAACTGACCTTCAACAAACTATGCATTATGCTTCCATATATCATTCAAATTGTAATCTAAATTTTTCATATATATATACATATACTTATTTTTAGTTAGTAGATGTCATAGCTATTATATAAATGAAAAGAAAACACCTCTATTTTTTAGAAAATCACTTCAATCCCTGAAATTTCTGAAGCTGTGGTAACCATCTTCCTCCTTCGGCCATGGATGAACACAACAAGGTAAAACTTAAATTTATTTACTCTCTTTTTCTTAGAAAAAAATGTAAAATTTGCATTATTTTTAATAGACACTTAAGGAGGAGGATTAAGATATATAACCTGTAATAATTATAATTCAGAAAACCAATAATGAGTCGTTACAGAAACTTAGATTGCGCTGAAACTTTAATGTAACATATGTTTTGTTGCGCCTCTTCGTTTTGACAAAATATGAGATTTGAAACACCAATATTATTTAGTGCGGTTTTATATTACGTATCTGGTGTGATGCGAACTTGTATGCCTGCAGATCCGGTTGGATCTTCTCATCTTCTTCTAGTTTGATTAGGAGTTGTATTGAGGCCTAGACATAGTTAACTGAAGAAAAAAATCATGGTTAAGGTTACTTTAGTAAAAATAATAGCACGTCACAAAGTGCTTCCTAAAATAACTCTCATTGATTGATATATGATCAGCATCTACAATAGTCCATTATAATGTTTTAATTACAAATGAATGAGAATATCAAAGAGGAATAAGAAATTAAGAAGTATGAGATGAGAGTCCGAGGCGCGCCAACATAACATCTCATTATTTCAGGTTGAAAACCTGTTGATGCCTTAAGCTCCAATGCCTCATGATCATGTCTCGTCAGGCTCGTATGTCGACCTAATTTATGTTTCAGCAGCAAATGCTATCTATCTCTTCTTCATTGGTCTTCTCGTAAGATTACTTAGCCTGTAGACATTAATTTCTGTTAAGCTTTATACTGCATCGTTTCTCTAGCAAGCTTCCAAATATCGATTCCATCAAGCAAGCTAGTCTTCCATATCCGATCGACTTTACCACTTACCGATAGTAATTCTCATTTTCGTCGACATGTGGTTACATCTATATTCTGTCTGTTTCCGATCTATTTACATCATTAAAAAATGAAGCAAATTCTAAGTAAAATGTAAGTTTTTCAAACCAAGATAAGATAGATTTCATGCTACCCGGCCAAAAGTAAAAAGCAGCTTCCATGCCATTTTAGTGAAAAATCATGATAGTTAAGGGTATTTTAGTGTAATTTACCCATTTTTATTTACATAAAGCCAGTGATGTATAATCCATCACTCCAACAAAATAATAACAAAGTTAGTTATTGTTCAAACCTATTAAGATTTATTTATTTTTTTTAAAAAAACTAATGTTCACATGGTCGACCATGCATAGCTGACCTGCTGCGGTCAGCAGACCCAGCCTTCCAGGGCCCTCCTCCTCGCCCTGGTATTTCCCTAATTTCGTTGCTGCGACCGCAGCAAATTAGCTGTGGTAACTTCACTGATATTTTTAGCTAACACTGACCTTATATATGTGTCATTATTTTGAACAGGAGGAGCCTATTAAATTGGGAAAGAAGGGCATGAGAAAGCAGAGGAAAAGATTGAACATTTGTACAAGCACCAACAACAATCTCATGAGCAATGCCAACATTCCACCAGCATCACAACGTCAAAGAGAGCAGAAGAAGAGTAAAGGACTGATCATTCACCCATATCTTACATGGGGCAGTGATCACAAAATGAGCTTAGATTGTTGCATATTGCATGCATACGATGTTGGAAGTAAATGATCCAGATTCAGATTCGGGTTGAGATTCTTGCTTGGTTCTAGCTCGATCCGCTAGCTTGTAAACTAGATTTTTGTCATGTGCTGTGATATGCAATGCGACTGAAGGTAGTTTTGACGTTTATTTTTTGGCTTTTTGTTGCGCCATGAGACGAACTATTTAAAATGACACAAAGTTGTAATGAGTATATGAATCTGGATTCGGATTCGGATTAATATTTGTGCTGAATTCAACTCGGTCAGCATGTACATTAGATTTTTGGCTATATATGCGATGCAATAAAAGGTAGCTTTTGACGTATATATACTAGCTTTTTGCTGCGTCGGGAGCAAAACAGAACAAAGACCTGAACAAGAAATTTCGCACGACTAACAAAAAAAATTATACTTAGGTATTAGGATCCACTGCTCTGCAAATAACGGCCTTTAGATTTCTCTTCTGACCCCCACACAATTATGGTTCCCCCTCTCTTACATTGACATTGGCCGCCAGATTTGCATAGCAACAAAAATCAGAGCAGGGACCCCCTAATCCTGTATTATGATCACCAGTGACCCACTAGAAAAGCATGATGTCTCCATATGATGCAAACAACTTCAACTAGAAACTACACTTCAACTAGAAACTACATAATCAACAGATGAGAAATACCCAAAAGGTCCAGATTAGATGAATGCCTTCATAAAACAAATCAAGTAGTGTAAATAAATAAACTCAGACAGCAACTAAGAAATTTGCACAACTGGATAAATGACCATATTATAACTAACAATCTCCCATCACAATAATCACGTTTAACAACTAGAGAAACATTTTTGTTCTCATAGAACACAAACAATTCAAACTCAAAAGCACATTAACTGCACTCCCAAAAAAATTCTCAAACCTTGAGAAAGAAAACTCTTTATTCCGGGCGAGGCTCGCATTCTAATCGAAAACCCATGTTTCTTTTACACAACTAACATCAATCGATGAACCTCCAAATGGTGAAAGCCCAAATTCATTTTATAAAAAATCAAACATGACCATATCTAGGCATCTAAAGCTCCCTTGAGCAAATGCAACCCCTCTAAAGAAATGCTCCTCCTAACCCTAGATTTAGGTATCTCGATTCTTGGAGGTGGGTCCGGAGAGAAACAAACCACCACGACTGTCAGATTATCGCAGGTGTTTCTTTTAAGAGCCTCCCTAACGAGCTCTTTCGAGCATCTTTCAGGGTCGTTATGAACCATCAACTCTTTTCTCACTATTGTAACCGCGCATTGGCTGCTCATGACATCCCAAAGGCCGTCGCAGCCCATGATCAGAAACTCATCTTCTTCTGTGAGAATTGTTTCCTGGAGCTCGGGTTCGGAGCTTAAAGGGCAAAGGGAGCCCTTGGCTCCCTTCATGTGCCAGTCGCCGAGGGCTCTGGCAACGGAGAGCTGGCCGTTTAGGTAGCCGTCATAGATGATGCCACCAAGCTTTTCGATGCGTAGGCGCTCGGTGTTGCAGTTGGGTTTGTGGTCTCTGGATAGCTCGACGGCTCGGCCACGCTTTCCTAGGACAGCTCGGCAGTCTCCTGCGTTGGCAATGAGCATTGTCCTGAAAATGCAGAAAGGGGGTTATACACGATGTTTTAAGTAAATTGGTATACCAGCGATATATCGGCAAACATGTCTGTACTGCTCAGGCACCAGTGTATATCAGTCACACCAGTGTATATCGGTCAATACCGACCACTAGCCTGCTATTCTATATTATATTAATACAATTAATATTTTCTACTACAAACAGATATTTTATAATATTAAATTACGCTTTTAATATATTAATATATTTTAAATAATTTATCATATTGGTAATACTAGTCAGTATAGCAATAGCAATGGCAGTAAATGTGGAAAGAGGGGTTGACCATAAATTTAGGCACTACAAACATTAACAAAGTTATGATACATAATTACATACCATTCGATTACGATTGCCATTAAGTTTTATATTAGTTTGATTACATTGTTATATCCACAACCCAACAACTGAAGCTTTTGGTTGAAGTGTTTCCTGACATGATATCTGAGTACATCAAGTTTAAAAAGGTCCTGAGTTCAAACCTCATCATTGATAATTAAAAAATGCATTTATCTACCCCCAATAATTTTGCCTTTTACAAGCAAGGGCTTCCGCTGTAGGCCTTTTCACATGGATATTTAGGCGAGTGTTGAGTGTTAATGTTTATGTTTATGTTTTTTTAAATCAAATTAAGGCAGTCTACCAGTTCTCAAGCAATTTTAAATTGACTTAAGTATGAAACACAGGAAAATTCATGCACATAGTGTAAGGAGATCAGAAGGGGGTGAGCCAAGGTTGAAGAAAATAATGGTCCTTGGATTCCCTGCATTTATTTATCATTAATATTACAGGTATGGATCCATATAGGGCCCACTCTCCCTTTGAGACAATAAGGGTGGTTCCACCTTCCCTTTGTATGAGTTGAACGCCTTGAACTTATGAACTTGTCGCTATGCTCACACTCAACAAACTCTCCCACCCTTTATTGGAATTTAATTTCTACTTTCTATTTATTTGTTGTATCCAACTGGCAAGGGGCATTTATTCCTATAGATATATCTTGGGTTCTTATTTGACAGATGGAAACTGGAACAAAGTAGATCTAGTGATCTACCATATAACGAGAACTATAAAGGGTGGGAAAACTTTGAAGAGCCTTTCATACAATTAAAAAACCCAAAACAATACTTAAAATTGTAGTTCATAGATGCATATCAAATCTAACCTTCCAAAAATAATAGCTGTAAGCGCTGTAGTTCCGGAGGAGCGGTCAAGTGAGCGGGAGTCGGCAAGTGCATGATCAGCTCTTGAAAATGCATTCTTTATGGCCTTTTCCACACAAGTGGGGAAATGAGCATCATCAAGTATATACTTGAGAATATTCTTCTGAACAAAAGATGCTGCATCTGTACCACCATGGCCATCAAATACCTGGGCACATGAGTGACACGCTTAGCAACCGCTCAATAATGAAGTTGCCTACTAAATTTACAGTCGTGCCATGGTGTCATTGATAGAAGGGTAATCACATAAAACACCACTGATCTTTTCCCTTTCTAATGGAACAGCACTGAACTTTGAAACTATAAATACAGCCGCTATCTGAAGAGTTTTATGTAAGTTTATTGCACTTTCCAAAAAAATAAGGGTTCTCAATGCAATGTTTTTAGTTCAATGGTGTGCTGTAAGAAACGGGGAAAAGGTCAATGATGTTTAATGTAATTTACCCTTAATGGTAACATCTGTATCTACCAATAATGTGCATCTATTAAGAAGCAATGCACTTTTGGCAAGACCCATAATAAAACCAGATGATAATTGATCTCTACATGAGAATAGCAAACTTAATTAAACAAAGCTATGTTTATTCATGAACTCCAAACTGTATCAATTAAGACTTCATTAAATTTTCTTAACACCGCAAGACATAAAACAAATAGGATGTATCTTAATGATAGATAACGAACCCCATAAAATGCTCCTGGGGCAGGGAAACCTTCCGGTGCCCCGAGATGTTCGATAAGGTTATCGATGCAAACATGTTCATCTTCCATGTAAGTCTTTGGCCCGATTTCAGAACAGCTTCCGGACCGGAAAACAGGTAAGAACCCGGACTTCCCATCTAGTGGAGATGTCAAGCCCGGAGCTGCAGGATCCAATTCCTACAAAATGAAATAAGCTCACTATGAATCCAAATGCACAAAATAAATTTCAAAAGAATGAGGATCGTGACAAAAAGACCACAGGTTTGAGCCAACACGAAAGGAGAGAAGACCGCCCTGTTTAGTTATACCAAGGGCAGGTCCTGCACCTTATAACTCACAAAAAGTACATGCACAAAGATTGTGCATTCGACTGAATGAAGTCAATGAACACATGGAAATGTGTTGCGCTTGCTCTTGGCTTTCTGTGCCTTGGAGCTTTACTTCAGTCTCTACAACCGTTCAAATTTTTGTCAAATCTTTCATGCAGCCTTTGCTATATAGACAACCCCATGTTTTCTCGGCTATGACTCCTTTGGGAATCAAATAGAGCCAGTGACCTCTCGCTTTGAAGAAGAAAATTTTACCGCAGTAGTATGCTCCTTTGGTAAAACCCCATTTTAATAAGAATTTTTTCGATGATGAAGATAAAAATGTTTAGATTATAAATAAAACAGGAGCAATAACTTACAAAGTCCGGCGATTCAACGAGGCGCACAGAGCTGGCACAATGCCTAATAACCGACAAATGACGAGGGGGCTTCCCAAGTTTCATCTGTTTCATATCCTCCTCCAGGGATTCCGGATCTTCTCCAGCCAAAGGCGACCCATCTTTCTTCGATGTGTACCTGTTCTCTAACATATCAAACGGCGGTGAGAAATTAACCCATCAGTCATCTTCCCCCTTCTTCAATCAAACAGCATCAACCACAGCCCAAAATACATCAAAAATCAAATCATCAACCTAAAACTCCCACAAATTCCCAGTCTTTTGTACTCTAAATCGAAACCCTACCTACATATGATAATTCTACAGATCTAACCACCTAATTCACCAACAATCCGACATGATATTCAAGAAACAGCACATAAAAAGTCATAATTTTGCGATCTAAAGAAAACCCTAGAACAAAAACAAAATTGATTGATGTATAACTGGGCGGAAAAAACCAAAAATAGAAAAGGAAACAAAATTAAAGGGAATAATAACACAGAAAATGGAAATTTACCTGTTTCAATTATTAAGTAATATTTCCTTTTTCTGTTGAGTTCAATCTGAGAGGATACCCAAAAGGATCGGAAGCAAGAAAAACCACAGCTTTAGAGAGAGAGAGAGAGAGGAGAGAGAGAGAGGAGGCTTTTATAAAGGGAAAACCTTCTGGTGACCGGCGATAGCAGGTAGAGGTGTAGGCCAAATCCGTCCATTTTACTTTCCTAGTTCTATTTCAAAAAAATATTATAATTTCAAGAAAGAACTTAAATTTTACGGCACGTTTCCTGTTAATAAACTGAATTAAATGAGAGAAAAATACAGTTTAAACATATAGTATTGTAAAGTAATATGTCAAGTTTGCACTATGGCCCGCTGCTATGTTTGTCAGGTATTCTAATCATTGCCCAGTATATCCATCGTCATGTAAAAGTGTCGTGTATGGTTGTAGGGTCCAGTTTTTTCAATGGTTCACACGTAGTGCTCACACTCCAAATTCCAACTAGCCGGATCCAGTTGCGCAAACCTCGACTGACTCTTAGCATGCACATGGGACAGATTTGGTTGTTCGTGGACATATGATAGTGTTTTTATTGCACGAGTGCAGCTGGAGAATAGCTTTGGATAGTTGCGATATTTTCTGCTTTTATGACCTATTATTATGTTGCAAAGGGGGCGTGTGCAGCAGGTGGTGTGATTGGCTTGAAAGGGACTTGCCAGCTGTCTGCATTTTATAAATACTCATTTTCCTCATTTTTGTTAATGTGTACACAGCTGACCCGCTGTCTTTGACCTTTTAATTGCGAGCGAGAAAAAAATTCAACATATTATTCAAAACATTGACAAATGAACAAGAATTAAATGGAGCGGCCACCCGTCGCTTGGGGCCAGAGCTAATAGACGAGAGCAGGTCCCACCCCGCTTAAATCCCAAGTGCGAACCACCTCAAAATCAATGCTCTTTTGTCTCCACCGAAGTAACTGTGTATACACCCACAGCTCAAAAAAAATCCCCCCGTCCCGTTTTAAACTTGTGTAAAAACCGCTTGACTTTTTTCTCTTGTTAAAAACCCTCTAGGCCCGACCGAAACCCCCCTCGATACCGGTTGCCTCTGATATCCAAGCAGTTGCCTGTAATACAAGGCCTAAATAAATTACAACCCAGGGGTTTTTCATAAAGATTTTGAACGGTAGACTCTTCCCAATAATTTCGAAAATTACCGGGGTTTCCCGAGCAGACCGGGGGCTTTTTAACAATTTACCCAAATTCTAAAAAGGGTTTATTGGTTTGTTTTGATATATTTTCTTTTGAGTGTTTTAATTTATTTTAGGATTATTTACTGATTAAAACGAACGCCCCCACGCCCTAAAAAAATTGATATCCATGCGCCCGAACCCCACCCCACAATTTTTAAAAGTCTTACGATAAACCCTCCAGCTCTCCAAGTTGGAATGTTCGTTGACTCGGTTAAGAAGTTAACAAAAACTATCGGGTTAGGGTTTTAAACCCCGCCCCAACTCTTTTTTCTGCCCCAAATCTCTAAATCGACCCCAAAACGAAAGCTAGGGTTTTCTACTTGTTCGGAGCTTGCAAACTATACCACATTGGCACTCCAAAACATCATTGCTTGAGTAAGTTAACATAAAAGAACCTGACTCCATGGTCAATTTAAGATTTTTGGAGCTCAGGAGCAAACCCTAGCTTTCAATTTGGGGTCGATTTGAAGATTTTGGACAGAAAAAAGAGTTGAGGGCTTTTTTAAAACCCTAACCCGATAGTGTCCATTGACTTCTTAATGGAGTCGACGAATATTCAAACTTGAAAGAGCTATGAGGTAAATAAACAGCAAGACTTCTAAAGATTGGAGAGTACGGAGTAAATATCAAAAAATGGGGAGAGGAGGGGGTATGGCATAAATAGCAATAAATTGGAGAGCAAACAGTAAATAACCCTTTATTTTATTGAGCAGGACATCTGGTTTTTTCCTATCACACAACCCAACCCAACCCGTTATTTTGTGGAGGATGTAGCACAACTTCTACTGAAATATCATGTAATCATGCAGGATTTGATTGCTTCCATCTTCATTTATTAAAGCTGTAAATTTCTCCAGATTATAATAGATTATTGCTTTGGAAACAATCCAATCCTTTATCCATCCTTTATATTTGCATAGCCAACCAACCAAAATTGAGCCAATTGCTTCAACGATGAGCAACTTAGATAGAAACTAAGTAACAAAGGATTAAAAATTAAACAAAACATACAATATGCGTTTCAGAGACACGAGACAGCAACAATTAAATTTCAAATTCAGAATTCAGTGTCATATTAACAAAACAAGAATAATTTCAGTGCCAGACATTATCTTAGAAATACATAGTTTACATATCATTGCGGTGTGAGAATACATCCACTATTTGGAGCATTATAAGTTAATCCGTAAAATACATAATTTATCATTGCGTGCGGCTACGCTTGGAAAAGAAAAGAGATTTAAAGCATGATTGGTTAGCAACAAAAAAGAATTGCAACATTTGTTGCATCCAACAAATGTTGCATGCGGCATTTGTTGTATAAAAAACGGGCGAACAAACATTGCATGCATCTCCATTCCCTAGTTCGTTACATACAAGAATTAGACCATGGAATTTTTTTAGGGATTTATGGAAAATAAGACGAAAAGGGAAGAAGAAGGCGCTGCTCCTTCCTCTCTTTTCATGGAAATTTTTTGGGGTTTTGGTTTGATGAGTTGGGAACGGCTGAAGCGAACGGCGGCGCAGTGAAAAATGGGAATGGTTCGATGCGGCTCTTGTGCCACGTCAGCGTTGATTGGTAGTGTGTGGCCAATGGGGTTTTGCCATGTGGCAATCTCGTTCAGCTGGAAATAATATTATAATTATTTTTCTTTCATTACCAGGAAATATAATACCCAACAAACTGCTTATTCCCTTTGATAGATAAAAAAATATAGAAATAAAAAATGCCTGTTCTATCTATTAACTCAAAGTAAATTTTGATGGTTTGGTTAAAAAATTCTCTGCAGCAGGAGTTGGGATGCTGTATTGGGATGAACGTGACTATGTTCTTCAAAGATAGGCCTTGCAATTCCAATGTTCCCATCAGAAGGACTCTTTACTGCCAGTCAGGACGTTCAGGCCACGGTTTTTGAGCTGCATGCAACTAAGCTATGTTTAGTGTGTGATTCTATTATGATAAGTCAGCCATGAAAACTCCGATGTCAACGCTAAAGAATATTTAGGAACAGACAAGATGGATAAAATCTTAAGCCGCTCGCATCTTTCAAGACGGAAGCGTGGGGGCATCTTATCGGTTATGATTATACGGCATCTTTATGGGCTTTACCGAGATAGTTAGTAACGGACAAGAGGGTCGATTATTTGTAAAATCACAAACAATCTTTTTGGTATAAATTTAAAAAAAGGCTATTCTTTGTGTTAGAAAAGAAATATATACGAAAACCAAAGCTGGGTTTTTGTTGTCCTTCTTATATTTTCACACCTGGCCGCTATATTAAACTCATTCATAGTTATCATATATATTTAGGGAAAAATGGGTTTCAGACGCTGTGCCTTGAAAGGAACGGGGCTTAGTCCCCATATAAAAGAAACCTGTCTGAACTCCCTCCTCCTCCAGTAGAAGTGGTGAAAACATTGATGGACCATTAAGCAACTTACCAAAGAAAATTACTGAGAGATTATTAAGCAATCTGTCGAAGAAAACTGTTGAAGAATTATTAAGCAATTTACCAAAATTATAACGTATTAAAATGCAGAATCGATGAAAACCCAGGGGTATTATTAAGCAATTTGCTATTTTTTTAAAAAAAAGACGGCTTTTTAGAGTTGAAACTATATTGGGAGGATTTCATCCGCGTTTAATTCAATAAAAGACATTTTGAGAATACTTTAGACGGATAATTGTAAAAGGAGATGTTTTTTAACTAGGTATTTAAAGGGTATTTTGCAAATAAATTAAAATTAAGGGCCCAAAGTTCACGTTTTAGAAAGTTAAGAGCAATTTCATGCCATTAGAGCTAAATTAAAGGTATTCCCTGGAATTTCAACGGAAACTTAATTTGTATTTTTATTAACAAATTTGATTGATTTTTAATCACAAATTTGATTTGGTTTTAGTTTCATAAAATTTAAATAACGAACGCAATGATTTATTTATTTTGAAAAGATTTTCTATTGTCTCGAAAAATATCAATACAACAAAATTTGATTTGACTTTTTTATATAAAAATCTAAAATATAACCGACTAACAAAAACAAACTTAAGGAGGGATATAGATACATAGATATAGAAATGGATAAAAATGCCATGGTAAAGCCCCACGCCATGCGTGGGATTTGTGGATGATCTGTAAAACGGTTTACCGATTGCAAAAAAATTGTTATACAAAGCTATAGGCATAAAAGACCTATAAAAACAAATTAAAACAAAAGAAAACTTACTTTATTTTAAAACCTTGAATAATTAATTATCAAATAACAACCTTATTTTATAAAATAAAATAAGAACGACATTTTACTTAATCCTCCAATAAGATTTTAAAAGTGCAAAAGCGATCTTTATATAAAAGGTAAAAGAGGCCTGCAACTTCCTTATTGATATGCCCTGCAGTGGGTATACATGACATGCGTTTATCGGGCTTTGAATAACAGTTTTGCATTTAAGTGTAACACTTAATAAAAAAGTGGAAGGACTTAAGTACAAGAACGACATGCAAAGTCCGATATAAGTATGCCACATATGTTCTACCGTAGGCACCCTTTAGAGACAAACTAGGACCCATATACTCTTATATAAAAAGAGGTCGGATATGTGGAATATGGCATTTATTTTAACAAACAGAGTCCGTGGTATCAATCTGAAATGGGTGAATCATTATGGTGTTTGTTTGCAGTAAGCAAAATCCATGGTATTTATCCCGAAACATCGAAGGCTTATGGAACTTATTTGTAATAAACAAATCTCATGGTATTTATCTGCTAAGCGGTGAAAGCTTATGGTATTTATATGTAATGTACAAAGGCCGTGGTATCTATTTAAAAAACGCTAAAAGCTCATGTAATTTATTTGTAATGGACAAAGCACATGGTATTTATATGGAAAGCGTTCAAAGTTATGTTATTTATATGAAAGTGTTGAAAGTTATGGTATTTATTTGTAATGGACAAAGTTAATGAAATTTAAGGCTGAAAGTTCATGGAAAAACAATGAATTTTCGTGGTATTTGTTTGGAATTAAAAAAATGCACGGTATTTATCTAAAATGGAAGATCATGATATTTATCTGCAACAAAGAAATTCTATGGTATTTATCCAAAAAAAATTGAAAGCCCCTTGTATTTAACTAAAACACTGGTATTTATTTATATGGACCAGGTTCGTGTTGTTTATCTATAAAGAATTGATAGCTCATGGTATTTGTTTGTGATGCAAAAGCTATGTAGTATTTATTTGAATTGAAAGTTCATTCAAAAAGATGAAAGCTCATGGTAATTATTGGAAATGAACAAAGTTCATGGTATGTATTTTTGAAAAAATATGAAAGCTCCTAGTATTTATTGGACAACAAACAAATTAAGGCCATAGTATTTATTTGAAAAAATACGAAAGCTTGTAGTATTTATTAGTACCGAACAAAGTCTATGATATTTAATTATCTAAAAAAGGTGAAAGCTTAGGGTATTTATTTGTAATGAATGAAATGGCATTTGATTGAAAAAGATGAGCTCATGGTCTTTGTTTTGTAACGAACATGGTCCCCTGTTTGTAATGAATGGTATTTAATTGAAAACAGTGAGCTTATAGTGTTTATTTTAACGAACAAAATCCACGGGATTTATTTGAAAATGGTGAAAAATCCATGGTATTTTAGTGCAAGGCTAATCCGATTGTAATGTGCAATTGACAGAACCGTAATTATTAGAAAGTTGTGCTGTGTAAAAAGATTGTCGTTAAAGGGCACAAAGATTGTAATTAAAGGGCGATGGCATGACTGTGATTTTTAGGAGTTCTGCCCATCTCAAAATCCCATGCCTATGCTGCAAGTCTATCCATCTATCTATATATATAACATAATAAAATTGGGTTAGGGATAGGTTAAAAGGTGAACCTTTTCACTTATTGACATGTATATACCACTCAAATATATTGAAATTTGTTTTGATTATTTTGAATAAATGAGCAGCAATGTGGGAGGTTAAGATTTGATTCCCTAATTAAAAATTGACCATAATGTGTCATGTTTGGAAAACACCCCTGCATTTTTGTTAGATTTAACCGGGGATGTAAATAAATACAGGTAATCCGAGCTAATTTCATATTTGTATATGCATTTGCATCCAGCAAAAGATTCTAATAGGGATATGATTAAGCTTATATCTGTTTTACCAAACACGAATAGTAATTCTCATGTTTGATAGCTATCTGTATCTATATTTAATCCGTCCACGAGCGCCGATACAGATATGCTAACACTTATATTCGCTTTGTATCCGATCCGTTCACATCTCCAGATTTAACTAATTTTATCTACCTGATAAAATACAGCTAAATTAATAATTCAAAAGATATATTTAGCATTGTTTATCAAAAAGAAAGAAAAAATAAAGGTTTTTAAGATAAAGTCTTAATTAGCCCTTCAATAAAATTGTTTTGCATGTATGCCTTAGATTAAAATTGGTATAATTTGTTGAATGTCATGAGATTTTTACAACCTTCCCACAAAATTACAAGGCATATCATGACATGGTTTGCTTTCGGTAAGAAAATATCTTCCTTGTTCACTTTGTTCAGAAACTTTAGAATTTATAAAAATTTCTTTTACCCATGCATGCATTATTATTATCTGGATGCTGCGACCGCCATCTAGGAATCAAAGAGATGACCTCTCATTTGGAAGTACCATATGGCTATATCTCTTTGATCTCTTAAAAAACTAATCTTTCCTTTTTTCCTATTTATCGATAGCTAATTTGTGACTGTAATACCCCATGTATTATCCGGTATACCCATATATACCAGATAAGCATGGGGACCCACTATAAAACAATGGGGAATTTTCGGAATTAATTCCGAAAGAAGACATATCTATACTGTAAATGGAATGATACCACTCTTCAATACGGAGGCGCTTTTTAAGTGAACCGGCACCACGGGAGTTTGAGAACTCTGTAGTTAAGCGTGCTCGGTCAGTGGTTCGAGGACGAACCATTGTTCTAAGTGGAGAAGAATGTAATACCCCATGCATTATCCGGTATACCCATATATACCAGATAAGCATGGGGACCTACTATAAAACAATGAGGAATCTTCGGAATACATTCCGAAAGAGGACAGATTTATACTATAAATGGAATGATACCATCCTTCAATACAGAGGCGCCTTTTAAGTGAGCTGGCACCACAGGAGTTTGAGAACTCCGTAGTTAAGCGTGCTCGGGCCAGAAAAGTCCTAGGATGAGTGACCTTCTGGGAAGTGGCCTCTGGTCGGGTCCAGTTCGTCCTGAAGGACAAAACCGTACGACTACGGCCAGAGCGGACAATACTCTCTGTATTGAGGGTGGGCCGTGACAGTAATTTGTCTTCAAATTATTTATTAAATTAGAAAATAGTTTGATATTAAAGTTAAATTAAAAAAATGGAACAATGGACTTATTGATGTATGGTAAGCCCAGATAGTTAGAAGGACAAAAATAAAATAAAAAAGCCCGGGACACTCCAATAATGGCATAGGATCTCGATCAGGATTGTAAACATCTAAAAGAAAATTACTATTTTACAATATATATTAAATATACCATGTCATATCACACATAAAAGGCGCCTCGGATGGGCCGTGACAGTAATTTGTCTTCAAATTATTTATTAAATTAGAAAATAGTTTGATATTAAAGTTAAATTAAAAAAATGGAACAATGGACTTATTGATGTATGGTAAGCCCAGATAGTTAGAAGGACAAAAATAAAATAAAAAAGCCCGGGACACTCCAATAATGGCATAGGATCTCGATCAGGATTGTAAACATCTAAAAGAAAATTACTATTTTACAATATATATTAAATATACCATGTCATATCACACATAAAAGGCGCCTCGGGTGGGCCGTGACAGTAATTTGTCTTCAAATTATTTATTAAATTAGAAAATAGTTTGATATTAAAGTTAAATTAAAAAAATGGAACAATGGACTTATTGATGTATGGTAAGCCCAGATAGTTAGAAGGACAAAAATAAAATAAAAAAGCCCGGGACACTCCAATAATTGCATAGGATCTCGATCAGGATTGTAAACATCTAAAAGAAAATTACTATTTTACAATATATATTAAATATACCATGTCATATCACACATAGTCGGTGGCGGATTAGGAATCCGGGTCAGAGGGGCACCGCATCTAGGGAGGGCACATTAAAAATTCTAAGTATAAAAAGTATTTTTAATTGAAAATATATAATATAAGCTCCAACTATTTAATAATAATGAAAAAATATTGTTTGCAATAATATTTTGCAATAATTTAAATTTTAAACTATGCCATGCAAATCATGCTTTTAGTGAAATCGAGATGCGCTAGTTTTACTGTAAGCATGCATGTGTCACCGGACATGTGAATTAAGAATAATTGCAAAATGTGGATTTATATTAGAGATATAAAATAACAGCATTTTCGATATGAAAAGTTCAAAGGCATAATATTTTTTCCTGGATAAGATAAAAGAGAACACATTAATTATCTATACAACAAGATTTTATTTAAAATATTTTATAACTTCTTATCTTTTTTCATAAAAATACACAATGGGAATTAATACTTAAGTTAATTAAATCGAACATAGAATCAATTCCTTCATGAGAATTTGAAGCCTTCATCTCTAAAATACCATGCAAAACCAGGAGGGGTAATAGTTCTTTTGTGTTTAGCCGATAACTTAGTACATATAATATACTTTTCTATATATATTATCACATTCATAAATCGAAGTAAGGATTTTCTTTTTTATCAGATCTCAGTGGGGGCACATGCCCCGCTGAGCTGTACATGGGTCCGCCCCTGCCTATAGTTATACCATTTGAAAAACACATTATACATTAACGACTTTTGATTTAACCGATACAAATAACAGGGGCAGGGTATGTGCTAGTATATATTAGGCTAAATTGCAGGAAACTCCCAACATTTTTGCCCTAATAGGAGGAAACCTCCTTAAATTCAAAAAGCTGCACTTTCCCCCCTGATGTTAAACAGTGTTAGATGATTCCGTTATATTTCACTTGGGTGGTCTGCACGTGACTGCCACTTCCTAAACTACCCCTCGCTATCAATTCGTAATATTTTTTATTAAAAAAAATTACATTCTCTGTGTCTCTCTTTTCAGAAAACAAAAATCTCTCTCTCTCTCTCTCTCCCCACTCTTTCGATTTCACCCATCTCTCCCTCTCACACATCAAAATCAGATTCAAGTGTAAATCCATTCATTAGTTAACCGGTACATTAGGGTTTCTGGACCAGAGATTGGAGACGGAGGCAGCATATACAGAGATGGTGGTCAACTAGGGTTTCGAAAATATAGGGATGCTTGCTCGATGGAGATTGCGGCTGCTTTGTAATTGCATTTCGGTGATTTAGGGTTCAACTACAAAATTTTCCTGCCCTAAAGATAAGTTTTCTAGCCTAAATTTCTACAAAATGGTAGTTTCTCTTCATACCTTGGAATTACATCATGGAGGGAAAACTGTTCATATTCCTCAAAGGATTTACAGTGGAGGGTGATGCAACTGTGAACGATAGTGTGGACCCGGATCTCATGCCAATGTTGGAAATCGAAGGTCCTATTGAAAATTTGGGTTATTTTAGAAGTGAATTTAAAATCCATTGCAAAATCCCTTCCTTGGAAATAGATGATTTTACTCTTCTTATTGGCAGTGATAAAGCAGTTTTAAATACGTTTGAAGTTTATGAAGGTGTAGAGAGAGCGGTCTTATATGTCGAGCGTTTAGCCATTCCTGACGATCACGATTATATTCAAGCATATGATGGGCGTAAGCAATCAGACAACCAATGTAAAAATGTTGTTGGCTTTGTCGATTCCAAGGGAAAGCATGTCGAATCTGATGTTGGCACTAAGGTTGGGCATGTTGGCAGTGATGAATCTAATTCAGGATCTGATTTTGATGAGGAGGTTTTCCTTAATGAGATCAGTGATGATGTTGATGAGGCAAGGGGTGTAGAAAAAGGAGAAAGGATATTGTTTGGAGATCCAGAGGCAGATTACCTGATCTATAGTGATGATGAATATCAATTAATAGAAAAGCATCCTAAGATTGGATTATCAACTAGTCATGTTGATCAAAATAAGCAGGTAGATGCGGGTGATACTGAAGTAGAAGACTCCATATATGAAGACAGCCAAGTATTGAAAAGTTTGTCTGACTCAGATAGCGACGCAACTTCAATTTTTCCCAAGTTCAACAAAAGTAGAGGTATGGAGAAGCCTACATTGAGTATAGGGCTAAGATTTGCAAGTGCTGCTGAATTTAGAAGTGCTTTGACGACGGATGCTATATTAAATGGTTATGATTTCACTTACTTGAAGAATGAAGGTGCTAGGGTAAATGCTGTTTGCATGAAGAAATGTGGCCTTAGAATCTATGCATCCTTTGATCATGAGAAAACCCTATTTCAAATTAAGTCATCTGTGTATCAACATAAGTGCACTATAATTTACAAGAAACATGCTACACCTACATGGCTTTCTCAAAGGTAATCAGAAGAGGTGAGGGATAACCCTGCCTGGGGATTAAAAGCATTTCAGAAAAAGGATTAAGAGAGACCTCGCAATTAACTGCAATCTTTATCAAGTATATAGAACGAAGAGAAAAGCGCTTGATATAATTGAGGGAGAGAAAAAAAAAATAATATGAGAGGCTATGGGATTATTGCGACATCTTGTTAGCAAGAAATCCATGTAGTAATATCAAGCTAGGTGTTTCCCGGATCACACCATCTAGTCCACCTGTATTTCAAAGACTATTCATATCATTTCATGCTCAACTCAAAGGGTTTATAGAAGGTTGTAGACCATTCAGTGGCTTGGATGGATGTTTCCTCAAATCAACAACTCAAGGTATACTTCTTAGTGCAGTGGGTCAAGATGCAAATAATCAAATGTATCCATTAGCTATTGCAGTTGTAGAGAGAGAATGTAAAGACTCATGGAGGTGGTTTCTTTCACAACTCAAAAGATATACTCGGTCCTATATCACTACATGGTTGGACCTTCATGTCCTTATAGACAAAAGGTGAGCTAAGTTCATATATTCTTTGCATCATTGTAATGATTTAATCCTAGTAAAACTTGATCATTGCTTTGATTTTGTTTCAGATCTTACTAAATCTTCAACGTCATATGCTTGGTCTTTTCATCTCTCTACTCCAGTTAGGTTTTCATAGTTCTCTATTTCTTCTTTAATCTCATAGACCTTTAGGATTAAGTTAGCTCTAGATGCCTTTATAAATTTAGAGAACTCTTATGTGCTATTCTTCTACCATTGAACAGACGCAATTCCAAAGCTTAGTATTTCTTGCAATTGATACTCATGGCTTGTTATTTTGAAGTTTATAATAGGGAACATATTTTCTTTTTGGATAAGCGAATTATTTTTATCATTCAGGTTGAGTTTTTGTAAAAAATCTAAATAGCCATGATAATTTTACCTTTGAAAATTTGTCCTGGTATATAAGTTCAATGTTTCACTCCGAGGAAAGATGAATTCCTTTTTTTTTTTTTTTGGTTTTAGAATTTGTTTGACTTTTTAGTTAATTTAATCATCCGAGCTCAGATTAGAATGAAAGGGATATTTCTTAAGCTTTTGTTCTTCTCATCTTAATGAGATATGATTGAAATTGCAGTTTTAGCATAAAGTAATTTCAAGCATTAAATATAACTAAGGTTTTAAATAGCATAGCTTTAGGTTTTTTTAATCATGGTGTTTATCATTAAATGTTTTTTTTTGAATGAATTGTTGTTAAATGTAATTAAATGCTAGGCTTCTAATCATATTTGGACATGGTTACTTTTCTTGTAGGGACTGATCGAAGCTTTTAGAGAATTGTTGCCTAGAGCAGATCATAGAATTTGTTTGCGCCATCTCTATGAAAATTTCAGAAAACTTCATGGTGATCCATTATTGAAAGATTAACTCTGGCAAGTGGCGTGCTCAGGTACAGCGAATGGCTTTCAATTAGCTCTCAACAATATTGGAGCTATTGATGAGGAAGCGAGAAGATATTTAGAAGCAATAGAGGTCACACCTTGGGCTAGACATTCATTCGATCCTAAAACAAAATCTGACTGCCTAGCTAACAATATTTCAGAGGCATGGAATAAATGCATCCTTGGACCTAGGGAATTACCCATTCTAACAATGTTGGAGAACGTAAGGCAGAAAGTGATGGCTAGGATACAAGATAAAAGAAAAAAGATGGAGAAGCGCCAAGGACTTGTATGTCCTAAGATTATTGAAAAGATGAATCATATGCAAGATCAAGCAAGGTGGTGCGAGCCAACGTACGCTGGGGAGATGGAATGGGAGGTTGATCTTCATGGAAAAAAAATCTATTGTTGATTTGAATAAAAGAACACGAACTTGCAGATTATGGGAAATTAGTGGCATCCCATGTGTGCATGCACTTTCATGTATTGCTGAGCATAATGCCAATCCTGAAGAATATGTTGATCCTTCCTATTATAAAGAGACCTATCTTAAATCGTATGGCTACATGATTCATCCTATTCCTGATCAAATGGTTTGGCCAGTTGGTTATAAGGGTAAGCTATACATTTAATTATTGCCGTAGAGGATAAAATATATCTGATACGACCTTTTGGTATTTAGTGAAAAAATCATTTCATAGAGTTCATGGTAGTTTAGTGAAAAAATGTGATTGTATAGGAAGGTGTATTTTAGTGTAATTTACCATTCTGACTTAACTGCATCTTAATGTTAACTGTAACCGGTCTAAATTGTTGCCACACTTAAACAATGAGTACTTCTTGATTCATCGGTTGATCTTAGTTGTTGGCTTAGTTTGGGTTATTCTTTTGACATTTATTAACTTCTGACAATCAAGATTATTTAGTTGCTCCTGGAAAACTTTATGTATGAATTTTTAGTTTGTTTTGACTAGAAAGTTTAGGTCTTGATAGAACAACTAACTAATATGAATATATTAGGCTACCTTGGTTAGATAAATGGCAGGTCCTTGAAAATGGTGGTCATTAAACAAGTCTTATTCTCTAATATTTGATTAATTCATTCCTCACACCATTTGCATTAAGCTGTAAATATCTGAGCTGAGGGCTATTTTATTTTTTTGCTTTCTATATAGAGTTGATACAGGCTCCGCTGTTTAGAAATCAACCTGGAAGGCCTAAGAAAGCAAGGAAGCAAAACCTGGATGAGACTGCAGATTCAAAGTTGAAAAAAAATCGCATCGCAAGTGCACAAGGTGTGTAGAAAAGGGGCATTATAAAAGAAGTTGCAGAGGCATTCCCTTGCCTGCGATTAATACACAAGCAAGAGTGACCAATAGAAACAAATGTGGTAGACCCCTTACTCATGGAAGATATAGCAGCGAGAAGAGGAAGGCACACCAAGATGAAGTTGTGGCCACGCAGTCCAGTCTTGTCGATAATCCAAGCAATATTACAAGGCGTGTTTGCATTTTTGCATTTTAGTTCTAATTATCTTTCGATTTACAATCTGCAATCTTATAGGATAACCAGCCGAGGTGGAAGAAGACAAGTTGGTTTAAGTGGCAGAGGTGGTGGAAGAGCAGGATGCTTGAGTGCTAATGCTCATGTGCGTGCAACCAATGGTATTGCTATAGATACTGCTACGAGCTCTTCTTGCGCAGCTACTAGAGAAACAACAAGAGGAAGATATGGGCAAGCGAGCCCGCAGTGGAGGATTTAATGGTATTACATTCAAGTTAACCTAGTTCACACCTTTGCTACACTTGTTTATCCTAAACCATGTGCAGCTTTTTTCTTCTTAGCTTTACTCGTTCTTTAAAGTTGAACTTGGTTGTGATGTAGTTTTGGTTATATGGCAATTAACTAGGAATTATTTTGGTAGTGTATGTAGGGTGTTTTTCGTCACCCCATTGAGATGGGAATACGCGCGCGCTTGTCAGGTGCATTACAGATAACCCCTGCCTAGAGTAGGCTGGGATTTATTGATTGTGGGGATCCGAATCTCCGGCAGCCGCGGACTAAACTGCCGTTAATTACCTCTCGCTTTTGGAGTGAGGGAACCTCCGATTAACGGGTTAAACTGGTCATGCGAACTCAATGTGCAGTGTTGTGTTGTGTTTTGAAGGGGTTTTGGATATATCGGGGGCCCCGCAGAGTTTTACGGGGGTCCCGCTATCCGGATAGCGGGCTGGGGGTCAAGGGGGCTAGCAGCCCCCTTGCGGGGTGCGGGGCATTGTCATGTTAGAATTTTTTTCTAACGGGGACAGTGTGGTGGAGTATGTGTGTGTATATTGAAAAAGGGAAAGCGCATCCAAAAGATGCTTGGGGGGCCAGCGCCTTACGTGCTTGGCACGTGGGCGCTAGCGCTCTGGGCGCCTCACGTGCTCGGCACGTGGGCGCGAGCGCGCTGGACGCTGGGCGCACTATGTGGGCGCGAGCGCTCTGGGCGCTGGGCGCACCATGTGCTTAGCACGTGGGCACCTGCGCTCTGGGCGCTGGGCGTCAATCAGATAGAGGACTTTGTCCCTGCACTGGGAGCTGTGCTCCCGATTTGACCCTTGGAGTTAAACTCCTAAAAAGTTTAGAAACGGTCAAAGGGGCTGCTTTGTTTCTCCTTTTAGCTCTGGATCTTTCCAAGATGAGATTTTTGGAGATGGGTCTCCTCCTTCCTCCTCTGTTGGCCGGATCTTGAAGAGCAAGAAGTATGAGATTTTAAAAATCTCTTATTTTTGAGATCTGATGGGAGATCTAAGTTCCCCTTTGTGGGTTTTGTGGTGAAAAACTATTTAGTTTTGAGAAAGAAAGAGTAAAACTCTTGATTTAATTGAAAAAGGGGAAGAAGGTTTTGAACCTTGAGGAAGGAGGAGGCACAAAAAACCCTAGTTTTTTTGGGGAATGAAAAGTATCTCTTTATTCATTATCATGTTGCCTTATATAGGCCTACACATTTACATATAACCCCTTAGGCTTTACAAAATGGCATTTTGCCCATCCCATGTCTCATGTGCTATTTCTTTTTGCACATAAACCATGGGCTATACAAAAATTTGGCTATAAGCCCATTCATGCATAAAATTTACATCAAAATTTGTTTATTACATGATTTTTTATTTCAGCATGGGGAAGCCGGCCGCTTCATGTTCGGGCTCGACTCGGGCATGAGCCTACTTGATCTGGGTTTGGGCCCACTTGGCTTGGGGTTGACCATGACTTTGACTTGGTCAACCGGGGTGCAATTTTCGACCCCAACAAAGTGCCCCCATCAATAAATGCACACCACATATGTAGGTCGTGTGCATGAAATTGATGGATCTTCTTTCACATGGAGGCGACTTGCTTTGTTTCCCACTTTTTGGGATGCACTGCCCTTTTTACGACATGGACGGTCGACGCTTGACGCGTCTCCGAGACGGAGTGTCCGTAGTAGACGTTTCCTCGGTACGGAGTGATTTGGTTCCCGCTTATAGGAAGCCTGCACTGCCCTTTTTACGACATGGACGGTCGACGCCCTGACCTGAAGCGATTTGGTTCCCGATTTGTGGGAAGCATGTATTGCCCTTTTTTCGACATGGACGGTCGACTCCCTGACCCGGAGCGATTTGGTTCCCGATTTGTGGGAAGCCTGCACTGCCCTTTTTACGACATGGACGGTCGACGCCCTGTCCCGGAGAGATTTGGTTCCCGATTTGTGGGAAGCCTGCACTGCCCTTTTTGCGACATGGACGGTCGACGCTCTGGTCGGAGCGATTTGGTTCCCGATTTGTGGGAAGTCTGCACTGCCCTTTTTATGACATGGACGGTCGACGCTTGACGCGTTTTCGAGGCAGAGTGTCTGTGGTAGACTTTTCCCTGGCCCGGAGCGATTTGGTTCCCGATTTGTGGGAAGCCTGCACTGCCCTTTTTACGACATGGACGGTCGACGCTTGACGCGTCTCCGAGACGGAGTTTCCGTGGTAGATGTTTCCCTGGCCCGGAGTGATTTGGTTCCCTTTTTGTAGAAAGCCTGCACTGCCCTTTTTACGACATGGACGATAGACGCTTAACGCGTCTCCGAGACGGAGTATCCGTGGTAGACGTTTCTCTAGTCCGGAGTGATTTGGTTCCCTCTTTGTAGGAAGCCTGCACTGCCTTTTTTTCGACATGGACTGTCGACGCCTTGGCCCAGAGCGAGATTCCCGATTTATCGGAAGCCTGCACTGCCTTTTTTGCGACATGGACGGTCGAAGCTCTGGTCCGGAGCGATTTGGTTCCCGATTTGTGGGAAGCCTGCACTGCCCTTTTTGCGACATGGACGGTCGACGTTCTGGTCCGGAGCGATTTGGTTCCCGATTTGAGGGAAGCCTGCACTGCCCTTTTTGTGACATGGACGGTCGGCGCTTTGGTCCGGAGCGATTTGGTTCCCGATTTGAGGGAAACCTGCACTGCCCTTTTTGCGACATGGACGGTCGACGCCCTGGCCCGGAGCGATTTGGTTCCCGATTTGAGGGAAGCCTGCACTGCCCTTTTGACGACATGGACGGTCGACGCCCTGGCCCGGAGCGATTTGGTTCCCGATTTGAGGGAAGCCTGCACTGCCCTTTTTACGACATGGACGGTCGACGCCCTGGCCCGGAGCAATTTGGTTCCCGATTTGTGGGACGCTTGACGCATCTCCGAGGCGGAGTGTCCGTGGTAGACTTTTCCCTGGCCCGGAGCGATTGGTTCCCGATTTATAGAAGGCCTGCACTGCCCTTTTTACGATATGGACGGTCGATGCTTGACGCGTCTCTTAGACGGAGTGCCCGTGGTAGATTTTTCCCTGCTCCAGAGCGATTTGGTTCCCGATTTGTGGGAAGCCTGCACTGCCCTTTTTACGACATGGACGGTCGACGCTTGACGCGACTCCGAGGCGGAGTGTCCGTGGTAGACTTTTCCCTGGCCCGGAGCGATTTGGTTCCCGATTTGTGGGAAGCCCGCACTGCCTTTTTTACGACATGGACGGTCGCCGCTTGATGCGTCTCCGAGACGCAGTGTCCGTGGTAGACTTTTTCCTGGCCCGGAACGATTTGGTTCCTGATTTGTGGGAAGCTGCACTGTCCTTTTTACGACATGGACGGTCGACGCTTGATGCGTCTCCGAGACGGAGTGTCCGTGGTGGACTTTTTCCTGACCCGGAGCGATTTGGTCCCGATTTGTGGGAAGCCTGCACTGCCCTTTTTACGACATGGACGGTCGACGCCCTGATTCGGAGCGATTTTGTTTCTGATTTGTGGGAAGCCTGCACCGCCCTTTTTACGATATGGACGGTCGACGCCCTAACCCGGAGCGATTTGGTTCCCGATTTGTGGGAAGCCTGCACTGCCTTTTTTACGATATGGACGGTCGACGCCCTGGCCCGGAGAGATTTGGTTCCCGATTTGTGGGAAGCCTGCACTGTCCTTTTTACGACATGGACGGTCAACGCTTGACGCGTCTTCGAGACGGAGTGTCTGTAGTAGACGTTACCCTGGCCCGGAGCGATCTGGTTCCCGATTTGTGGGAAGCCTGCACTGTCCTTTTTACGACATGGACAGTCAACGCCCTGACTCGGAGCGATTTGGTTCCCGATTTGTGGGAAGCCTGCACTGCCCTTTTTACGACATGGACGGTCGACGCTTGACGCGTCTCCGAGACGGAGTGTCCGTGGTAGACTTTTTCCTGGCTCGGAGCGATTTGGTTCCCGATTTGTGGGAAGCCTGCATCGTCCTTTTTACGACATGGACGGTCGACGTCCTAACCCGGAGCGATTTGGTTCCCGATTTGTGGGAAGCCTACACTGCCCTTTTTACGACATGGACGGTCGACGTCCTGTCCCGGAGCGATTTGGTTCCCGATTTGTGGGAAGCCTGCACTGCCCTTTTTATGGACGGTCGACGCTTGACGCGTCTTCGAGACGGAGTGTCCGTGGTAGACGTTACCCTGGTCCGGAGCGATATTTGTGGAAAGCCTGCACTGCCCTTTTTACGACATGGACGGTCGGCGTCCTGGCCCGGAGCGATTTGGTTCCCGATTTGTGGGAAGCCTGCACTGTCCTTTTTACGACATGGACGGTCGACGTCCTAACCCGGAGCGATTTGGTTCCCGATTTGTGGGAAGCCTACACTGCCCTTTTTACGACATGGACGGTCGACGTCCTGGCCTGGAGCGATTTGGTTCCCGATTTGTGGGAAGCCTGCACTGCCATTTTTACGACATGGACGGTCGACGCTTGACGCGTCTTCGTGACGGAGTGTCCGTGGTAGACGTTACCTTGGTCCGGAGCGATCTGGTTCCCGATTTGTGGGAAGCCTGCACTGCCCTTTTTACGACATGGACGGTCGGCGCCCTAGCCCGGAGCGATCTGGTTCCCGATTTGTGGGAAGCCTGCACTGCCTTTTTTACGACATGGACGGTCGACGTCCTGGCCCGGAGCGATTTGGTTCCCGATTTGTGGGAAGCCTGCACTGCCCTTTTTACGACATGGATGGTCGACGTCCTGACCTGGAGCGATTTGGTTTTCGATTTGTGGGAAGCCTGCACTGCCCTTTTTATGACATGGACGGTCGACGTTTGCGTCTCCGAGGCGAAGTGTTCGTGGTAGACGTTTCCCTGGTCCGGAGCGATTTGGTTCCCGATTTGTGGGAAGCCTGCACTGCCCTTCACGACATGGACTGTCGACGCATTGACCTGGAGCGATTTGGTTTCCGATTTGTGGGAAGCCTGCACTGCCCTTTTTCCGACATGGACGGTCGACGCCCTAACCCGGAGCGATTTGGTTCCCGATTTGTGGGAAGCCTGCACTGCCTTTTTCCGACATGGACGGTCGACATCCTGGCCCGGAGTGATTTGGTTCCCGATTTGTGGGAAGCCTGCACTGCCCTTTTTGCGACATGGACGGTCGACGCTCTGGTCCGGAGCGATTTGGTTCCCGATTTGTGGGAAGCCTGCACTGCCCTTTTACGACATGGACGGTCGACGCTTGACGCGTCTCTGAGACGGAGTGTCCGTGGTAGACGTTTCCCTGGCCCGGAGTGATTTGGTTCTCTCTTTATAGGAAGCCTGCACATGGACGGTCGACGCTTGACGCGTCTCCGAAGCGGAGTGTCCGTGGTAGATTTTTCCCTAGCCCGGAGCGATTTGGTTTCCGATTTGTGGGAAGCCTGCACTGCTCTTTTACGACATGGACGGTCGACGCTTGACGCGTCTCCGAGGCGGAGTGTCCGTGGTAGACTTTTTCCTGGACCGGAGCGATTTGGTTTCCGATTTGTGGGAAGCTTGCACTGCCCTTTTTACGACATGGACGGTCGACGCTTGACGCGTCTCCGAGGCGGAGTGTCCGTGGTAGACTTTTACCTGGACCGGAGCGATTTGGTTCCCGATTTGTGGGAAGCCTGTACTGCCCTTTTTACGACATGGACGGTCGATGCTTGACGCGTCTTCGAGACGGAGTGTCCGTGGTAGACGTTTCCCTGGCCCGGAGTGATTTGGTTCCCTCTTTGTAGTTGTAGGAAGCCTGCACTGTCCTTTTTACGACATGGACGGTCGACGCTTGACGCTTCTCCGAAACGGAGTGTCCGTGGTAGACGTTTTCCTGGCCCAGAGTGATTTGGTTCCCTCTTTGTAGGAAGCCTGCACTGCCCTTTTTCCGACATGGTTGGTCGACGCCTGGCCCGGTGCGATTTGGTTTCCGATTTGTGGGAAGCCTGCACTGCCCTTTTTACGACACGGACGGTTGACGCTCTGTCCGGAGCGATTTGGTTCCCGATTTGTGGGAAGCCTGCATTGCCCTTTTTGCGACATGGACGGTCGACGCTCTGTTTGACTTGCTCTGCCTCTTGCAGTATCAGGGGTGATCTTAACTTGCTCCGCTTTCTGCGGTGTCGAGATTGGATTCTGACTTGCTCCGCTTTCTGCGGTGTCGGGGTTGAAGTTGACTTGTTGATTGTGATTTGGGTTGACATCAGCATCGCTACACTGAAATATGGTATCGGGAGCGAATCATCATATGTTTTTGAGAGGATTTAGGAATTTTGGTTTTTGTTTGGCATCACTATCGCTACACTGGAATAATGCCAGGAGCAACTCATCATTTGCCCCGGGAGGATTTAGGAATTAGTGGCTTAGGAGACAGATTTAGATTCCTATCACCCAAGGCTTTTCAATTTTATGGGCCGTAAGGGTCCCATAAAAGCATTTTCTCCCTACGAGTCGTGAGTATCTCGTAGGTGTATTTTCTCCTTGGGAGTCGTGGGGACTCCTAAGCGTGTTGCTCCTTTGTGAGTCGTAAGGATTTCACGCGGGAATTTTCTCTTCACAAAGTCGAGAGGACTTTACGAGTGCATTTCATCTCTTTTTCACGAGTTTGCGCCTTTTCGGGTTTTCACAAACTCGCCGGCAGTCCTGCTGTGTTTACTCACGGAGCCCTTTCGGGTTTTCAGCCGTGCCCATTTTGCTTGTGGACATACCCTATTTTTTTTTCCCCCGTCGGTGGGACTTTGAATGTGGTCACGCCGGTAGGACATAGGAGAGATTGGGATCGTTTTACGCCCGTGGATTGTATACGGTTTTGCATGATGTATGATCCAGACTGTAGGGCCGAAAGAATTTCGGGACTTTGTATGGGATTGGTTTTCGCCACTTGGGGATTTGGATTTTGGTTGGCGTCTGCATCGCTGCACTGGAATATGGTACCAGGAGCGACTCATCATTCGCCGTTGGGGTATGCGATTTGGAATTTGGTTGGCGTCTGCATCGCTGCACTGGAATATGGTACCAGGAGCGACTCATCATTCGCCACTTGGGTTTGGAATTTGGTTGGCGTTTGTATCGCTACACTGGAATATGGTACCAGGAGCGACTCATCATTCGTCTTTTCCTGTTGGGAAGCGATGGCTTAGGAGACGGGTTTAGATCCCTATCACCTAAGGCTTTTCAATTTTATGGGCCGTAAGGGTCCCATAAAAGTATTTTCTCCCTACGAGTCATAAGGATCTCGTACGTGCATTTTCTCCTTAGGAGTCGCCCCCAAGTGTGTTTTTCCCTTGTGAGTCGTAAGGATCCTACGAAGGTTTGTTCTCCTCATGTATCGTGAGGACACATAAGTGGGTCTTCCCAATGGACCATAATTCCAAGCGCGGAAACCAGCCGCGTAACTGGTGATTACAGTGGGGCATGGGTATGATGAGAATTATTTTAGCCCGTGGATTGTATACGGTAGTCAATTTGGGGACTGGCCGTAGGGTTGGGAGAATTTTGAGAAATTGGATTTTGGTCGGCGTCTGCATCGCTGCACTGGAATATGGTACCAGGAGCGACTCAGTATTCGCCGTTTGAGATATTCAGAGTTTTGAAATTTTGATTGGCGTCTGCATCGCTGCATTGGAATATGGTACTAGGAACGACTCATCATCCGCCATTTTTTGTGTGTGCCGTGATTGCTCTATCATTTCAGCTTTTCTTATCGCGAAGATCGCGATTGCTCTATCATTTCGGCTATTTATTCGCGGTTGCCCCATCATTTCGGCTTTATTTTATTTTTACTCGCTGATTTTTATTGCGAGTTGCCCCATCATTTCGGCTTTTTATTTATATATATACATTTCTTTTTATTTACACACTTTTACATCCCCAGTTTAACGCCTTAGAGGTCGACTGTTCCCAGTTTAATGACGTGGTGGTCGATCGTTCCCAGTTTAACGACGTGGCGGTCATCTGTTTCCAGTTTAACGACGTGGCGGTCATCTGTTTCCAGTTTAACGACGTGGCGGTCATCTATTTCCAGTTTAACTAATTGGTGGTCATCCGACGGGGAGCTTAGAGAAGATACCCGATTGAGCAGTTGTCGAGGGCACCGCTGGAGCTTGCATGAGATGCCTTATTAGTTTGTCGGTGTTGATGGCCTTGCCCCCAGCTGGGGCCAAGGAAAGCCATTCAAATACCGACTTGCGTTCGAAGATGGCAATTCGAAATTGTTAACCCCTGCAAATAGAAACATGATTTCAGTATATACAATCGATATGTACATTGATTGAGCTCGCATGAACGTTTAACCCGAAATATGGGAGGAGAGATTGGTCCCACCGGACGTGCCAGAATCTGTAGAGTGTTTTTCGTCACCCCATTGAGATGGGAATACGCGCGCGCTTGTCAGGCGCATTACAGTTTTCCCCTGCCTAGAGTAGGCTGGGGTTTATTGATTGTGAGGATCCGAATCTCCGGCAGCCGCGGACTAAGCTGCCGTTAATTACCCATCGCTTTTGGAGCGAGAGAACCTCCGATTAACGGGTTAAACTGGTCATGCGAACTCAATATGCAGTGTTGTGTTTTGAAGGGGTTTTGGATATATCGGGGGCCCCGCAGAGTTTTTATGGGGGTCCTGCTACCCGGATAGTGGGCTGGGGGTTAAAGGGGCTAGCAGCCCCCTTGCGGGGTGCGGGGCAGCGTCCCGTTAGAAATTTTTTTTCTAACAGGGACAGTGTAGTGGAGTATGTGTGTGTATCGAAAAAGGGTAAGAGCATCCAAAGAATGCGTGGGGGGCCAGCGCCTTGCATGCATGGCACGCAGGCGTTGGGCGCTAGCGCTTCACGTGCTCGGCACGTGGGCGCCTCACGTGCTCGGCGCGAGCGCCCTGGGCGCTGGGCGCCTCACGTGCTCGGCGCGAGCGCCCTCGGCGCTGGGCGCACCACGTGCTCGGCACGTGGGCGCCTGCGCCCTCGGCGCCTGCGTCAATCAGAGAGGGGACTTTGTCCTTGCACCGGGAGCTGTGCTCCCGATTTGACCCTTGGAGTTGAACTCCTAAAAAGTTTAGAAATGATCAAAGGGGACTGCTTTGTTTCTTCCTTTGGCTCTGGATCTTCTCAAGATGAGATTTTTGGAGATGGGTCTTCTCCTTCCTCCTCTGTTGGCCGGATCTTGAGAACAAGAAGTATGAGATTTTAAAAATCTCTTATTTTTGAGATCTGATGGGAGATCTGAGTTCCCCTTTGTGGGTTTTGTGGTAAAAAACTATTTAGTTTTGGGAAAGGAAGAGTAAAGCTCTTGATTTAATTGAAAAAGAGAAGAAGGTTTTGAACCTTGAGGAAGGAGAAGGAGGCAGAAAGAACCCTAGTTTTTTGGGGGGAATGAAAAATATCTCTTTATTCATCATCATGTTGCTTTATATAGGCTTACACATTTACATATAGCCCGTTGGGCTTTACAAAATGACATTTTGCCCATCTCATATCTCATGTGCTATTTCTTTTTGCATATAAGCCATGGGCTTTACACAAATTTGGCTTTATGCCCATTCATGCATAAAAATTACATCAAAATTTATTTATTACATGATTTTTTATTTCAGCATGGGGGAGACCGGCCGTTTCATGTTCGGGCTCGACCCGGGCATGAGCCCACTTGATCTGGGTTTGGGCCCACTTAGCTTGGGGTTGACCATGACTTTGACTTGGTCAACGGGGGTGCAATTTTCGACCCCAACAGTGTACTTTGTTGCAGAATGTGATATTGTGTTCATCTTGGCCATATGATCAAGTATATGTAGTTGTTGAGATTAGTTGTGATATTATGCAGTTGAATTTGCTAAAATATTTAAAAGCAATCATATGGCTTGGCAGGAAAATGATGTGATGATTCTTATTTCAGAAGCTCATATTGAATTTGCCATATAGGTTGTGTTATTTGTGTAGTAATATTGTGTCAGGGAAAAAAACACACATATATAGTGTTATTTGTATAGGAATAAACTATGTATCAAAAGGTTGTTTTAAGAAGTGTTGCTAGAACTTTTTTAGCAATGGGAGCTTCTCCTTCCTCCATGGCCTCCCTTGGTTCTGTTCACCGACTATCTCTAACATCCAGCTCCTCTTTCTTACTTTACTAGCTTCATCCTTTCCTCCTCTTTCCACATCTGTCTTTCCTTTGCACCGATCAGAATCCTACCTTTAACCTTTTAGGACTGGTTCTAGCGATGCTTCCAAAAGCTTACGAGGCATTACTCTTTGGGGAAGAGCGTCGACAAGGTGAAATGACCAGGGCGGCTGTTGCGAAGGATTAATGCTCGATCCCTCAAGCTCGTCCGCCATACAGCAAAGTGACCCAGATGTCAGGTTTTGAAGCTCAGGGTGGCATCATTGGAATGCAATGACTACATTTTTATGAAAATAATGCTAAATAATTTCATGCATAACATTATTTCAGAAGCTATTGAGGTTTCTCAAAAAAACTTCGAATATTGAGTTGATATGCATCATAAAATGAGTTATAAGTTGAAAATATCTCGCAAGAGGATTTTTGTGTAATCTTCATTGACAATACAATATGATTTGCTTTTTTTTTACCGGAGCGCTATTCGGCCTGCCTTATTATATGGTACAGAATGCTGGGCTCCTAAGAAGCATCATACACAGAAGATGCACGTAGCGGAGATGCGCATGCTTCGTTGGATGTGCGGTAACACTAGAAAAGACAAGGTGCGAAATGAGGATATTCGTGCAAAAGTTGGTGTAGCACCCGTGGAGGAGAAGATGCGGGAAAACCGGCTTAGATGGTTTGGTCATGTGCGACGCAGACCTATGGAAGTACCGGTTCGACGAATAGATACTCTCGATATGGGTAATGGCAAAAGGGCAAAAGGGAGACCGAAGAAAACATGGATGGAGGTGATACGAAACGATATGGTTGCCAAAGGACTCAATGAAAGTATATTGTTCGATAGAAGTGAGTAGAGACAGAGGATTCATGTGCTGGACCCGGCGTGATTCTCATGTTGGTTCATGTAGCCTACCCCATATGCTTAGGATAAAAGGCTCAGTTGTTGTTGTTGTTCCCAAAATGAAGTCACCATGCAACCATAATCTTTATCGATGAAGGCAACCGTCCCCATATTTCAGAAAACCCTAGTGGATCATGATCTCTATAAATGTTGCCTCCGGCCTCCAATCTCTGTTCCCCCAAACCCTATTCTATTGAATAATTGAATATATTTCCATTTGAAGCTGAGAGAGGGAGGAGAGAGAGATTTGACTGAGAGGGAGAGAAGGATGGGTGAGAAGAGGAGAGGGGAGGGAGGGAGGGAGGGATTACGATGAAGAAAGAGATGTTAGGTTTTCTATGTCAAAAAATATTACTAAGTAATACAGAGGGGTAGTTTTGGAAAAGGCTGACACGTGTGGCGCACGTAAGTTAAATATAACGGATAACACCGTTAATATCATGGGTGTAAAGTGCGGGTTTTTGAGGTTTGCTGCTGTTGGGGCAAAAGTGTTTTTGGGGGGCAGGGCGGCAATTTATTTTAGCTCTCCACCTCTCTAATTCTCTCTTTCTCTCGTATCCTTTCGAACCCTAGATTTCGACGAATCTCGAATAGTCGTCGCTTCATCAGCCCTAACTTTCTAAGAGATGGATCGCAATCTCGAGAGCGGGATCGAGACCCCGGATCCGAAACCGGAGGTCACAAGCGTCGCCATTACCACAGCGAGAAGCAGGACGATGAAGATAGCAGGAAGAGGAACCCAGAGGGGAGGGAGGTGGCGAAGGCGTTGTTCGATGGCAACAAGAACAATGTGGCTACTACTTGCAAGAATGTGAGTTTTCCCCTTTCTATGCTTATGCTTTGCAAATTTGATCTCCGATACGTAGACTTATGTTTAAATAGTTAGGGCCTATTTAGAAAAAAAAATTGGATTGAATTATTTGGGGTTTTGTTTGGACAACAAATTCTTAAGTTTCCATAAAGCGAGAAGAAAGCAACCATGTTGGAGTTTAGATAATCCGAAGCCAAACGAAATTTATCAATATAAATTTGACTAGAGTTAGGGCCTTGTCAACTATAGAGTTTGCAGAATGTGTACTCAGCTAATCCTAACTTTTAATTCAAACAAGACCTTAAACTTAATGCTGAATTTTCTAATTATACCTTGTTCACCTCTCATTTTGGAGCAGAAATAATTGGAATTTTCTTCACCTAAAAGTTGAATTATTGTAGGTACGATTCGGTTTTGTTTAAAATCCAAAGCCCAAATCCCTTTGAACCCATGCTAACCCAAACACCACATGGTCGGCAGGGAGCCGGCAGCTGCACATGGGTGACACACATAAACAACACGAGGGCAGCAC
This sequence comes from Agapanthus africanus, assembly GCA_030015575.1. Classification (NCBI taxonomy): domain Eukaryota; kingdom Viridiplantae; phylum Streptophyta; class Magnoliopsida; order Asparagales; family Amaryllidaceae; genus Agapanthus; species Agapanthus africanus. The sequence continues at coordinate 526,982,145 of CM057347.1, read as the reverse complement.
TGACAAGCATGGGATCCGCATGCATGGACGGTTGGTGGCTGCCTCATGGACGACGCACACTTCGTGGGCGGCACTGCAAATATGAGGCCCACACGCGCAAATAAATGCGTGTGGGCTGCTGCATGAAGAAGAATAAATAAAGAGCGGGCCCACACGAGTGGGTTTGTTACGCCTGGGTTATTACGTTGCTAAAAGAGAAAGGACAATGGCTAGTTGCAAAGACAATTTGAGTCTTAGGGTTATTTAAATTAGTTTTTTCTATTTCTTTATCTATATATTCTCATTTCAAAGGGACAAGAAGGATCCAACAAACAAAATAAAACCACATGCCAGCATATGAATAGAAAAACTACAAAGAAATTTATATGTGGCCAATTAATGTGCAGGAGGAATGAACACCGTTCGTGCATTCTCAACAGGAAAGAGAATGCATGAATCCATCAACAATATCCTTATAAATAAAAACTGCCATTGATTGAGTTGAGACGGGCCATCAAAAAAGTAGTTCTCTGCAAGTTTGTAGAGAGAGACCGCGTTTGTGTGAGGGATTTATTTTTGTACTCGATCGGAGTCAGTGTAAATCTTGTATAATTCTTTCTATAGTGGAAATTCTCGTCGTGGTTGCAAAAGTAGGTCCAGTTGGGGGTTGAACCTGGGTATATCTTTGTATTATTGGCTGCTTGGTGTGCTTTTTTTGTATTTGTATTATTTGTCCTTCGTCGGCAATTTTTCCGCTCGACCGTAAAACACACGATTCACTTTTCCGATGCGTTATTATTGAGGTGGCCGATTCTTCTGCGAATCGTATCCGCTGATATATTTACAACAAGCGATGATGCTAGAAAGCAGTGGAGCAAGGTATGGACGAAGAGATAGATTCTTTGAAGAAGAACCGTACGTGAGACCTGGTGAAACTACCCAAAAGTCGGAAAGCGTTACTAAATAGGTGGGTGTACAGAATTAAATAAGAGATGGTATGTAGACTGCAAAAGAGCTTGTATGGCCTCAAACAAGCTCCTAGATGGTGGTATCTCAAGTTCGATTGGTTCATATTGGAGACGGGATTTGTGCGCTGTAAATCAGATCACTGCGTGTATGTTTAGACTTTTGAGGAAGGAGACTACATCATTCTATCACTTTATGTGGATGACATTTTGGTAGCGGGTCCTAATTTTGAGAAAATTCAAAATTGAAGAAGATAATGACTGAGAAATTCTCTATGAAAGATTTGGGAGCGGCTAAACAAATCTTGGGCATGAAGATTGTTCGAAATAGGAAGCGGCAGAAACCGTGATTATCGCAAAGAGACTACATCGAGAAGGTTTTGAAGCTTTTTAATGTGGACAAGTCAAAACCGCTGAGTGCGCCCTTAGCGAACCATTTCAAACTCATAAACGAGTTGTGCCCGACAACTCAAGAGCAGAAGAAGAGATGGTAAGAGCGGAAAGACGAGATGGTAAGAGCGCCTTACGCATCTGCGGTGGGAAGTTTGATGTATGTGATGGTGAGACCTGGTATTGCACATGCAGTGGGAGTTGTTAGTAGGTATATGCAAAACCCGGGAAAGGAGTATTGGAATGCAGTGAAGTGGATTTTGAGGTATCTTAGAGGTACATCTAGTCATTGTTTATGTTTCGGGGGAGACTCTCAAAAGGTGTAAGGGTACGTTGATACGAGCTGTTCGGTTGATAGAGATAAAAAAGCACAACGAGGTACGTATCACGGTTGGGGGAATATCGGTGAGTTGGGTCTCTCAACTGCAAAAAATGGTAGCATTGTCAACCATGGAGGCCGAGTACGTGACAATCACGAAAACAAGCAAAGAGATTATATGGTTACAAGGGTTACTCGAAAAGTTGGGTAAGAAGAAAGACTTCAACACCTTGTGAAGCGACGACCAAAGTGCGATACATTTGGCGAAGAATGTGGCATATCACTCTCGGACGAAGCACATTAATGTGTGGTACCACTGTGAAGATCGCGGGAGAAAAGAATCCGGCGGATATGTTCACCAAAATCGTAGATAAAGACAAGTTGGATCTCTGTTGCAGGTTGGTGAACCTCTCCATGAAAATTTGATGAGAGAGTAACAATATAATCGTATGAAGTCTACTAGTTTGGGAATCAAGACGGGAGCATCTCTAAGTGTCGAGAATGTGATGAATTTTGCATCAAGGTGGAGTTCGTAAAAATGTGATGCAAAATAATTGAGATGGAGCCCACGAAAATGGAGCAACAACACAGTGGGGAAAGGGCGCGAATAGACACTATTTAGATTAGGTGAAAACTCACATACTATATAGTTAATTAGTTGAAATCAATTATTTCAACAGAACTAAAAATTTGTGGAGACTGCATGTGGTGGTTGTGATGGAAATTAAATCCCCTAAACCAATTAAATGTGTAGAGAAGCCAAATATAGGCCGTGGCCAAGAATTTAATTTATCTAAAAGATTTAAACGTGTGGCCAAATTAATCTACTATTGACAACAGTGTCTTTCAATAGTAAGAGACTATTAATATGACTATTAATGAACAGTGTCTGGTTGCATAAATTAAACGTGAGAGACAAAATCAACATAGCCTTGAATAAGGCTGTTGAATTTTGAGCCATGTTTTCCCAATGTGAATTATAAATCCACAGAAGGTCTGCATATTAATTTGTTTGTGGCTTTTCTATTCACATGCTGGCATGTGGTTTTATTTTATTTGCTGGGCCCTTTTTGTTCCCTTAAAATGAGATTATATAGATAAAGAAATAGAAAAATTAGTTAAATTATCATAAGACCTAAATTGTCTTTGCAACTAGCCTTTTTTTCTTTTTCTTTCAGCAATGTAGCAACCCATGTGAGACAAACCCATTCGCGCTGGTCCCACTCTTTATTTATTCTTCTTCATGCAACAGCCTTCTTTATGCAGTAGTCTACGTGCATTGATTTACGCGTGTGGGCCCCACATTTGCAGTGCCGCCTACGAGGTGTGCGTCGACCATGAGGCAGCCACCGACCGTCTATGCGTGCAGGTTCGACGCTTGTCGGTGCCGCCCTTGTGCTCGTGTGTGCCGCCCACGTGTAGCTGCCGGCTCTCTACCGACCATGTGGGATTTGGGTTAGCATGGGTTCAAAGAGATTTGGGCTTTGGATTTTAAACAATCTCCACCTTTATTTAAAATTAATCATAAAATCTCGTCACTTTCTTCGAACTGTGAAATTCTGTTCTCGTCGTCCTGATCTTCAACAATCTACTGGCAAATCAAGTCCAAACATCGCTTGACGTGATATCTGAATGCACCCCTGCATCAGTCAGACTCTTTATGAGTACCCACCTCTGTAATAGCATAAAACTTCTTCTCGTCTTTCAGGAAGAACACTATCACCTTTTGTGGAAGACCGAAAATATTCGATCCTCTTGCAAATAGATAGCTTTTCTAACCGTCTCCAATACGGTTTTCAAAATTGCCTTTATTGTTGATAATGTGACGACAAACTGAAGTGTCCATCTCTCTGGCACTGCATCCGTGCCGAACGTATCCGTTCTCGACCTCCATCCGTCCCTATCACCACTGGTCAATGATAATAATATCGCCGAATGAAGTGTCTCTAGTGGAGTAGACGCGGACTTGGTCTTCTCCTTTCTGTATCGAACTAGAATCTGCTCGATACGATGCTGCAACTGACACGACTTCTATCCTTGACACTGAGCATGCCAAGAATCAAACTTGCAGACTTCTTGTCGAACTTGCGACCCTTAGAGACTCGCCTCTAACCGCTCCTATGCGTCTAACTTTCGTAGACCTCTGCACCATGGGTTGCGCTAGACTCTCCACCTGGATCAAAGTACCGACCATCTCATCTTCGAAAATATGGACATGAAACCATCGAACTCCACCACACTTAGTGGTACAATTGTTCTCTTTTCACCATCTGTCCGAGTCTGTTTTCTTCGACGCATTGCAGACTCAACGCATGCACATCGGCTAATTACTCCATGCTCTGATACCAGCTGTTGGGAGATGAGTCGATCCACAAAACAGTGCTCGCGACAAACAACCATGCAATTAGACAACTAAAGATACAGTTAAATTAAAATGCGAGGATTAGAAAGTAATCAATTACAAACAAGAGAAGGTTTTGTTAACGAGGTTCCCCTACCGTATAGTTAGTCCCCGGCAGAGCGGAATCTGCAAATGTCTAGTATATTTGAATCAAGTTTGCAAACAAAAGCAACCTTAGGAAATTTCTCTCAAATCTCTCTATACAAATTTCTCAAATAAAAACTCTCTAGGCCCTTCTCAATCTCTTTCGGCCCCTTCAAAAATAATGTGCAGACCTCATGCGGATTTATAATTTGCATATGGAAAACAACACGCCTCAAAATTCAATAGTCTTATTTAAGGCTATGCTGATTTTGTCTCTAACGTTTAATTTATGTATTCAGTTACTGTTTATTAATAGTCCTATTAATAGTCCCCCACTATTGAAAGACACTGTTGCCAATGATAGATTAATTTAGCCACACGTTTAAATCTTTGGACAAATTAAATGCTTGGTTGCCACCTACATTTGGCTTCTCTGCACATTTAATTGGTCCGGTGGATTTAATTTTCCATTACAACCACCACGTGCAGTCTCCACTAATTTTTGGCTCTGTTGAAATAATTGATTTCAACCAATCAACTATATAGCAGGTAAGTCTTCGTCTAACCCAAATAGTGTCTATTCGAGTCTCTTTCCCCATGTGCCGCTGCTCCATTTTCATGGGCTCCACCTCAATTATTTTGCATCACATTTTCACAGGTACGTAATTTCCACTATAACTCATTTATCTAAACTCCAATTGAAAGAAACAGCTTTTAAAAAATGAATAATACACCCATGCTTTATTAGAACCCCCGAATCCTAATGTAAAACCGAGCAACCTTATGAAAGTTTTAGGATCAGAAGCAACCCAAGAGCCAACAAGATTAGAAATGGAGATCCGCAGTGTCGCTACAGAGTGCGAACAAGCTCATGTGGATAGAAACGTTGCTCACAAACTCACCCCGGCTGAGCGCAGCAAGAAGAAAGAAAGAAAACTTTTTGAGGATCGAAATACATTAGAAACCCTAGTTTCTGTGTACATGATCAATGACCTCTCTCACCCTCAAACACGATTTAAGGCTGATGCGGATGCTCAAGAGAATCGACTCACTGGATGTGCTGTGATATCGGATGGGATTAGCGTTGTGGTTGTTGAAGGGGGTAAGAAATCGATTGAGAGGTACGGAAATTTGATGTTGAATAGAATTAACTGGGTAGCTGCTGTGAATAATGATGATGAGGATGAGAATACTGATGATTCTGTGATCAACAGTTGTGCTTTGGTGTGGCAGGGCAGTGTTGCGAAGTCTAGTTTCCAAAGATTTCTTGTTCATGAGTGTAGAGGTGAAGCTGCTGCTAGGAAAGTGTTTGCAGATGCTGGAGTTCCACACTATTGGGATCTTTCCATTAACTTTTCTGGGGACCTGATGTGAGTTCGAGAGCAGTGAGCATGAGCAAGGACACCAGTAAGCTTGCAGGCTTTTAGAAGTAATCGTTATAAACTATCCTTTATTTTTGTGCCGTGTTTGGACTATGAGCTATTAATTTTCCTAGAGATTGGTCCATTGGGATGAGCTTGAAAATGGATTTGCTTTGTGTCATGACTAATTAATAATTAACATCTCTCTGGGTTTTTTTTATGATTTTTAAAGGTTCAAGTCACTGTCATTGTTATTATCGGTAGGCAGAACTATGGGATTTCTCATGCATGCCTATCTTAATAAACATGCTTAGGAATATATGCTAGGTTGAAATATCCTGGAGTGGAGGCAGCTTGATGTGTTCAGGTATCTCATAATGTCGGGACCCTAGTGCTTCATTCTAGGCTAGTCTCAGGCCCTCGGTTATGGAACCGTTAAATCATGCTTTGTGTGTGTGTGTGTTTTAAATATTTTTTTTTAATGATGTTCTGCTTTGCTTTTGCATTGTTTAGAATGTAATTGACCAAACATTGGTCAAGAGTAGGGTTTGTTGTGGTTTTGTATTTTTGATGTTTCATTGGTGCTATGTTTTTGGAATTTCGGAATTTATACCTTGCCAATAAGAAGAATAATGAAATGCTATATTCTTGTGTTTTCTTAATAAGCTTTCAGTTTGCTTTGCTGCTTGTGTCACATCTTTCTATGACATGTCATAATATTTTTGCTATGCTGCTGCGAGTGTTATTTATGGTCATAAGCTTTATGTGTCATAGCTTTGCTATTCTGCTTGTGTTTTTGTAAGAAAGATTTGTCATCATCTTTCTGCTCGTGTTATGACTTTGCTATGCTGCAAAAATCATAATTTGTTCACCCTCAGGATTTGCATCTCATATATACCTACTCAATCCTTTACAATGCTCCATGTCAGGACATGTTAGTGATTGCAGTTTATTGACCCCTTAGTTAACACTTAACCATACATAGTAAAAGAACTACTTTACCCCTAGTCTATTTAAGTGCAACAATACTATGTCCGAAAAACTCTAAGCCCGAAGTTTCTCCCAATTTCTCTCATTGACCTTAAACTATCTCAGGAGAGTTCTCTCCTGAAATGATCTGGTCTGTGGCTAGATCAATGGCGAAGATAAGGGAGGTATGTTGCAAATAGTGTTGGAGGATGGGGTTGGGATAATTGTTTTTTGGCCAAAGGGTTGGGACAATTGTTGCTGATGAGGAGAATGAGTGATGCTGATTAGTAGTTGTGATTAAGATTAAATCCTGGAGAGCACTTACCAGTTTTTTTAAGGTAACGATTCCGTATTGCTGCAATCAGAGAGGATGTAGATGGTGATTGTGATGAAACGGGGGAGATTGATGGGAGGTTAATAATCAGGGAGCTGAAGAGGATCAAGATACCAAGGATGGTGAAGTTGCGTTGATCTCTCATTAAGTTAGTTCCACTGATTATTTTTTAAGGTTATTCGCTGTTTAACCCCCCCCCCCCCCCCCCCCCCCAAATATTATTGCTATTTCCTCCATAACCCCCCACCCCCACCCCAATTTTGATATTTACTCCATACCCCCCGATTTTTAGAAGTCTTACCGTTTACCCCCCAAACTCCTTCTGCCCCAAATCTCCAAATCGACCCCCAAAGTGAAAGGTACGGTTTGCTCTAGAGCTCCAAAGTGAAAGCTAGGGTTTTCCACTTGTTTTCCACTTGCAAATTAGACCATATTGGTACCCCACAACTTCATCGTTTGAGTAAGTTGACATAGAAGAACCCGACCCCATGGCCAATTTAAGATTTTTGGAGCTCTAGAGCAAACGCTGGCTTTCGCTTTGGGGTCAATTTGGAGATTTGGGATAGAAGAAATAGTTATGGAGGGATTTTAAAACCCTAACCCGACAGTATCCATTAACTTCTTAACGGAGTCGACTAATATTCCAACTTGGGGTAGCTGGGGGGTAAACGGTAAGACTTTAAAAAAAAATATTTGGGGGAGGGGGGTATGGAGTAAATATGAAAAATTGTGGGGGGTGGGGGGGGGGGGTGGGGTGGGTACTGTTGTTGTTGTATGATGCTCTCAGTTACTTTCATGTTTAGTACTTGTTAGTTTTGTATACTGTTGTTGGTTAAACCTAGTTTTGTTTTGATCTCTATTGAATATAGCTGGCGTGTGTTATTAAGCTTAGTACGATTATATTTTTTATGGTTACGTAGTAAGCCATGCAATGGTGTATTGAAAGACTAAAATGTTTAAGGATGAAAATTATGTAAACAAAAGGGTTCGAAGAGGGCTCTTAGGTATGCAAAATGGAGAGAGCAGGTACATCATAAGAATACATGCACACAGCCAATTGATCCGATGCATTGGCACACAGAGATGAAAATCAAGGAATGTCTATAAGCTAATAAGCAGTCCAAACTCTTATGCAAAGTCAGTAAGCCTTCTTTAAGTTTGCAATTCTTGTGTGTAGATATCTTTTAGCTATAGATTCTTTTGTTCTACAATCTTTGAGATTGTAGTTCCCTCGCCATTTTTCTAAGGAATTGAAGAAGTAGAGTTCATGGTTGGTCCCTGTAAGGAATGGCAGTAGGATCTTCTATACAAGATGATCTAGCCATATCCATTTCTTCTCAAGCGTCGATGGCACGGGGGGAGATATTACAAAACAAGCAACAGTTGATAACAAGGACAATGCGTGAGAGTTGGTTTCGCAAGACTCGGCGGCGACTCGAGCAAACACAAGCAGTCAGCAGTCAGGAATTACAGGGGAGAGAGTTGTGTGGAGAGTACCTTAAGACACCCCCCCTCCCTTATTTTCAGGCATCGGTTATGTGAGGATCATGTGGATTGTTGTGAAAACTTATGTATAAATGTTTATGCTATGTGTTTATTAGGTCTGTTATGTGCTGCTTATGAATAAGGACAAGCGGATATGTAATGCTGATACTGTTTTAAGTTATAAACAAGACCAGCTTGCGCCATTAAAATGAACGTGTGTATAGATACACGGCGTTTTGTGAGGTATAAACAACTTTATCATAGAGTTTGCGGTAGTATGTTGTATCCTGAGCAAACCACTGCATTTTTCATGCAATGAGCTTAATCTTGTGGTGTTTTTCTGTTTTCTGTGATCAATGTTATAGTATATATGTAAGGTTGTGGGTTGATTTGCAAAATCGGAGCTCAATCATGCGGCATTGCTTAAGATCAATATTGCGGTGTGTAAAGTAATGGTACTTATATGCAATATCTGAGGTTAATGATTTGGTATTTAATTTTAATGAGTTAAATGTTGTGTTCTTTATTGTTATGGAGGTTTGTGGTGCTTTTGTGCAATTTTTTACTTTTCCTTTTCTCATTTTGCGTCCATTTTTTTGCGCTTGCCCATCCCATAATTTTGATAATTCCAATGCCCGTTATGGTTACCGTCCATATATTAAATGGCGAACAATAACTAAATCAACTTTTTCATTCAGCAGAAAATTACATAAGAAATTATATTGATCAACATTGCTATAATTATTTTCCCCGGCACAGAGGGGGGGGGGGGGGGGGTTGGATTTAAAAACACCAACAGTCTTCAACTAAGGCTAAACTATATTATCCTTGCTCATAGAATATCAATCCTCTGTTCTCCTCTCTCCAGTAAACCCAAATCTTGAAGGCGAGTCCACACCCGCATATTCTTAAATCATTCTTGCCAGTTTCCAGAGAAATCGAGGGGTAAAAGAAGAGTGTTTCGAGAGATTTTTGGATTTTTAAAGGAATGTGAAGAAATCAGGTTAGGTTTTAGAAAAGGACAGTAGCGGGAAAGTAACGAAGACACAAAAAGAGAAGATATAATTGTCTTGACCGATGAACGCCGAAATATTTTTCATCGCCACTGATTAAACCTTGAATGGAGTAACTCAACCAAAAAACTAAACCAACTAAGAGCAAATAACAAAATTCATGGAAAAATACCAAATTTAATGAGATATGAAGAACTTATAAATGAGGGAAAAATGAAAAAATAAAAAAAGAAACCAGAGATGTCGCACATGCAGCCGCTTCGGTAACATGACATTTTTTCACTAAAATATCTTAAAGTTCTTTTGTTACAGTAAAATATCTTAAGTTCTATTTTAGAAGTATTTTAGCGATTCTCTTAAAAACCACAGTTAAATGTATTTTATTGTAATAAAATAAGATTGAGGTATTTAAGAGAGGGTATTTCAGTGTAATTTACCCTAAACCGCACCTTGAACCCTCGTCTTCTCCCCGTTTGCAGTCCCTACCAAAAATCGATCGGCGATGTTGTAGAACAAGTGCTTTGTTCGAAAGACCAGGCACGGACGAATCAAAAAGGTACGAGCTTTTATCTCCCTGTCTTCTCAAAACCCTAACCCTAGCTTCATTTGCCAGGAAGTCAGGGAGCACTACCTCTCTTAGATACTTCTTGTGAGAAGTTTATTAAATAGTTAGTTAAGAAACTTGATTACTTTGTTATGAAGTTTGTTAGTATGTAATTAGTTGAGCTTTATAAATAGATATTATATGTAATAAAAACATATGTTGAATGTAGAATGAAAAAATGAATTCTCTCTTTAACTAATTGTATCTTTTCTACCTGTCTTTTTTCCCTGTTAAAAAGTTCTTTCCATTCAATTTTTGTTCTTGTTCTTCAATTGTATTCCAAATTTTCCCCAAATCAAACCTAGATTGGAAAAATACCTAAGAAAATTACGAAGGTGAGCGATCAAGCCCATCATTTGGTATCAGAGCTTCAAGGAGAGGGTCATGATGTCGATGAAATTGATGCGGATTCATCAACAAGGGTTCAAGATTGGGGTCCTCAAATTCAACAAATTGATACCCGATTGGATCAATCCGATGAGTTTAAGGCACAAATGGTTCATCATCATGTCGATTTCAAGCAACAACTTTTCCAGTTGCAGAATTCAGTTAATGCGATTTTGATTGAATTCAAGAATTCAAGAAATGCTGAGCTTAGGGTTTCACCATCTCAGAGCCACGTTTTGGGAGCGAGGATGGCATCTCCTGCAGCGCAAGGATTGGGATTTAGAGCTGCTGTAGATCCTAATATGGGAGTAGCAGTAATTAGGCTCCAACCTGAAATAATAAGTTCTTGAACCAAAGTCCTTATCGAAGGAAATCAAATTAGCGAAATCAAAAGAAGCGGAGCTCAAGACTCGACAAGAAAGATTGGCAATCAAGAACACTGGGTTTCATTTGGCGATCAGCGGAGAAGGCAAAGGATCTTTGTCATGCAAGACATCGTCGTTGCATCGTCGAAATTCTCGATATTTCCCTCAACCATGTGCATCCCAATTTCGTCGTTCTTTGTTATCAAGACAATCTCGACCTCGACGCCCTCGCATGTTTCGCCAAGTTTCGAAGCGGGCTATTAAAGTGAACTTGAAACAATCTCATTTCGGAAGCAAATCGAAACCATGCACCAATCTTTTTATCTTTGTTCGATACCAATTTAATGAAGGAAGGCATTTCCAACACTTTGTTCTTGATGATTACAATTCAAGTGCCCAAATTAAGAAGAATAAAGAAAGAAGGAATGAGAGAAAGAAAGAAAGAAGTGGAGAAAAAATGTTACTAAGAAAAGAGGTAGGCATGTCTCTAGGTTCTTGAACTTGATATTGGAGCCGCCTCTCCCGGAACCACCACCACCAAAACCGCTACCATTCGAATTGTCTCTCTCGTGCTTCATTTCATTCTCTTACCATCTAAAGAAAGTCTTTTTCAATGTGGCTGATATTTCGTTGGAGTTCACTACGTTTTTTGGTTTTGTGCAATTGAAGCCGTTGTGCGGACATACGACTCTTGATTCAAATGAAGATTGTGATACCGTAGTGATTACACGAAAGAATCCATTTGTGTTCTTCAAGAAAGTTTGAAGCATATACACTGACAAGGTGCTCGTCGACGATCGATTCTTGATCTTGAGGACAAGGTCAATTTTGAGAGGGAGGTATTGTTAGATACCTCTTGTGAAAAGTTTGCTAAATAGCTAGCTAAGGAGCTTGATTATTTTGTTATGAAGTTTGTTAGGATGTAATTAGTCGAGCTCTATGAATAGATATTTTATGTCATACAAACATGTGTTGAATGTTGAATGAAAAAGATGAATTCTCTCTTTTACTAATTGTATTTTTTCTACTTGATTTTTTTCTTATTAAAAAGTTCTTTCCATTCAATTTCTGTTCTTATTCTTCAATTGTATCCTAAATTTTCCCCAAATCAAACCTGGATTGGAAAAATGCCAAAGAAAAATAGGAAGGTGAGCCATCAAGCCCATCAACCTCCGAGACGACATCAACTGCGGGTCCCATGCCTACAAGGTCTGCGACCCCACCTCCGCTCGCCTCAGCTCGTCGGTGTCCACCGTCCTCATCGTCGACACCAATGTCGTGCTCAATCAGGTCCCTTTTCTTTCTCAAGATCTTTATAATTAATAAAAATTTCTTCTTGCTGTGAATTGTGATGGAATCGATTGTCGTGGCGGTTTCAGATAGATTTGCTTGAGAATCCGGCGATCGACGAGGTGGTGGTTCTCTCGATCGTGTTGGAGGAGGTGAAGAATAAGAATTTGTCTGTGTATAATAGGCTCAAGGTCCTTTGTAATAATCCCATGAGGAAATCCTATGTTTTTGCCAACGAACACTTTCGGTAAGGGGAAAAAATATCTTTCTTTTTCCAATTTCACGACATTAATTGTTTTTTTGAATAGTATTCAGCAGTTGAGGTAACTTGTTCTTTGATTGTAATGTTGTAGAGAAACTAATGTTATTCAGATGGTTGGAGAAAGCCCAAACAATCGCAATGACAGAGGTAGGTGTTCCAGATCTCTGAACTGTAGTTATGAGTTAAAGGCATTTGTTGCTGAACTTATTTTAGCCCAAATGAACGGAAGCACTAATAATTTCTGATGGTCAACTTAATATAGCCCATTTAGCATGAGTGATATCGGAAACTAGATAGGCTTGGCAGAATTAAATGCATTAAGGTTGGAAATCAGGAATAGCTACAAGTTTTTGGGGTGAGAGTCATAAAACCTAGGGATCATGTGCTTTTCTGATCAGGCCATGAATGCAGTGATGACGTATATATTTTTATTTAGCTTGTGCTGATATATCTGGTTTTTGCTGCTGTTGCATTAGAACATGCATCATAAATTCAACCATGTTTTTTGGGGTGAAAGCAGATTTTTCTCCCACACAATGTTTTCAGTGTTCCATATTAAGTTTTAACAGTTGCAACATATTGGAAAGTTAGAAAAAGTGTCCTGCATACTATGAGTTTATCTAGCTAATTAAGATGAATTTATTTTATGTAAGATGCTCTTTGCTATTTCTATCGAGGAATAAATGATTTCCAAGTCATACATACACATGTAGTGTGTATGTTATTTAGGATATGCAACATTCCATTTTTAAATTTTAAACCTGGATACTATGCCATTAATTTTTCCTCATTTTCCAAATTTTATTTCAAATCTTCTTGTACTGTTTAGTTAGTTGGGCATTTAGTTGAAATCCATTTGTAAATTCATGATACTGTGTTGCCACTATAGCAAAAGAAAGTACATTTGCTTGTTAGTCCCTTAATGTTTAATTTTTTTCTTGTGTCTCTTTCAATTATTTTTGGCTAAATTGTCAAAACCCCCAAGCACTTTTTTCTGATGTCAAAAACCTCCTGGCCTCAAAGCGGTAGTCACAAACCTCTTGGAATTTTTTCCTGGAGTATCTACGTAGTAGCATGCTATATCTAACCAATTCATACAAACTATTTAGATATTGCAGGAAACGGTTTAGATATCACATGCAACTACTTAGATATCGTAGTCGCAGGAAACTAGATATAGCATGCAACTGCTAGATATCACAGGTAAGGGGTTTTTTGACAACCAAAAACTTTTTAAGGAGGGTTTTGGCTAGCTTTTCGAGGCCGGGGTTTTTTTGACAACGGAAAAACGTGCTTGGTTTTTTTTTTTGACAATTTACCCATTATTTTTTAGGTGACGAATTCTTTAGCAGATAAATTATTGCCTTCCTGCGCTAGATTTTCTATTAACACCTAATATCAATAATTCAGCAATTCGAGTCGCGGCGCAATGGTATCAAAGTCACTTGGCTGGGAGCACACAAATCTTACTTATTACTAACGACAGAGAGAATAAAAGAAAAGCTCTTGAGGAGGGCCTTTCTGCAGAGACAGGTATGTTGTTTACTATCAAATTTACTGTAATAAGTTAAAGGAATTCCTTGTCCGAGGAAATCATTTATGAGGTATTCTGGATTTCAGTTGAGTCATTTGTAAAATCACTTGGGCAACCCGATTTACTGGACTTGGTCGTTCTTCCAACCTCTGAAGATACAAAAATGGATGACATTGAAGATTTGAGACCATCAAAGAGAAAAATTATCTACACCGAAGTATACACACCTTATATTATACTCTTGATTAGCATTTCACTAGATATGAATAATATTTTCTTCTTTATTGTTCAAAATTTAATTAGAAATGGTTGCATGCTGTAATGCAACATAAACCGATGTCAGAGATTACCTCTGGCCTACTACGTGGAATATATCATCAGGGGAAGCTTCGAGTCAACCGTTACAATCCATTTGAGGCTTATGTTGGAAGCGAGAGTATAGGTGATGAAATAGTTATCCGTAGTCGCACTAACATGAATAGGGCTTTCGATGGAGACATAGTTGCTGTGGAACTCCTGCCCCAGGATCAGTGGCGTGATGGCGAGTCCATTGCTGATGATGGTATATACTTCCAGATATATGATCTCTTGCAAAATTATCCTTTTCACTTATGATATGTTTTCATCGCCTTCCAGAGGATGATGAGGATGGTGTTCACCTGGTTCCTAGCAGTGCTGATGATTCTCCAAGGTATACAACTGCTGCACAAGTTGTGTCTGGATCCATGGATTCTGCTTCCAGCCGTCCACTTGGGCGTGTTGTTGGCGTTATAAAGCGTAATTGGCACTCGTAAGTTCACAGAATGCACATTGTAAATATGCTAACTTCTTATATATCTTCTCGTGCCTAGGCGTTCTTTTTCTTTTGCATAAGCTTCGTTCATTTCCATTAATTCAAGAAGTAGCAGCCACACAGAGAAATGCTGATCCAATTCCTCGGAGATTTAAATACAAGATCTTTTATGCAAATTGACTTTTGCTCCTTACCATATTTGATCAACGTGTAATCATCTTAGTCAAGGATCACAGTAATGTTTCCCTCAAAAATATAATACTATAGTTCATTTCTCTCGTTATGCCACAGGATTTAGGGATTTCTTCTTATAGGGAACTCAAGCTTAAGCATCAAATTCGTCAAGGTTGGTTACTCAGTATAATATATATTTTTAATCTTATCCTAGCATCTCATTGGGAAAGACTTGTTTATATCCACAATCAGACAACTTGTATCATTTATTAACAATCAGGTGTCCACTGATAACCATATAAGTATCCAAAATACCAATTGTTACTTCACTTTATATCCTTTGTAGTAAAAGTGTTAAAGTATTTGCCTTCAGGCATGAGACTGGTGAAGTTCTAACATGTAGAAATTTTACTATATGAGAAGCTTTCTAAATCTAGGGTGACATAAAGTTTTGAGATTGCGGTCTAAAACTTTTAAGAAATTGGCTAGGATGATTTAGTAGTTACATACAAATGTTTAGAAGCTTGCATGGTTTGTTCTCCTGTGCAAATCCTGGCAGAGATGGTTTAGATTTTCATGAGATACTTAAAGGCATGTTACTTTTGACTTATTTCAGCCCTAGCAATAGGCAAATAATAATTTGGTCATGCTTCATGCTCAGGGACAAAGCGAGGAATTACTCACTAGGGGGCGACTATGAAATATTTAAAAATTCCATACAACATATGGCAATGAACAAGTATTTAAAATTAATTATTTCGTATTATTTTTTCTATTACAAAAAATCATAACATTATAAAACTCATCGTTATTTGACTTTATTATATAAGCTTTCACTTATATAGTTTTTACAAATTTAATCAAGAAATAACATAAATATATATTTTTAAAACTAAAGATAGCAATCTTGTTTCTAAAACATTATATTTTCCACAAATGAAAATAGAGCTTTGAAACATAATAATTGTTCTGCTACAAATGGATGTGAATTTGCTGAAGTAGATGGAATACATTGGGTATTAAAAAAAATATAGAAAGGAAATGATAATATGTTAATAGGAAGATTGCTAAATAAATTCAAAATTCAAAATATTTTATAAATAGTTTCCTTATTTTACTATCAGTCTGGAAAAGATTGGATATATTGTAACAACCCTATTTGAAGGCTTAAATCAAAAGTTTATCAAGATTCTTTCCCCAAATTTTTGAATTTTTATTTGGCCGCTAAAATATTTAATTTAGATTTTTTCTCTGTAAACAATTTTGATATGGAAAATATTCAGTTTTTATATTATATAAATAATATTTTCTTAGCGACAGCAAAATGATATTTTTTGTATCTGTTTACTGTTAAAATGAGAACGAGAAAATCTGCACCGAATCTCTAAATGCAACCAATTAAAGATATCTATCTTTATTTATAAAATAATTTATACACACGCACAACTTAATCTCTCTCTCCCTCTCTCATACCCGCATCTCTCTCTCTTTCTTTTCCCCGCCGCTCGTCCCTCACCCACGAAACCCTAACCTTCGCCTCGCCGCGCCGTCGCCGCCTTCTCCCCGACCTCGATCTTCACTCCCCTCCTCCTCCTTCTCTCTCTTCTCCACCCCGACTACAACCCCGAGCCCCGACCGCAACAACCCATCTCCCCGAACCCAACGCAAGCCCTCGTCGCTCCCTCGCTGGAAATCTCCCTCTTCCGACGACACCATCACGCAGATCTCCTTCAGCCTCATCATCACTTCCCTGCAGCAACACCGTAAGACCTCACAGCGACGCAGCCTCGTCTTCGCCTCGCGGCCGCTCCCATCTCCAGATCTGGGTGCTCTCGACTCGACCTTGGACCATCCGAACCCTAGCAACTGCAACGATTTCCTCCTGTAAGCACTCTTGATCCCTGTTCTGTTCTGTTCTGAAAAAAAAAGGAGGAAAAAAAATAAATAAATGAATAAAATGGTATGAAATCAGCGAGCAATTGAATAGGGAAAATTTGTATCAAACCCTAAATTGAAATAATTTTGTGTGACAATTTTGTATGTAAATACTTATAATTTGAATCGATGAAATTTATCTAGGCGGATCATATAACTCAGATCCAAAGTCGCACCTTAGCTGAGATCGTGCCTGCATTTTCGTACATCGTTTTCGTGATCGCTATCCTCAGGCAAGTACCCTTGCTCCTTTCTTTCTGTCAATGCAATATCGACAATTATCTAAATTAGTTCTTAGCCTGTATAAGTTTGGATATTAGAGGAAAGAGGTTTCTTTCACAGTCTTATCATCTGTCCTTATCGGAACACTTGCTAATATACATTGCTGACTGCTGCTTGCTTTTTCTTTATGTAATGCTATGACATGAATATTATGCACATGAATCCTTTTACATGTGCACATGAATCCTTTTACATGCTTTATACACATTCGAGACTCATGTTGATTACATGTATAGAACACCTTGATTTGACATGCTTATTCATGATCTTTATTATTTATTTTTTTTGTGAAATCATTAATTAGAATGCTGGACTTCATGCCATGACACCCCTATTCACCAGTTTTAATTCCATACTTTTACCATACTGCAAGTTCCTGTCTTTTCAGCATTCTTAATTAGTGATTTTAATATTTATCATAGCAACTATACATACGTGGATGTTGGGGTAGTTTGAGTGTGCGTTGTACAACAGGATCTCAGGAGTCCCATGCCGGCAGCTCGTACCGGGCTATAGCGGTCACAGATTACAGCTCGTACCGGGCTATAGCGGTCACATGATTACAGCTCGTACCGGGCTATAGCGGTCACATGATTACAGCTCGTACCGGGCTATAGCGGTCTCTTGTTCATTCCACAGTTGGGCCCATATTTCCTAGCCCCTGGGCACCACTCTTGGGTTAGGAATACTCCTGCAGAGGTTGACGACACACTCAAGCTTACGATAGGATAGTTTCCCTTTAGTGGCCGGTTAGGTTATGACCTGATCCCTTACATACATGTTTCATAGTGTTAATGCATTTAATTACTTATATACATGCTTTCTTGTGCACCGGGCTTCACTTTTATATATTCTTGTTTTTATGCTACACACTCTTTATACGTTGAGTACTTGCTGGGATGTTCTGACATCCCTGAGATTTGCCATCTCAGGTTTAGAGTCAGATCTGCAGGCTGAGCAGGATCAGAGCGGCTACCAGGATCTTGCTGAAGATCTGTAATCGTAGGTTTATTCT
Source organism: Agapanthus africanus (assembly GCA_030015575.1). NCBI lineage: Eukaryota > Viridiplantae > Streptophyta > Magnoliopsida > Asparagales > Amaryllidaceae > Agapanthus > Agapanthus africanus. The sequence continues at coordinate 526,964,204 of CM057347.1, read as the reverse complement.
CCTTTACTTTTAGCTTTTAGCTTGTGCGCCCTTATGGGACATTAGGACTTTTGTATCTCTTTCGGATCTTATTTTATTCCGAATCTTTTGTTTTGGATCTTTAATTGCATCAATTATCTAGTGGACCCATTTTTAGGAATTCTTATGTTTTCATTGCAGCATGATTATTAGTATTATTTCTTTTGCTCTTGGATTTTATATTGACAGGTTAATCCAGACAGCCTTATGTGACTATGGAAGGACTTTTCCTTACCGTAGGTAGCATGGCCGGCCTTCGTCACTTCCCGTATTTCACATTTTTGGGAAGCGGGGCGTGACAAGGTTTTGTTGGTATCAGAGCCCAGGCTAACTTCAAAGTTAGTCTTGGTTCTACCGACCTTTTAGGTTAGAAACACATGTCTAGGTTCTCCCCAGTATGTCATGCTGCAGATTTCGTTGACTCTGATCGTAGGATTCGGGCGACTTACATAGAGTTACGATATTGTGCCCATGTACCGCGGCATGGATACAATACGGTATTCTGTATGAGTAACTTAGAGTCCTACACTTGATCTGTATTCCTTGAGTTGATTATTTCATTATCTCTTTGCTTCACTCAGTTTTAATATTTTGAATTTAAACCTCGTTTTCATTGCTAAATCTCGTCGTTCGTTTTGACTTCGGAATCATGGCCGAAGAAAATTTGCGAGTATATGGGAGACGTGACAACAATACTGCATTGCTTGGAGTTATACGTGGCATGCTGGAGAGCCAACAGCTGCAGACCGAATTGCTACAAGGGGGCCTACTTGCTTCTCAGCAGACCGCTACTGCGGCCTTGAACAAGGTGGTTGAGGTTCGTGAAGGTAGACGTCCGGGCAGCGTCGCCGATTTCAGGAGACTACAGCCGGCAGTTTTCACTGGCGCAGGCGGACCACTGGATGCCGAGCAGTGGGTTGTCGACATGGGGAATTTGCTGTCAGCCGTCCGGGTTCCTGAAGAGGACAGAGTGGATATAGTCAAGATTCAACTGCAGGATATTGCTAGAATTTGGTGGCTCGCAGAAGAGAACAGGTTGGAGAAACCGATTACATGGACTGATTTTTCTACTGCTTTTCTTGAGAAATTCTTCCCTAAATCGGCCAGGATCGAAATGGAACAGCAATTTATCAATTTTCGTCAGAGAGATCGCACAGTGGACGAGGTAGCGGCCGAGTTTATCCGACTCAGTCGGTTTGCTCCTTCAATGGTAGCCCAGGAAGAGGATAGGGCTAGAAGATTCTTACAGTGTCTCACTCTGGAAATACAGGAGAAGTTAGCTTCGCATGATCTGAGAATTATTCAGAGGTATTAAATGCGGCCCGCAGAATTGAGACAGTTATGGATAAGAGGAAGAAACTTCAGAGTGGAAGATTCAAACGGCCCGTGAATCAAACTTCAGGGAGGATTCCAGTTAAACAGCATGGAGGAGTTCAGATGAAGCGTACCGCAACCCCACCACAACGGGAATCTACGATTTGTGGATACTGTCGGATACCGGGACACGTTGAGAGAAATTGCCGCCGCGCTAAGGGTCTATGTCTGATTTGTGTTGCTAGTGACCATCAGATTGGGAGTTGTCCAAGGAGAGCAGAGCGCAACCAACCTCAGAAAGGACTTGTCCCTCAGGAGCAACTTTTTGATCAGAGGTGAGGAAACACAGGTCGTGGACATGGACGGGCCTTTACACTGACAGCTGAACAGGCTGAAGCATCGGAGGATGTCGTTTCAGGTACCGTTCTAATTTGTTCTGTTCCTGCTAGAGCACTTTTCGATTCCGGAGCTTCGCATTATTTTATGTCTTTGGATTTTGCCACAACACATTCTATTGCACACAAAACATTGACTAGAGGTTGGGACATTCACACTGGAAATGGGGTAGTTACCACCAACCTAGAGTGCAAGCTTTGTCCAGTTGTGATTTGCGGCAGAGAGCTTTTCGCAGATTTCCTGTTGATTGGGACCGGTAGTTATGATGTCGTCTTAGGAATGGATTGGTTGGGCACCTTTCACGCACATATTGATTGTCGGGCCAAAACTGTAAACTTTCGCATTCCTAACCACCCAGAGTTCGTGTTCATTGGAGGGAGCAAATCTCTGGGACCTATAAAGTTTAGAGCAAAGCCGACGTGCGATATACTGGCATCAATGGAGGTTGATATGAGTTCGGCACCGGTCGTAGTTCGGGAATTTTTGGCCGTCTTTCCTGAGGACTTACCCGGTTTACCCCCGCCTCGTGCTTTAGGGTTTTCGATAGAATTATTGCCAGGAACGGCACCAATTTCTAAGTCACCCTACAGGATGGCACCAGTTGAATTAGCGGAATTGAAGAAGCAGATAGAAGACCTCCTCAGCAAAGGATTCATTCGCCCGAGTACTTCTCCGTGGGGCGCTCCAGTTTTACTAGTAAAGAAGGACGGCTCGTTACGCATGTGCATCGATTATCGAGAGCTGAACCGGGTTACGATTAAAAACAAGTACCCTATACCTCGGATCGATGATTTGTTCGATCAATTGTGTGGTGCTCGAGTGTTCTCTAAGTTGGACCTTTGGTCGGGGTACCATCAAGTTCGTGTTAAAGCGGAGGATGTATGCAAGACAGCCTTAAGAACTCGATACGGTCATTATGAATTCTTGGTAATGCCATTCGGTGTTACTAATGCCCCAGCCGTGTTCATGGATTTAATGAATCGAGTTTTCTCCCAGTACCTTGATCAGTTTGTCGTAGTTTTCATCGACGACATTCTTGTGTACTCCAAAAGCAAGGAGGAGCATGCCAAGCATTTGAGGATCGTGTTGCAGATACCGAGACAAGAAAAGTTTTACGCCAAGCTTAGTAAATGCGAGTTTTGGCTTGAACAAGTTCAATTTTTAGGCCACATCGTTTCTGGAGACGGTATATCAATAGATCCGGCAAAGATTGAAGCAGTGAAGGATTGGCCAGAACCGAAGTCAGTAGCAGAGATTAGAAGTTTCTTGGGACTCGCAGGCTACTACCGCAGATTTGTTAAAGATTTTGCACGAGCGGCTGAGCCATTGACAAGACTTACTCGAAAGGGGATACCATTCGTATGGTCAGAAGAGTGCAACCGAGCGTTCGAATTATTGAAGGAGAAACTCACAACCGCACCCATATTGACCGTACCAGATGGGACAGGAGGACTGGTGATTCATAGCGACGCTTCCGGTAAGGGGCTAGGCTGTGTCTTGATGCAACGTGGGAGTGTTGTCGCTTATGCCTCGCGTCAACTGAGGACGCACGAGAAGAATTATCCAACTCACGATTTAGAGTTGGCCGCTGTAATCTTTGCTTTGAAAATTTGGAGGCATTATCTTTTGGGAGAACGAGTGAAAATTTTTACGGACCATAAGAGCTTGAAATATGTATTCACGCAGAAGGAGCTAAATATGAGACAGCGTAGGTGGTTGGAGTTCATGGCTGATTATGATATCGATTTGAAATATCATCCCGGGAAAGTAAATGTGGTACCTGATGCTCTTAGTCGGAGACCAACAGCGATGTGGTTGACTGGCCAGAAGGAACTCATTGATGAATTTCGAAGGCTCAATCTAGAAGTGGTAGAGCAGGGGACGCCCGGACAATATTGGCAACTACAGGTGCAGTCTTCGTTAGTTGATCGTATTAAAGCTGCACAGACTGGGGACCCGCAATTGCAGAAACTCCGCGGGTTAGTAGAGGCAGGATTGAGAACAGACCTATTGATACACGAAGATGGCTCTTTAAGATTCGGCAGTCGATTATGCGTGCCAAAGGGCGACGTTCGAGAGGAAGTGTTGAAGGAAGCACACAGTTCAGTTTATTCGGTGCACCCGGGTGGTACCAAGATGTATAGGGACGTTAAACAACACTTTTGGTGGAATGGCATGAAGAGAGAGATTGCCCGCTATGTGTCGAAGTGCTTAGTGTGCCAGCAGGTGAAGGCCGAACATCAGCGAGTGGCCGGCCTATTGCAACCACTTCCCATTCCCCAGTGGAAGTGGGAACACATCACCATGGACTTCGTGACGGCTTTACCACGGAGTCCTAAGGGCAATAATGCTATTTGGGTCATCGTTGACCGTCTCACAAAGGCGGCCCATTTTCTACCCTTTCGAGTGGGACAATCGACGGAGACATTGGCAGAGAAGTATATGCAAGAGATCGTACGGTTGCATGGAGTGCCTATCACTATAGTATTGGACCGAGACACGTGATTCCTCTCACATTTCTGGAGAAGCTTACAAGAGAGTTTAGGCACTCGTCTTCGCTACAGCACAACTTACCATCCCCAGACTGACGGACAGTCTGAACGTACGATACAGACACTAGAAGATATGTTGAGAGCCTGTATGCTAGATTTCAAGGGATCATGGGAGGATCATCTTCACTTGGTGGAATTCTCGTACAATAACAGCTATCAGGCGAGTATCCAGATGGCACCGTTCAAGGCACTTTATGGACGTAAATGTCGTTCTCCACTTTGCTGGCATGATGTGGGTGAGCGAAGATTATTGGGACCGGAGCTCGTAACCCAAACAGTTGAGAAGGTCCAGTTGATCAGGTACCGTATCAAGGCAGCACAGGATCGTCAGAAGAGCTGGGCAGATACTAGTCGAAGACCTTTTGAGTTTGGAGTAGGGGATCATGCCTTCCTTAAGATTTCGCCGACTCGAGGAGTGATTAGATTCGGTAGTCGTGGGAAACTCAGTCCCCGATTTATTGGACCATTCGAGATTGTGGAACGCGTTAGAGCAGTGGCTTACAGATTGGCCTTACCACCTTCTTTGGCTGGTGTGCACGACGTATTCCATGTATCACAGTTGCGTCGGTACGTTCGCGGTTCTGCGGCCATTCTATGTCCTTGCTGCACTAAATTTGTACAGAGGCTCTCTGGAAGGGAAATTAGGGTTTTGGAATGTTCTGTTTGAGCCCAGATATATTGAGTGCTACAGTTGTGTTTGGGGCCCACTTCGGGAAATTTAGTCGATCGAAAATTTTGAACATGTTAGTTCATAGTATTTACATTATATCTGTGACCGTGAATGTCATTTGATCGGTAAATCCTGTCTAACTGCTATAGCCCTTTTAGACGGATTTGCGAACGTGACATTCACGTTGATGTTCTATATTGTGCTGTGATGTTGCTGATTTGTCGTGTTGTGCTGTGATGTTGCGGATTTGTCGTGGTGGATAGCCTGGACGCAATGTTAGTACAGTTTTGGTTGTATTATGTACATTTGATATTGCGGGGCGAGCGTCCGATATGTGGACTGCCGTCACTGCCTGTTTGTATATTATTCTTTTGGGGCACGACCGGGCTGAGGTCGATGTACCCGTTGTATGCATATTTTACTTTCTGTATTAGGATTGCCCCGCGGAGGGGTGCACGGATAGCCGGGTTCCCGAGGGCGACGGGCCCGCATCTCATGGCTTTGAGACGGAGGGGGCTTCACTCTAGAATTGGCGGGCTATTCGCCGCACTCGTAGGGGGTACAGGTTGACTCAAGGAGGGGTGCCCAAGTTACCGGATTCCGTGAAGTGCTGGGTGGTCCATTCACGTTGCTGAAGGGGGCTGCCTCGCTTCAGGTTTTGGCGAGTGACTTGCCGCGCCCATAGGGGTCTAGGATTTCATTGTACAGGCTATCCACACGACCAGGGGAATGTCGGATTTCAGTAGCGGCACTATGAAACCCGGGGATCCCAGATATCTGTATTGTTCTGTGATGCTTATTACATTTCTGTGATGTTGCATTTTATCACGCCTTGAGCGAATATTATATATTGATATATATACTAGTAGATGTATATGTTTTGCATCCGCGCTAGTGCAGTCCCCGCTCTGTCGTTAAGTAACCTAACGGGTAATGACGGGACCCAGTGGCGAATGCGGATGGCATATACGTACATCATTATTTCGTTCTTTATTGGTGTGATCAATTGATGGGACTGCGTTGATTCGGATCAATGCAAGTTAAACAAACCTGTTTGATGTTGTTGGAACATTTTTCAAAAAGCTGTTATTGCAAGGACGTTCTCTTTTGTTTTGCACAGTGGTATTCTGTTATGAATATCCAGCACCTCAGTCGACGAGGCAAGGGCCGAGATCCCTTCACCGGGAGTGACCCCTTGGACAGAAGTTTGCGTCAGGGCAATAACCTCACTATAGTCGATTACTTTTGCTTTGCATCGTGGTATTCAGTTGGAATATCCTGCACCTCATTCTATGGGGAAAGAGCCGAGATCCCTTCACCGGGAGTGACCTCTTTAGCAAAGGTTTTCATCACTATACTTTTATAAAAGGGCTATGCAGTTCCTTCAATGATATCAAGTTCATTACGTTAAAAGTTTTTCTCCAAAAGCTAGACGTAGCCCTCCGTCATTTCTTACAAGCATTACTTAGTATTCGTGCTGCGTTTGTTTACTGTGTCAAGGCGTAGTGTACGGTAGCTAAGTAGTGTTCGTTTGTGGCATATTAATGGGATTGGTTAGGACAGTCGTGCGGCCTTGTTAACTGTGTCAAGGGCTTGTACGGGTGGGTTTAATGCAATCCAGGATAATGACGGGTTGAACTTGACTAGGACTCTTTGATTTGTTGACTGTGTCAAGGTCACTTGGGTCCTAGGGGTAAAAATCACATCGGGAGTTTCTAAAGAAGCTGAAACTTGTCAGGTATGCGCATACCTTCTGGAGTATGATAGCGTGAGTGGATTCCATCACGTTGGCATGCGATGATAGTTGGATCCCGATTCCCACTGATGAGTTGGTTTACTCCTCGGGTGATCCCGACTAATTCTCCTTTCAGGTTTAGAGGAGAATTTGACGTTACAGTGGGAGGTTTCCTGATTAGATAAAGTGATAACCATTCTAATCTAGGTTAGAGTGCACGCTGAGTGTTTCTTTTCTCTCTCTCTTTGGCAGCGACCATGACCCGACCCGTGACTATGACTCAGTGACCAAGTTGACCGAACCTTCTTATAAGACTGGTTTTTGGATTGTCAGAGTTGCATACCTCATTGCCACTCCTACTTTTACCCTTTTCTCCTGGACACCCCGTATTACTACGAACGTCCACTTCCATTGGATAAAACCATCGTATGGTTATATACGAACTCGAAGGAATTTATTCGAGGATGGTTTTTGGTTCTGGAGAAAACGAATAGGACTATTCAGTTGTCTTTTCCTTTTAACTTCTCTCAGGTTGCGAGTGCTCTTTGGTTTAGGACGGTACACCTATTATGCAAATTGGATAGTCTTCTTCCAAACCATAGGCAGGTGCCGAACGGTGGGGAATGAAGAAAACCAATTAGCCTAACGATAGTGTACAGAAGGCATTATGTAAAGACAAATAAAAGGATTAGTAAGAGGGCAAAGTAAACTGCGACTGCTATTCATGACCAAACCAAGTATTTCATTACCACTCCCATTTCACCTTTGTATTTCTCCAGGACACTCCGTATCACTACGAAGATCCACAGTTATTTCGATACTCCATCGTATGGTTATATACGAACTCGAAAGGAACTTGTTCCAGTTCGGGGATAGATTCTGGTTCAGGAGAAATAGGAATAGGGATTATTCAGGTGTCTTTTATCTTTACCTTCTCTCGTGTTGTGAGTGCTCCTAGGATTAGGACAGTACACCCATTATGCTTATTGGATAGTTTTCTTCCAAACCATAGGCTGGTGCCGAACGGTAGGGAAGGAAGAAAACCATTTAGTCTAAGAGGGTGTACAGAAGGTAATGACTAAAGACATATAAACGGATTTGGAGAGATGGCAGAGAAACATACGGTTACAGTTGTGAATCTGGATAATGGAAGAGGCATTACTAAGAATACCCGGATAGCCCATCGAAACATTTCAATGTTTCAGTTTCACTGTGTACTGTTAAAAGAAAACAGATTTCCCAATTAGACATTTGCTCTAGAGTATGTATTTACCAGGTATGATTCTCACATCTGTATGATTTTACAGATGATGAGTGGGAGTAAGTTATTGGGAATTAGGTGATCATCCTCATAATATCGGAATTCGTTGTAATTGGTGATATTTGAGGAAATCACCTGGGTTTTTGCCGGACGGCGAATATTTGGTTTTGAATATCCGCCGTTATGCACCAATTTCAAATTGATATATCTGTACGTCTATTTTTATAGAGTAAGATATACCCTTTTGAAATTATGTCGATGACATTTACGTATATCAGTTGATGTTTAGGTAAGGAGTATTAAACAGCGGTGTAATTCTTCTTAACCATAGATATAGTTTTCAACCTACGACACATAGGGAATGAGTTATTAGACTCAAGGGACTTATACAGAGTATTGTATGTTGTCCAACGTCCATGAGGACAGAAGGGTTGGTTCTCGTACTATATTTGGTTTACTTATGACTTCTCTAGTTTTAGACAGGTGTTTCGTAGAAACACAAGGTCTGAATTTTGAGAAGTTATAGGTATAAGAGTAAAGTAGAGAACCAGGTATTGCAAGTATCGGGATTCTTTAAGGTGATCGAAGATGTAGATACTTGTGTATGGTATTCAGTTAATAGTAATGGTTTTGAGAAACTTGTTTCTCTTTCAGGTTACTCATAATTGGAAGCACTCCTAAGTTGAGTAACGCTGATCGGCCTTTTTCCATTTAGTTGACATGCACTGGAGACAGCTGCATGATTTGAATCTGGTTTAATTAAATCAGTGCCTCTGTTTCTGTATTGGATATAGAACAGTTCATATCTTGACATTGTTAAGGTACGGGGAGTTGTACAGCTTATGCTTAAAACCAGACTCTGGACAACTTAAGGCACGTTTCTGTAATGGTTGTTTGTGGGTTGACCCGGGTTATGACGAGGGTTGATTTTCTACCATCTAGAAGATCAATAGTGATATTGTTCTTGACTCGCCACAGTTTTAATAAAAATGGATTTTTCAGAAAACAGTAGTGGGAGTATGGTAGAACTGGAAGTGATTCCAGAACCGCAAACGATTACTGAAAATTTGATAAGAACCTAAACATTCGATCTGATTGACATTCCATTGGCCACTCCGCAGATTTGGTGGGTAACCTCAGGCACCCGAGAGGTACTCCGGTAGACTCAAGGACGGTGGCAGAGAGGTTCTTGTTTACCCAGACTTTCCATTGCTATTGTTCCAGACTGTGAGACCCAGCAGGATGATGAGTATAGCGTCGTTCTAAACTAGCTATAGAAGTGTACGTTTATATGACTCTGCCAGAGGGTTGTCGTAGTCAGTGGGAGCAGCGGAAGCATAGTGGACAAGTGGCTTATGTCTAGTTATAGACTAAAGCAGATATAGCGGAGATATATCATCTATTTCTGATGTGACAGTCATAGATTTGACTTCATCAGAATAGGGGATGGATCTGTTAAGAAGGTAGTAGGGTGTGATGTCCTGGTATTTGGATGACACACATAGAGTAGGAAGTGAAATTCCTATACTACGATCGGTTATACTTTGGTTGTCACATAGTGGTTTCTCCACATGGGACTTGGATTTTATATCAGACATCCAGGTTACTGGATCTATGGTTTTAGATCTAGATTTGGGTAGTTTCCCAATCTGGGTACTTAGACAGCATTCTGAAGGTGCTTTAGAATGGACGACTCCTGGCACGGTAGTGTACCTGCAGGTGATGGAGTCACCCTCTCTAAAGGTGTCTTACAGACTAAAGAGGAGAGGGATGTGCATGATTGGCAGATCACTTGCTTAGGCAATTGAGTCAATCATGAGATGTCAAGTACCACACCAGATGTTTTTACAGTAGATTCAATAAGTTGATATTAATCCAATCCTGGAGAAACGATCGGAAGCAGTTTTAAAACATAAGAGAATGTTCTAGGGATATGATAATGGTATCCTCCTTCGGGAGACAGTTATCATTCCAGGCTTCCAAGGTGACCTGGATGACAGAGAGGTTGCCAGAGTTATAGTTTTCCCTCTGACAAGGGGCAATATTTTGGACAGGTGGTCCAGGAGGATACTGAGGGAGGCATGGCGCAGAATACTGATTAAGTTCAGTTGACGATACAGTCCAAGAAGTTTGGATTTGGAGTTCATTTATGAACTATGTCCCATCAGATATTCAGACATATTCTAAGACAGGTATTGCTCATTTCGGGAGATGGCTTTCTCCGCGAACTTGAGATTAAGAGAGACATAGAAAGAAATATCAAAGCGGATCCACTCACTGAGGCTATTCCTCGAACGCAATAGTTTCGCAAACGAGCTTTGTGAGACTGACTAGTAGAGGAGTTGGGTGTTCGGTATCACACGGGCTGTGAGTATGCGACATCGCAATAATTAGCCTTGAGTGTAAGTGGGAGATTGTTGGAGATAGTGCCCTCAGAGTCAATTTGTAACAACCGAGTTCATTTATACCAATTCCAGTTCCCGTATTTACTTATCTGTGGTATTTTCTTGATTTAACGGGTTTTGGGTGCGAATGGTATTTTTTTACATTTTACATTGCATTCGACCCGACCCGCTTGTTTGAACATGTTTGATTCACATTTATAGATTATCCTGACTTGTTACATAGACACGTGCATCTCATGTATACTGCATACTGGCATTTTACCTGGCATTGTATCTTTTACCATATGACATTTTAAGTCATGTAAAATAATTTAAAATTGCATTTCATAGCCTGTATGATACCCCTAACCCCGTGGTAACATCCGCGCATCTTGTTCTCGTCCCGTTCAGTAAAACGGACGTGTTTGGATAGCTACGCGCACGTACATGCATCCGTTCTTGGGGGTATGCATTTTCTTTAACTGGGCATTCATTTTGAAATTTGGAAGTCGCATATATTTTTAATATTTTAAATCTGAATTTTTGGACCCGACCCGGGCGTGTTTTGGAGTAAGTTTGTATTTGCCAAAATCTCAAAACGGACTAATATTATATTCCTTATATATATATATATATAAACTATTATTATTCTTTTACCTAATTTATATTAATAAATCTTTCCTACTCTAACCGTTAAAATTTATGTGTATATATTATTATTTTTAAGTAAACAAATCAAATTTTTATTTTTAACGAATCCTCTCTCTCTGTCTCTCTCTCTCCTCTACTGTGCATGTCTCTCTCTCTAGCTGTGAATATATTTTATATTTTAAAAGATTTTCTTTCTCTCTCCTTCTCCCTTAGTCTCTCTCCCCTTATAATTTATATTTTACCCTTTTATAAAAACCCACGCCCCCTCTTTCTCGTCTTCTTCTTTTCACCTCTTCTTCCCGTCGTTCCTCACTCGAACTCATGCCCCTGCCCTCGCCGCACGCCGCCACCACCCTCGTCATCATCCTTCCTTCTCGACTTCATTCCCCGCCAGCACCCGAGATCCTCTCGTCCACCATCACCACCTCCCTCAACTGCACCCCAGAACCCATGTTCCCTCGTCTTCCTCCCGAGATCTTCGCCGCCGACTGCTCCCTCTCCTTCTCCTCAACTCCATTCACCTAACCTCCCCAGAACCCTAATGCCATCACCTTCGTCTTCCCGGCAGCTACCGACCCGAGAACACCACCTTTGAACCATCACCTCATCGTTGGCAGCCGCCGCCTCGTCAGCGTTAACCCATCGCCTCCTTCACTGCGCCTTCCCCAACCACCGATCTCGAACTCAGCGCCACCCTCGCCTCGTCTACCAACAGTCGCCGCCGAGCTTAGCTCCTCCTCCGAAATCCCACGCCATCACCGACCCAAACCCAACAGAGAACCCATCGATCCCCGAGATCTTCAACTCCGACCACCTATCACCGTCGACCTCCTTCACCCTCGTAGCCACCGCATCATCCTCCTTCACCCGAGAACCCAATCTCTCTCTTCTCACAGTAGCCGCCAACCTCCTCGCCCAAACTCCAGCCATCTCCTTAGAGCCTAGATCCCGAGCCGAGACCTAACTCCATTCATCACCTTGTCGGTTGAACCGTCGTCTCCTCTATCGCCTGCCCTTAGTCCAAACCCGAGCCCTAGTCCAGATCGTGCACCAGATCGCGTCCAGACCGCGCATCAGATCGCGTACAGACCGCGCACCAGACCCAGTACCGTGTCGTGCCGTTTCACACACTGTATCATGACATGTCGCACCAGGCCGCCTGCATCTCGAACTTTGTTCTGAGGCAAGTGAAACTTGCTACAGCTATTTTTAAACTATTCGTATGCTAAATTATTTATTTCCTGTTAAATTTCTAAATAGAATCGAAAGAATTGGATTTCAAGTTAACCGTATAAAGTTCCGTTACACATTTTATTGTTCCGAACTTGAAACTTAATTTTGCATCTAATTATTTATACCTAGTAATTACCTTTAAGTGATAGACCACATGATCGCATTTGTTTATAGCCATGATACCCCTTTTACCCAGTTTTAACCTATCGGACATCCATGTGCAACTTTAACCGGTTTAATCACAACTGATAACTGTACAGCTAATTAATTAAATCTGCTTTATTGCTTAACTTATTGTTTAGATTGTGTTGTTGATAACCATGCTTGATTATTTATAACCATGATTATGCTAGCTGTTTATGAGTACCCACATGTTATCATTTACACCCTGGCCTGACTTGCTACACACATATTGATTGACCCGACATGGTACCGTACACTACTTGACTTGACCTGATGTACCATGGCTTGACCCGTTACCTGATCTTGTGTGTAATGCCAACAAACCTGACATGTAGTCCTCACGGACCGTTTCTGTTGTCTATCCAGACAAACCTGCTCTTACCTGATTCTGTGTTGGCATTAGTTCTTGATTACTGAATACCTGATTTGAACACTTATAACTTGTGGGTATGGGGAAATCAATGGTGAAACCTGACTTGTAACTCAACAGTTCGATACTTGTTCTGATCAGTCTTACGGGCTAGGCTAGCCCCTGAGTGATGATGCTGACATCACTCGTCTGTACCTGCTACCTTTTACTGCCTAGCGGCACGTCTCGGTTTCAGCCCGAGAGTCTGTAGATCGTGGTCCCGGGCATGCACGTGATACTATTGAGTTACATCGATGATTCATCAAATTGATTTCAAAGACTTGAGAGTAGATAACCCAATAGAACAGTTTAGTTTACTCACTGCACACTACCATTCACTGCCCTGATTTACATTACTGTTACATCTGCTTTTCATTCATGATTATATTTGCATTGCCCGTTACCCTGTTTATATCTTATTGCTTGATGACATGACGCGCTGGCGTCTGGGTTTTGCATGGCCCAGATTCTTCTACCTTGTTGCAGACTGATCAGGAGTATTGCCGCTGTTAGACGAGCGGTGAAGTTCCTGTCGGTATGTAGTTTCACTTCCAGGTGTTTCATTTATTGTATCTTTTGGCTTCCGCATATTGTTATTTCTTGACTCTTTTACTCTGGCTTATGGACATGTACTAGATAGTTAGTTTACTTTCATGTTCTTGATATCTCTACAGCCGTAATGTGACTGTGGAAGGATTTTTCCTATCCACAGGTAGCATGGTTGGCTATGTCACGTGCCCATCTTAGCGTACTCTGGGAAGCGGGGCGTGACACAATTATTGGATCACATGCACGTGATTACAATGATTGAGGGAGGACCTATGCCGGTAGGACAGTCTTACTCAAGATGATAGTATGCTATCTGATTTATCTTTATCATCGTGTACTGCTTTAGGTGACCTTACAGGTCGCTATTACACGTTGATAGAGCCCCTAAGATTCTTGCTTGACTGCCAACAGTATGATGGCGATCATATACGTGGGAGCTGGGGTCTATAAGCACATCCTTAAAAGGTCTCTAGTCGTGGGAGTTTTGAGACAGGGCATCGATACTTCAGAGTAGACTAGTGTATACAGTCGAGACCCCGACGAGGGGCGGTGGCCGGTCTCACAAGCCACCGGTGTCAGTTGGTTTACTTAAGATGTATACATGTGCTCATTGGGTTATGAGTACACCGGACAGGACTCGCCGGGAACATGCTAGTTGGGATTATACCAGACGTCAGATAGCAGTTCCCTGGTGACATATGTACATGTTAGTTCATTGACCTGAGATCGTCATTTGTCTCGTGTGAGTTCTCACTGTGCATTGATTACTACCCTACCACAGCTCAAAGGAGTCGTGCAAACAGGTTTTAGTTGGGTACAGTCCCGAGCCACATGGAGGCAGTGAGCGGATCTGCAGGGGTTCGTCTCTCCCGGTATTGGGGGTGAGATCGCGTTGTGTCTAGGAGAGCCATTACATAAAGCCCTCGGTCGAGGCAGGAGATTTACTGGTAGGTATTCCAGTAGTATCTCAGGGTGTTCTGGGCTACACTCCGACACGATTTGTACCGCTTTTGGGGGTCTGACTTTTACCAACCCTCTAGGCCCGCCATGCGATACTCATAGGCGAACGGACCGGACTGTACGGATATTGTCACTGACAGGCTCAGTAGGGTGTCAGGATGAGTTCGCTCATCGACGTCCCTTTTGGTCAATTGCTGGTAGCTCGTTACGTATGGCTAATATCTCTGACGGGCTAGTGGTTAAATCCACAGCCAAAGTATTGACGAGTCTTTAGAGTCCCCTACAGACAGTTACTCAAGTTTCGGGCGAAACGCTGTAGAGGCCGTATGGAGATATGGCAGGGTTCGATCTTATACGTGCGGTATTGCACAGATCATGATCGGACGGATGATACTAGCGGGCTTTGGTTTAAGCCGGATCCTAGTATTGTACAGTGTAGATTTTGTCTCATTGCATTTGTATTCGGTCGGAATACAAATGCGGGTATGTATATACAGTCGCGGGGTTTTTCTGTAATTTATTACGGGATCAGTTTTATGAAGTTGCCAGTTTGTATTCCGTTCCGGCCAGTTTTCCTTTGTTCCTTCACGGCCGGATTTTTCTGATGGAGGGGCTAATTTGCAAATATGCAAATTAGCAATTTGGAGGGTGTTATTTGTGTTTTGAGGGATTATGATAATACAAGCATCTTTTGATTCTTTTTATTTTTTTTGCTCATTATGCTTTGCTTTAATTATGAAGGGATTTGTGAAAGACTTTGATGCGATCCTTTTTCTTGTTATCACCCATTTCTTTATGGTCACCCCACGTCTAGCTTGTGCTCACCCCCTTCATATTTTACCTTGCCAAGATATTGGCCGGCCACATTATGAGAGAGAAGGGGATTCATTTTTGATGGTGGGGAATTATTCATCTCTCATTTTTGGCTTGCAAAATAATACACCATCTTTCTCCAAAAGTTCTTCTCATCCTCACATCTATATGGCAACTTCTCAACCCCAAGAGACAAAGCATTCTACACTCATCCTACAGCACCCTTGGGCACGTCGGCTCGCCAACTTCGTGCCCGAGTTGTCTCGGTCCAGAGGTGGGAGCCCGTAAAAGAACCCGGCGATGTGGTGCCCGTTCCGACGAGGAGATGAAGACCGGAGATTCCGCGAGGAGATCGGAGTGGAGGTCGAAGACTGAAGGACACGGATCGCTCGATATAGCATTCTACCCATTCTCTAGTTAGCTAGCATTAGGTTAATGGTTCGATCCGGGGTTTTAGGATGCGGTAGTGCCGGTTTTCAAGTCAAAAAAAATTTTCGTTTCCGCATTTTGGCCTCGGATAGACGGCCGGGGCGCTACCGTAGTCCTACAAAAATGAGATTTATTTTAACTACAAATAAAGTTTGAAAGTTAACTTATCTCACATTTATATATTTCTAGCCAGATTGTGATTAATATATCCATATTAAGGTTAACGGTAAAGATAACAATTGTGACTCATACCAGCTTATACATCGCCTTCATGCAGTTACTATTACCAGATAACAATCACATTTGACAAGTCATGACTGTTCAATACTCTAGTCCTTATGAACGAGATTGCTAATTATGATGCTGAACTACATGACATGACACACTACTATTTACCAGTTTCATTTCTATACAATTACCATATCACAAGTCCAGCCTTTTCAGCATTCTTAATTATTTATCTAGTCATTACCATGGTAACTATAAACACGCGGGTGTTGGGATAGTTTGGGTGTGTGTTCGTACAACAGGATCTCAGGAGTCCATGCTGGCAGCTGGTACCGGGCTATATCGGTCACATGTTATTACAGCTGGTACCAGGCTATATCGTTCGCATGTTATTACAGCTCGTACCGGGCTATATTGGTCGCTTGTTCATTCCACAGTTGGGCCGGTGTTTCTTAGCCCCTGGGGCACTACTCTTGGGTTAGGAATACTCCTGCAGAGGTTGACGCACACACTCGAATTCACGATAGGATAGTTTACCTTTTAGCCCATGGGGCACTACTCTTTGGTTAGGAATACTCTTGGGTTAGGAACATTGTTTTCCCTACGAGTCGAGACGTTTAAGAATTTCTCGCAAAGACATTGTTTTTCCTACGAGTTGAGACGAATCGAGAATTTCTCGCAAGGACACTAATTTCCTTACGAGTCGAAACGAATCGAGAAGCTCTCGCAAGGACACTAATTTCCTTACGAGTCGAAACGAACCGAGAAGTTCTCGCAGGAACACTAATTTCCTTACGAGTCGAAACGAATCGAGAAGCTCTCGCAAGGACACTCATTTCCTTACGAGTCGAAACGAACCGAGAAGTTCTCGCAGGAACATTGTTTTCCCTACGAGTCGAGACGTTCGAGAATTTCTCGCAAGGACGTTGTTTTCCCTACGAGTCGAAAGGATCCCGTAGGTTTATTTTCTCCCTAGAAATTGTGAGGATTTCTAAGTGTTCGTCGCCTCCGTGAGTCGTAAGGATCCCACTCGGGTATTTTTCCTTACGAATCGTGAGGACCCGTAAGTAGCTTCTTTATTTCATCGGCGAATGTGGTTTTGGCAAATGTGGCCCGTAAATAGTCCATCTTGACTTCCTTGTAGAGCAGCGATGGCTTAAGAAACAGGTTTGGATCTGCCGCCTAAGACTTTTCAACTTCATGAGCCGTGAGGGTCTCATAAAGGTATTTCTCCCTACGGGTCGTGAGAATGCCGTAGGTGTATTTTCTCCTTAGGAGTCGTGAGGACTCCTAAGCGCGTTTTCTCTCGAGAGTCGTAAGGATCTCACAAGAGAATTTTTCCCCTTACCAGTCGAGAGGACTCGTAAATGGTTTTTTCTTTCCTTGTCGATATTCGACTTCGGAGAGTATGGCCCGTGGATAGTATATAATAGTCCATCTTGGACCTCCTTGCAGGGCAGCGATGGCTTAAGAACAGGTTCAGATCCGCCGTCTAAGATTTTTCAACTTTATGAGCCGTGAGGGTCTCATAAAAACTTTTCTCCCTGCGAGTCGAGAGGATCCCGTAGGTATATTTTCTCCTTAAGAGACGTGAGGACTCCTAAGTGCGTTTTCTCTTGAGAGTCGTAAGGATCTCACAAGAGAATTTTCCCCCTTTACAAGTTGAGAGGACTCGTAAGTGGTTATTCCCCTCCTTGTCGATATTCGACTTTGGAGAGTGTGGCCCGTGAATAGTATGCAATAGTCCATTTTGGACCGACTTGCAGGGCCTTAGTGATTAGGAAACATGTCCTTATCCCCGTTGCCTAAAGCTTTTCCTTGCGAGTCGAGACGAGTCAAGAAGTTCTCATAAGGACACTAATTTCCTTACGAGTCGAGACGAATCGAGAAATTCTCGCAAGGATGTCCTAACGTCTCAGTTAACTTTTGCTAATAGAAGTCCGTTAGGGTCTGTGGTACTAGGGTTTTTTACCCGTCGTACCGCCGCGTTGGCCAGTGTATTCCTCGATACGCAATCTTGCTGTTCGAGTAGCCCCACGACTGTTGTCTCTGATCCCTTCGGGGACTGGACAAGACGTCTTCAAGTAATCTTCCAGGTGATATTACCGTCGAAAGAGCAAGCGTTAGGGATATTCCATGTCGCTTTTTACTTGAGCTTAGGCTCAGTTTGGGAGCCCTGATGAGTCATGACCGCTCCGCGCTGGAGTGGGATGATCTCCGATAGTCTTTCAGGTCTCATTTGAGGTGCCGTCAAGACCCTGAAGCTAGGGATCTTCCTTTGCTTCGTTTGTTGACATCATGTCTGCATCCTGCTGGAGGGAGGAAGAACGCTGTCGTTAATTACTAGGCTGTCGATGAACCGTCTAGACTCGGAGCTAGGGACTCTGCCATGGCTCCGCTTTGTTGACGTCGCGTCTGCATCCTGTTGGAATAAGACAGTACGCTGGGTAGTCTTTAGGTTGCATGTGAACCGTCAAGACTTGGAACTAGGGACTTTGCCATGGCTCCGCTTTGTTGACGTCGCGTCTGCATCCGGTTGGAGTGAGAAAAAACGCCGTTGTTGATCTCTAGGTTATCGATGAACCGTCGAGACTCGGAGCTAGGGACTCTGCCATGGCTCCGCTTTGTTTTGACTCGGGCGTGCCAGAATCTGCTTACCGCCGAAAACCAGGAAGACAGACGTCTTGCCCGAATTTAGGAGCAGATGCTATTTGGTTTTATCCGTCCACCACTCCGAAGATGCCAAGTTGATTTATGGCATCGTGTGTCGGAGGTTTGGACGGATGCGATCGTTGTAGCAGACTTATCAGATTCCCCCTCGTTTGTGAGGGTTTTTTGATTGTGGGGACGCTCTTCCCTACAGACGCAAGCCCCTGCAGTTAATTACTTTACCGCATAGCGATAACCACTTTCTTCTGCTCCAGAAGATCACTTCGTGCCGTGTGTGTTTGTTTTATTTTTGGTTGCCCGTGGATTATATACGGAGACTAATTTATGTTGCTGCCCGTAGGGCGTGGATTAATCTAAATCCGTATATTCTTAGATTTGGGTTTGGGTTGATTTAAGGATCGTTAATCTCGTTTGGGATTAAAATCGACTTAAATATTTGTTGAGGATACGTTAGTCTAATTTTAGACTAAAATCCACTCTACATGATTTTTGGGATCATTCAGACCCAACAAAAGAGCATTTGGGCTTTATATTGTCTTAGTTTAAGGATATTACGGTCCATAACTAGTTTAAGGACGTTGCGGTCCGTAGCTAGTTTAAGGACATTGCGGTCCATAGATCACTATTTGGCGGTGAGATCGTAATTTAAGGACATTGCGGTCCATAGCTAGTTTAAGGACATTGCGGTCCATAGATCACCATTTGGCGATGAGGTCGTAGTTTAAGGACATTGCGGTCCATAGCTAGTTTAAGGACATTGCGGTCCATTATGATATGCTCATGGGTTTGGGAATGCACCCAAAAACTGTTGGTTGTCGGGATCCTCCATCTCTCTAAAGACGTTGAAGAATTACAACGACATGTATCAGATGTATGGAGAGATGTACCCTTGAACCGAACTCCAGATTGAAGGGAGAGATCATGGTCGGACGAATATCATTGTAGATGCCATGTATTAGGAGATCATCAGTTATCTTTGGAACTAAGATCGATCTGGGGGAGACCAGAGTATAGGAGGGCTCGGTTGATTGATGGTCAAAAGGTTTTTGGCCTCGGGAGACTTGGCTAATTTGGGCTAAGGTTAGCCTCTCGTAGTGTTAAACACTAATATCTGGTCGGCGCTCACGTGCTCCCATGTGAGACTGAAAAGCAGTGTTAAACACTGAAATTTGGAGCGCTCACGTGTGGCACATGAGGCACCTGAGAATTGGGCTCTGCTTCTTTGGGTTTATTCCCTCTTCCTTTATAAGTGCTAAGTACTATTGGGGGTCACGTGTGGGCACGTGAGGCGCCCAAAATTGGAATTGTCTTTGATTTATTCCCCCTTCCTTTATAAGTGCTAAGCACTATTGGGGGTCACGTGAGGCGCCCCAAAATGGGAATTGTCTTTGATTTATTCCCCTTTTCCTCTCACGAGTGCTAGTTCGAGGGTCACGTGGGAACACGTGACTGTCCTATGAGACACTTCTAGTTCTTCTTTTAAGTGCTTGCGTGTAAAACACGCGACTCGATCTCAACCATTCTTTTATTGTTCGTCAGAGGCGCTTATGTGGGAAACATGTGAGGTTTCATTATAGTGTTAAATACTAATGAATCGCCAGGCTGTTCTTCTGTGGTTCTGAGGAATCAAGTTCTCCTTTTGTTCTTTGCAGGGATTAAATTCTTTTTAAAGGGTTAAACCCTAGTTTCGGAGGAATTAAATTCCCATATGTTTTGTAAGAGTTAAACTCTTTTGAACTCAATTCTTACCTCGAGGTTTTGAATCTGCATGACAGAATCTCCCTGATGATAATTAAATTCTCAACTTGTGAGAAGATCTGCTTCTGCAGATCTTAACTAGAGAAAGAACTAGTTCATTGAGAAGAGTTAAACTCTTGATTTGAGAATTAAATTCTCTTTTTGTTTTGCGGGAGCTTTTAGGAGGGGTTCCTCTTCTTTAGAGAATTAAATTCTCTCTCTTTTTCTTCCCTTCCCTCTCTGTGTATTCTTTTTTTTTCTTTTCTCCTTGCTCTTATTTATATGAGAAGAAAAATAATCAATTTGTTAAGAAAATCCCTCATTGAGAGATCATGATTGATTCCATGATCTTTTAGATCAATTGGTGGATTTTATTCACCGTTGGATTTTTAATCCAAAAGCTCTCTGTTTAACAGAGAAGATTTCTTGTTTGTTTAGCAAGATTATGAATATATTGTTAGTTTTAATAAGATCAGAATTTTATTCTGTCATATCTTTTAGTTTAACAAAATCAGAAATATATTTTCTTAATATAGAATTTAATTCTATCATATGGATATCTCGTTAGTTTAACATACAATTTTATTCTTATCATATGAATATCATGTTAGTTTAATAAGATTAGGAAAATATTTTCCTATGATAAAACTTTATTTTACCAGATGATCACCGTTGGATCTATGATCCATAGGTCCTCTGTTTAACAGAGAAGATTTTTCTAGTTTGAGGAAAATCAGGAAAATATTTCCCTAATATAATTTAATTCTAGAATTTGATAGGAGCATTTTAAATTGGGGCGCTCACATGCTTTGCATGTGAATGGCAAGAGAACTCGCGTGTATAACACATGATCCCTAGTGTTGGTTTTAGCCTGTTTATGTTCAGCGCTCTTATGCTTTGTATATGAGCGCTCGTGTTTTTTACACGTGAGGTCTGTTTGGCCATTGGTGATTTATTTAGTTTATTTTCAGCGCCCATATGCTTTACATATGAGCGCTCACGTGTCTAGCACGTGAGGCCTGTTTGGCTATTAGTTGTTTATGTTCAGCGCCCATATACTTTGCATATTGATGCCCACGTGTTTAACACGTGAGGCTAAATTTTGAGGACCATCCCTTTTTTTATAAGGGAATAAGTAGCTCTTGGCCGAAAATTTTGGCGGGAACAAATGCCCCCCCAATGTTTTGCCCATGTATGTATATACATGGGTGAAGTAGTGCAAAGTAATGTGTGACCATAGAATTGATGGCCTAGAAAATAAGTTTAGAGTCCTTGTAGCCTAAGACTTTCCAACTTTATGAGCCGTGAGTCGAGACGAGTCGAGAAGTTCTCGCAGGAACATTATCTTCCCTACGAGTCGAGACGAATCGAGAAGTTCTCACAGGGACATTATTTTCTCTACGAGTCGAGACGAATCGAGAATTTCTCGCAGGGACATTATTTTCCCTACGAGTCGAGAAAATAAGAATCAAGAATTTCTCGTAAAGAAACTAATTTCCTTACAAGTCGAAACGAATCGAGAAGCTCTCGCAAGGATACTAATTTCCTTACGAGTCGAAACGAATCGAGAAGCTCTCGTAAGGACATCCTTACGAGTCGAAACGAATCGAGAAGTTCTCGCAGGAACATTAGTTTCCCTACGAGTTGAGACGTTCGAGAATTTCTCACAGGGACATTGTTTTCCCTACGAGTCGAGACGAATCGAGAATTTCTCGCAAGGACACTAATTTCCTTACGAGTCGAGACGCTCTCGCAAGGACACTAATTTCCTTACGAGTCGAAACGAATCGAGAAGCTCTCGTAAGGACACTAATTTTCTTACGAGTCGAAACGAATCCAGAAGTTCTCGCAGGAACATTGTTTTTTTTTACAAGTCGAGACGTTCGAGAATTTCTCGCAAGGACATTGTTTTGCTTACGAGTCGAGACGAATCGAGAATTTCTCGCAAGGACACTAATTTCCTTACGAGTCGAGACGAATCGAGAAGCTCTCGTAAGGACACTAATTTCCTTACGAGTCGAAACGAATCGAAAAGTTCTTGCAGGAACATTTTTTCCCTACGAGTCGAGACGTTCGAGAATTTCTCGCAGGAACATTATTTTCCCTACGAGTCGAGACGAATCGAGAAGTTCTCGCAAGGATGTCCTAACGTCATAGTTAACTCCTGCTAATAGAAGTCCGTTAGGGTCTGTGGTACTAGGGTTTTTACCCGTCGTACTGTCGTGTTGGCCGGTGTATTCCCCGATATGCAATCTTGCTATTCGAGTGGCCTTGCGACTGTCGTGTCTCTGATCCCTTCGGGGGCTGGACAAGACGTCTTCAAGTAATCTCCCAGGTGATATTACCGTCGGAAGAGCAAGCGTTGGGGATATTCCATGCCGCTTTTTACTTGAGGTTAGGCTCAGTTTGGGAACCCCGATGAGTCATGACCACTCCGCGCTGGTGTGGGATGATCTCCCATAGTCTTTCAGGTCTCATTTGAGATGTCGTCAAGACCCTGAGGCTAGGGATCTTCCTTTGCTTCGTTTGTTGACATCGTGTCTGCAATATTGCGACGAATGTCGAGGTTGTTGAGACTTGGAATTAGGGGACTTTGCCATGGCTTCGTTTGTCAATGTCGCGTCTGTATCCTGCTGGATGGAGGAAGAACGCTGTTGTTGATCTGTAGGCTGTAGATGTAGCCGTTGAGACTTAGAACTAGGGACTATGCCATGGTTCCGAGGTAGTCTCTAGGTTGTCCGTGAACCGTCGAGATTTGGAACTAGGGGACTTTGCCGTGGCTCCGAGGTAGTCTCTAGGCTGTCTGTGAACCGTCGAGACTTGGAACTAAGGGACTTTGCCGTGGCTCCGTTTTGTTGACGTCGTATCTGCTTCTGGTTGGAACGAGAAGAAACGCCGCTGTTGATTTCTAGGCTATAGATGTAGCCATCGAGATCTAGCTTCCCGTTGACGAAGCCTGGTGGGATAATTTGATTCCCTTTTCGTTTGTGCTTATGGATTGTATATAGGGGTCGATGTGATCTCACCTACAGGGCAAAAGTTTCATTTTTTTTGTTTCTTTCCGCGATGCTCTATCATTTCAGCTTTTTATATCACGAAAGTCGAGATTGCCCAATTATTTCGGCTATTTTTTCGCGGTGCCCAATCATTTCGGCTGTTTTTTCTTTTCTTTTTTTTTCCTTTTTACTCGCTGCTTTTTATTGCGGGTTGCCCAATCATTTCGGCCATTTTTATATGCATATATTTTACTGGCTGATTTTTGTTGCGAGTTGCCCTATCATTTCGGCTATTTCATATGCATTTTTGGCTCGCTGATTTTTGCTGCGAGTATGGAACTTGAAATCTGATACCATTCTTAGCATCAGCATCGCTGCGACTGGAATATGACCAGGAGCGAATCATCATTTGCCTTGAAAGGACTTGGAATTTGATACCAATCTAGACATCAGCATCGCTAGCACTGGGATTGTTGCCAGGAGCGAATCATCATTTGCCTTTGTCGATTCGAACAAAGATGGCTTAGCAAACAGGGTTAGGATCCTATCGACTAAGGCTTTTGACTTTATGAGCCGTAAAGGTCTCATAAAGGTGTTTCTCCCTACGAGTCGTGAGGATCTCGTAGGTGAGTTTTCTCCTTAGGAATCGTGAGGATTTTTAAAAGTGTGTTTTTTTATAAGTCGTAAGGATCTTACAAGAGTGTTTTCTTCTTATAAGTTGAGAGGACTTACAAGTATCGTTCACCAAATGGGGAAATTTCACGCCATTGGCGGAACTTGGTGGGGGAAACGTTTATTTGTGCCCGTGGATTGTATACAGGGGTCAATATTGAACTGCTTGTTGGGCAACTTAGGGAGTGTGATGGCTTATGAACAGGTTCAGATCCCTGTAGCTTGAGGCTTTTGAATCTTACGAGCCATGAGGGTCTCATAGGGGGAATTCTCCTTACGAGTCATGAGGATCTCGTAAGTGTAATTTCTCCTTAGGAATCGTGGGGATCTCTAAGTGTGTTGCTCCCTTGTGAGTCGTAAGGATCTCACGTAGGTATTTTCTCCCTACAAGGTCCAGAGGATCTTGTAAGTGTGCATGAATTTTTTTAACGAGTCTGCGTCCTTTCGGGTTTTCACGAACTCGCCGGCAGTTCTGCTGTTTTTACTCACGGAGCCCTTTTGGGTTTTCATTCGTGCCCATTTCACTTGTGGATGTACCGTTTTTTTGCACGATGAAACTTTTGAGAATAGTTTTCCGCATGTGACCCATCTGTTTGCCGGTGGGATTTGAGTTGCAGTCCTCACCGCTGGGACTTGTGAACTTGCATTCCACTATCGCCGTGTTAGAGGCGACGTTAGTTTAGGGTCATCTCGGTCCGTTGTTAGTTTAAAGACATCTCGGTCTAATGTTAGTTTAAGGACATCTCGGTCCATTGTTAGTTTAAGAACATCTCGGTCCATAGCTAGTTTAAGGATGTTGTAGTCCGTTGTTAGTTTAGGGACATTTCGGTCCGCAGCTAGTTTAAGGACATTGCGGTCCGTTGGGATTTTGATGCAAGGTTTCGCCGGATAATACTTATAGAGTTTGGACTCAAGAAGATAGCGAGCGGAAACGAGCGTCGTCATCCATCATTAACCTGAGCCGTGACTTGTCAAGCGTAGTACTTCTTAAGGAACCGGCCGTTTATTGGCTGGAAAGGTCTTTCACCATGCATATCCATGAGCAAGTAGGCCCCGCCTTGGTAGACATTGTCTATAATGTATGGGCCCTCATAGTTCGGCTCGAATTTCTTCCGTTTGGCACGGTTGGGAATCATAGGTCTTTTGACAACGAGCACGAGTTCGCCTTGACGAAATGCTCTTGGCCTAGTTAGTCTTTCGTATGAGCGCGTCATCCTTGCTTTGTAAGCTTCTAGGTTTTGCTGCGATATGAGACGAGTTTCATCGAGGGCATCGAGCTCCTCAAGCCGAAGGTGGGCATTTTCTTGATTCGTCAGCTCATGTCGGACCGCCACTCGTAAAGAGGGTAGCTCTATCTCCAAGGGGAGAACCGCTTCCGTTCCGAATACCAATGCGAATGGCATTGTATTCGTGGCCGTTTTGAACGTGGTCCGATAAGCCCAGAGATCTTCATGCAATCTCTCATGCCAATCTTTTCTGTTTTTGGACACCGTCTTCTTTATGATCTTCGTCAAGGTTTTGTTGAAAATCTCAGCTAGACTGTTAGCTCAGGGGTTATAGATTGAAGAGTATCTCCAGTCTATTTTATGCTGCTGTGCGAAACGGCTGATCTTATGTTTTATGTAGGCCGACCCATTATCCGAGATGATCCGTCGCGGAGTGCCGAACCGGTAGATGACATGTGTCTTGAAGAAATGGAGGATGTTCTCCGTCTTCACGTCTCTTAACGGTATTGCTTCTGCCTACTTAGAGAAGTAATCGGTTGTTGCTAGTATGAACCGATGTCCCTTGGATGATGCTGGCTCGATGGGCCCAATTATATCGGTTCCCCACATTTCGAATGGCCAGCTAGTCAGCGTTGGGTGTAGCAGATTTGGATGCTGGTGGATGAAGTCCCTGTGAATTTGGCACGAGTGACACTGCTTCGCATATTCGAGACAGTCCTGAATCATTGTGGGCCGATAGTAGCCCATTCTTTTGATCTTCAGCTTCATTTTTGGCCCAGCTTGATGGGAACCGCAGAGTCCGTCATGAGTTTCTTGAACGACCCTTTTTGCTTCTTCTGGTCCCAGGAATCTCAGCCACAGACAGTCGAACGATCTCTTATATAGAGTATCATTGACGAAAGTGAAGGATTGGGCTCGCTTCATAAGCTGATGTCTTGATGACGCTTCTTCAGGCGTTCGATGTGATTTGATATAGTATATGAAGACTTCTCTCTAATGCTTAGCCTTTTCTTCGTCCTCTATTCGGAAGACCGCTTGTTCAGTCGCTCCCCTTCTTTCAGACGACTTCAGAGATATTTCTGGTGCAAGAATCTGGCGGTTTTGCATAATGATCCTTACGTCATCGAGGTTTTCGTCGGCCAGTTCTTTAGCGAGCTTGGCTAACGCATCCGCCTTGCTATTTTCCGCACGTGGTATGCTTTCCAGGGTGTAGGAGGGGATTTGCGTCAGCAATTTCTGCACTCTCTCGCCATATTTTACCAACTCGGGTTTACACGTCTGATAGTCCTCCTTTACTTGGCTGACGACCAGCCGGGAGTCTCCATATATGAGGAGGTTTTCGATCCCCATGTCGACAGCAATCTCAAGACCTGCTATCAAAGCTTCATACTCAGCCTCATTGTTTGTTCTCGGCTCTGTTAATGAAAGGGCGAAACGCATTATCCCTCCTTACGGAGTTACGAAGATAAGGCCTACCCTGACTTTAATCATGGGGGTGTTTTGCTTTCGTTTCTTCAAGGAGGACGCTTCATCGAAGTAAAGTTCCTATCGGGTATCACTCCCTTCTTTCTCCCCGTCGATTGTGTCAAACACGTGTTCGTCTGACAATTCGCAGTTTAAGGGAGAGTCGGCGGGTATCGGATGCTCAGCGAGAAAGTCGGCGATGGCCTGGCCTTTTATTGCTTTGAGAGGTCGATATACTATCGAGAACGCCATCAAGAGGAGGGCCCATTTGGCAAGCCTTCCTGTTAATATGACTCTTGACATTAAATACTTGAGAGGATCCACCTTTGATATGAGATGAACCTCATGTGCCAAGGCATAATGTCGGAGCTTCGTTACCGCGAAGATCAGTGCCAGACAATGTTTTTCGATGGAGGAGTAATTGTTTTCTGCCCCAAGGAGAACTCGACTCAAATAGTAGAGAGCTCTTTCCTTCCCCTGGTCGTTCTCTTGTGCCCATAGCGCGCCTAAAGAACCTTCAAGGGCTGTTGTGTACAGGATGATGGGCTTTCCTTTGACCGGAGCGGTCAGTACCGGCGGGTTCTGCAGATATTGCTTGATTTCGTCCAGTGCGTTTTGGCATTTATGATTCCAGACGAACGAGGTCCCCTTCTTCATTAGATGGTTGTAGGGACGACACTTGCCAGAGAGGTTGACTTGGAGTTTGACACCTGTTTAAACATCAGTATCGCTACAACTGGGATATTGTCAGGAGCGACTCATCATTTGCCCCTGTCGATTTGGACAAAGGTGGCTTAGTAGACATGGTTAGGATCCCGTCGACTAAAGACTTTTGACTTTACGAGACGTAAGGGTCTCATAAAGGTATTTCTCCCTACGAGTCGTGAGGATCTCGTAGGTGTATGTTCTCCTTAGAAGTCGTGAGGATTTCTAAGTGGTGTTTTCTCTTATAAGTCGTAAGGATCTCATAAGTGTCTTTTCTCCTTATAAGTCGAGAGGACCTACAAGTGTTATTCACCATATGGGGATATTTCTTGCCATTTGTAGAACTTGGCAAAGAAATATTTATTCGTGCCTATAGATTGTATACAAGGGTCAATATGGACCGACTGTAGGGCAATTTAAAAGATATGACGGCTTAAGAACAAGTCTAGATCCCTGTAACTTAAGGCTTTTGAATCCTATGAGCCGTGGGGGTCTCATAGGGTGATTCTCCTCACGAGTCGTGAGGATCTTGTAAGTGTATTTAACGAGGTTGCGCCCTTCCGGGTTTTCACAAACTCGCCGGCAGCCCTGCTGTTTTTACTCACGGAGCCCTTTCAGGTTTTCATCCGTACCCATTTTGCTTGTGGACATACCCTTTTTTTGTTTTTTTTAATTTATTTTAATTTATTTTTTTTATTAACGAGATTGCGCCCTTTCGGGTTTTCACAAACTCGTCGGCGATCCTGCTGTTTTTACTCATGGTGCTCTTTCGGGTTTTCATCCGTACCCGTTTCACTTGTGGATGTACCGTTTTTTTTTAACGATGAAACTCTCGAAAATAGTTTCGCCACAGGTGACCCATCTGTTTGCCGGTGGTATTTGGAGGTGGCTTCATTGCTGGAGTAGCTGTGTAGCCGGTAGGACTTATGTTGCAACCTTTGCCGTTGGGACTTCAATTGCAATATAGATCTCAAGAGGATATCGCCGTATTTGGGGCGATGTGCATGTTTGAGGCGACACACTAGTTTAGAGATGTTTCGGTCCATTATCGCCATATTTTAGGCGAATTTCTAGTTTAAGGACTTTTCGGTCCAACACTCTCATTCGGTCGCGAAGTTGCGTAACTCACCCCTTCCAACTCTTGTTTGCTAAGACGCTGCTGTCTTTTGTTTGCATGGACACTTCACGTCTTAGACTATTTTTACCTTCTTGGACTTCATCTATCATCGTGCCAATCGGGTTGTTTTGCAGGAAGTACTGTGCATTTTAAACAGCACCTGCCCCCTGCTTATCAATGTCGCTTTCCGATACTGATGGAGTGTCTTCTTCGTATACAAAGGAACGAGATATCACGTCATTCCCTCTGCCGAGTCTTCCTCTTCCTTGGAAGAATGAATTTGACTTAGGGTTTTTTCCTCATCATCTGATTCGAAGTGGGACATGGATTTCACATTCCTCCCATGGTTTTTTGGTTCAAGTGGGATATTTCACTTGATTGCAGAACCCGCTTGTAAGTCCCTTGATATTCTATCTGCTCCTTAAGAAGAAAGGACCATCCCATGTAAAGATTCTTCCGCCAATAAGAAATATGCCCCCTGTGTATATCTCGGGGGGGAGCGAGTACCCACGCCGTCGCTATTTTGGCAATAAGTTGCTTCAGAGCCACTTATTTTTGTTAAGCGTAGGCGATAAACGCCATCTTGCCTCCGCTTTTCACTCATCATCGGATGAGAAAGAGTTTTGACCCATTTGATCTAATCGAGCCATTTTATCCATGAGTTCTTGGAAAGTTGTCGGCTTGAAGAGGGCCATATACGAGGACGCTTTTGAATTTGGGTCAAAGACGGTTATGAGCATTCTCATGGCCGCAACTTCATCGATGTGTTGTTTGTATTTGACCAGAGATTTCGCCATCGGGTAACATATTGAACCCAAGTCTCATTCGGTCTAACTCTTTCGTTCACCAGCGCCGTCACGGTAGTATGTTCGTTCTCATTAGCGAATTTCTGACAAAAGAGCATATCCATTTCGTTGAAGCTCTTCATGAAATCATTTGGGAGTTCCGCATACCATACGAAGGTGATACCGGCCAGACCGCTGACGAACTGTCAGAGGAGTAGTATGTCATTTCCTCCAGTATTTCCGCACATGGATTTAAATCGAGCAATGTGCCAGCAAGGATTCTCAATTCCTTTGTACATGTGGAGTCAGAAGTATGTATTCTGGTGGGTACTGTATTTGATCGTAGCACGCCGGATACGGTCGACCAGTCTTGATTGGCCTATTTGATACTTCACCGGCATAGTGAGTTTTGACTTGCTGAGCGATATATGTGTCCAGCTTTTCTTTTAGGAATCATTTCCTCCTCGGCCGTTGATGAGGTTTGCAGAGGATTTGAAATGTCATCCTTATCTTTAAGACCGACTACCGGCGGTTTATCTGCCAGTGGTTCCAATTGAACCATCATTCCAGCCATATTCTGAATTAGAATGGTCATCTGGTTCATTTTAGTGGACATTTCTGCTGCTTCTTCATCTTTTTTTTTCAGAGCGCGCTTTAGGAAATCAATATCCGACTCCTTCTCTACTCTTTTTTCGAGTGCGTCCTCGGGATTTTCCTTAGGCGATGGATTAGCATTTGCTGCCGCCTGAGCGAGCATCTCCTGCAGCTTTTCACGTTGCAGTTGAACTTTTGTCAGGGACCGAATTTGAGGTTGGTGACCTGTAGAAGCTCGAACTTCGTCTTTGGAATTCACCACATAGACTATGTGAACTACCATGCCCTCAGGCTTGGGATGTTTGGAGTTTTGGCCTTTGGAGTTTGCTTCGGGCACTTGAGTTTTATTGGGCCTGAAAAGCTGCTTTGGTTTTGTAACAACCCTATTTGAATGCTTAATTCAAGAGTTTATCAAGATTCTTTTCCTAAATTTTTTTGAATTTTTAGTTGGCCGCTAAAATATTTAATTTAGATTTTTTTCTTCTCTGTAAACAATTTTGATATAGAAAATATTCAGTTTTTATATTATATAAATAATATTTTCTTAGTGACAGCAAAATAACATTTTGCGTATCTGTTTACTGTTAAAATAAGAACGAGAAAATCTGCACCGAATCTCTAAATGCAACCAATTAAAGATATCTATCTTTATAAATATATTTATAAAATAATTTATATATATACACACACAACTTAATCTCTCTCTCCTTCTCTCATACCCGCATCTCTCTCTCTCTTTCTCCCGCTGCTCTTCGTCCCTCACCGACGAAAACCCTAACCCTAGTCGTCGCCACCACCGCCGCCGCAGATCCCGACCCCTCCTCTCGCCTCCATCAACGCCGCAACCCTCTCCTCCCTCCTTCGCCCTCGCTCTCGTCCTCCTCCTGTCGACGCCGCCTCCATCCCTCGCGCGGCCACAACACCGATCTCCTCATCTCGATCCCCTCCAACACAACCCCTGCAACCACCAGCTGACCGAACCCTAACCCAAAACAGCCACCTTCGTCCACCTCGTGCACCTCGCCGGAGACTCCCTGACACCAGATGGCCTCGCTGGAGTTCATTGGAACAAGTGAACCCTAGCTCGATATCCATTCTCTGTAAGTTCTGTAATCCCTGTTTTTTTTTCTGAAAACAAAATATATATATATATATATAAATATATATATATGAATAAAAAAAATGAAATGATAACAGTGAACTTTGAAAAGGGGAAGATTAGTATTAAAACCCTAAGTTATAATTATGTTTGGTTGTATGACAATAGTTTTGTAGATATTTATGAGTTAATCGATGAAATTTATCTAGGCGGATCGTCTAACTTAGATCCCAAGTCGCACCTTAGCTGAGTTCGTGCCCGCATTTTGTACATCTTTTTTCGTGATCGCTATCCTCAGGCAAGTACTCTTGCTTTTTTCAATTTTTTTTGTCGATGCAACATCGGCGATTATCAAAATTAGTTCTTAGCCTGTACAAGTTTGAATATTAGAGGAAAGAGGTTTCTCTCACAGTTTTATCATCTGTTCTTATCGGAACACTTGCTAATATATATATTGCTGACTGCTGCTTGCTTTTTCTTTATGTAATGCTATGACATGAATATTATGCACATGAATCCTTTTACATGCTTTATACACATTCGAGACTCATGTTGATTACATGTATAGAACACCTTGACTTGACATGCTTATTCATGATCTTTATTATTTATTTTTTTAAAAATGAAATCATTAATTAGAATGCTGGACTACATGCCATGACACCACTATTCACCAGTTTTATTTCCATACAATTACCATACTACAAGTTCTTGTCTTTTCAGCATTCTTAATTAGTGATATTAATCTTTACCATAGTAGTTATAAATACGTGGGTGTTGGGGTAGTTTGAGTGTGCGTTGTACAACAGGATATCAGGAGTCCCATGCCGGCAGCTCGTGCCGGGCTATAGCGGTCACATGATTACAGCTCGTACCGGGCTATAGCGGTCACATGATTACAGCTCGTACCGGGCTATAGCGGTCTCTTGTTCATTTCACAGTTGGGCCCGTGTTTCCTAGCCCCTGGGGCACCACTCTTGGGTTAGAAATACTCCTGCAGAGGTTGACGCACACACTCAAGCTTACGATAGGATAGTTTACCTTTTAGTGGCCAGTTAGGTTATGACCTGATCCCTTACATACATGTTTCATAGTGTTAATGCATTTAATTACTTATTTACATGCTTTCTTGCGCACCGGGCTTCACTTTTATATATTCTTGTTTTTATGCTACACTCTATACGTTGAGTACTTGCTGGGATGTTCTGACATCTCTAAGATTTGCCATCTCAGGTTTAGAGTCAGATCTGCAGGCTGAGCAGGATCAGAGCGGCTACCAAGACTTTGCTGAAGATCAGTAATTGTAGGGTTTTTTTTCTCCTTTACTTTTAGCTTTTAGCTTGTGCGCCCTTATGGGACATTAGGACTTTTGTATCTCTTTCGGATCTTATTTTATTCCGAATCTTTGTTTTGGATCTTTAATTGCATCAATTATCTAGTGGACCCATTTTTAGGATTTCTTGTGTTTTCATTGCAGCATGATTATCAGTATTATTTCTTTTGGTCTTGGATTTTATTTTGACAGGTTAATCTAGACAGCCTTATGTCACTATGGAAGGACTTTTCCTTACCGTAGGTAGCACGGCTGGCCTTCGTCGCTTCCCGTATTCCACATTTTTGGGAAGCGGGGCGTGACAAGGTTTTGTTGGTATCAGAGCCAGGCTGACTTCAAAGTTAGTCTTGGTTCTACCGACCCTTTAGGTTAGAAACACATGTCTAGGTTTTCCCCAGTATGTCATGCTGCAGATTCCGTTGACTCTGACCGTAGGATTCGGGCAACTTACATAGAGTTACGATATTGTGCCCATATACCGCGGCATGGATACAATACGGTATTCTGTATGAGTAACTTAGAGTCCTACACTTGATCTGTATTCCTTGAATTGATTATTTCATTATCTCTTTGCTTCACTCAGTTTTAATATTTTGAATTTAAACCTCGTTTTCGTTACTAAATCTCGTCGTTCGTTTTGACTTCAGAATCATGGCCGAAGAAAATTTGCGAGTATATGGGAGACGTGACAACAATACTGCACTGCTTGGAGTTATACGTGGCATGCTGGAGAGCCAACAGCAGCAGACCGAATTGCTACAAGGGGGCCTACTTGCTTCTCAGCAGACCGCTACTGCGGCCCTGAATAAGGTGGCTGAGGTCCGTGAAGGTAGACGTCCGGGCAGCGTCACTGATTTCAGGAGACTACAGCCGGCAGTTTTCACTGGCGCAGGCGGACCACTGGATGCCGAGCAGTGGGTTGTCGACATGGGGAATTTGCCGTCAGCCGCCCGGGTTCCTGAAGAGGATAGAGTGGATATAGTCAAGATTCAACTGCAGGATATTGCTAGAATTTGGTGGCTCGCAGAAGAGAACAGGTTGAAGAAACCGATTACATGGACTGATTTCTCTACGGCTTTCCTTGAGAAATTCTTTCCTAAATCGGCCAGGATCGAAATGGAACAGCAATTTATCAACCTTCGTCAGAGAGATCGCACAGTGGACGAGGTAGCGGCCGAGTTTATCCGACTCAGTCGTTTTGCTCCTTCAATGGTAGCCCAGGAAGAAGATAGGGCTAGAAGATTCTTACAGTGTCTCACTCTGGAAATACAGGAGAAGTTAGCTTCACATGATCTGAGAACTTATTCAGAGGTATTAAATGCGGCCCGCAGAATTGAGACGGTTATGGATAAAAGGAAGAAACTTTAGAGTAGAAGGTTCAAACGGCCCGTGAATCAACCTTCAGGGAGGATTCCAGTTAGACAGTATGGAGGAGTTCAGATGAAGCGTACCGCAACCCCACCACAACGGGAATCTTCGGTTTGTGGATACTGTTGGATACCGGGACACGTCGAGAGAAATTGCCGTCGCGCTAAGGGTCTATGTCTGATTTGTGGTGCTAGTGACCATCAGATAGGGAGTTGTCCAAGGAGAGCAGAGCGCAACCAACCTCAGAAAGGACTTGTCCCTCAGGAGCAACTTTTTGATCAGAGGCGAGGAAACACAGGTCGTGGACAGGGACGGGCCTTTACACTGACAGCTGAGCAGGCGGAAGCATCGAAGGATGTCGTTTCAGGTACCGTTCTAATTTGTTCTGTTTCTGCTTGAGCATTTTTCGATTCCGGAGCTTCGCATTGTTTTATGTCTTTGGATTTTGCCACAACATATTCTATTGCACACAAAACACTGACTAGAGGTTGGGACATTCACACTGGAGATGGAGTAGTTACCACCAACCTAGAGTGCAAGCTTTGTCCGGTTGTGATTTGCGGCAGAGAGCTTTTCGCAGATTTCCTGTTGATTGGGACCGGTAGCTATGATGTCGTCTTAGGAATGGATTGGTTGGGCACCTTTCACGCACATATTGATTGTCAGGCCAAAACTGTAAACTTTCGCATTCCTAACCACCCAGAGTTCGTGTTCATTGGAGGGAGCAAATCTCTGGGACCCATAAAGTTTAGAGCAAGGCCGACGTGCGATATACTGGCATCAATGGAGGTTGATATGAGTTCGGCACCGGTCGTAGTTCGGGAATTTTTGGATGTCTTTCTTGAGGACTTACCCGGCTTACCCCCGCCTCGTGCTTTGGGGTTTTCGATAGAATTATTGCCAGGAACGACACCAATTTCTAAGTCACCCTACAGGATGGCACCAGTTGAATTAGCGGAATTGAAGAAGCAGATAGAAGACCTCCTCAGCAAAGGATTCATTCGCCCGAGTACTTCTCCGTGGGGCGCTCCAGTTTTACTAGTAAAGAAGGACGGCTCGTTACGCATGTGCATCGACTATCGAGAGTTGAACCGGGTTACGATTAAAAATAAGTACCCTATACCTCGGATCGATGATTTGTTCGATCAATTATGTGGTGCTCGAGTGTTCTCTAAGTTGGACCTTCGGTCGGGGTACCATCAAGTTCGTGTTAAAGCGGAGGATGTGTGCAAGACGGCCTTCAGAACTCGATACGGTCATTATGAATTCTTGGTAATGCCATTCGGTGTTACTAATGCCCCAGCCGTGTTCATGGATTTAATGAACCGAGTTTTCTCCCAGTACCTTGATCAGTTTGTCGTAGTTTTCATCGACGACATTCTTGTGTACTCTAAAAACAAGGAGGAGCATGCCGAGCATTTGAGGATCGTGTTGCAGATACTGAGGCAAGAAAAGTTTTACGCCAAGCTTAGTAAATGCGAGTTTTGGCTTGAACAAGTTCAATTTTTGGGCCACATCGTTTCTGGAGACGGTATATCAGTAGATCCGGCGAAGATTGAAGCAGTGAAGGATTGGCCAGCACCGAAATCAGTAGCAGAGATTAGAAGTTTCCTGGGACTCGCAGGCTACTACCGCAGATTTGTTAAAGATTTTGCACGAGCGGCTGAGCCATTGACAAGACTTACTCGAAAGGGGATACCATTCGTATGGTCAGAAGAGTGCAACCGAGCGTTCAAATTATTGAAGGAAAAACTCACAACTGCACCCATATTGACCGTACTAGATGGGACAGGAGGACTGGTGATTCATAGCGACGCTTCCGGAAAGGGGCTAGGCTGTGTCTTGATGCAACGTGGGAGTGTTGTCGTTTATGCCTCGCGTCAACTGAGGACGCACGAGAAGAGTTACCCAACTCACGATTTAGAGTTGGCCGCTGTAATCTTTGCTTTGAAAATTTGGAGGCATTATCTTTTGGGTGAACGAGTGGAAATTTTTACGGACCATAAGAGCTTGAAATATGTATTCACGCAGAAGGAGCTAAATATGAGACAGCGTAGGTGGTTGGAGTTCATGGCTGATTATGATATTGATTTGAAATATCATTTCGGGAAAGTAAATGTGGTACCAGATGCTCTCAGTCGGAGACCAACAGCGATGTGGTTGACTGGCCAGAAGGAATTCGTTGATGAATTTCGAAGGCTCAATCTAGAAATGGAAGAGCAGGGGACGCCCGGACAATATTGGCAACTACAGGTGCAGTCTTCGTTAGTTGATCGTATTAAGGCTGCACAGGCCGGGGACCCGCAATTGCAGAAACTCCGCGGGTTAGTAGAGGCAGGAATGAGGACAGACCTATTGATACACGAAGATGGCTCATTAAGATTCGGCAGTCGATTATGCGTGCCAAAGGGCGACGTTCGAGAGGAAGTGTTGAAGGAAGCACACAGTTCAGCTTATTCGGTGCACCCGGGTGGCACCAAGATGTATAGGGATGTTAAACAACACTTTTGGTGGAATGACATGAAGAGGGAGATTGCCCGCTATGTGTCGAAGTGTTTAGTGTGCCAGCAGGTGAAGGCCGAACATCAGCGAGTGGCTGGCCTATTGCAACCACTTCCCATTCCCCAGTGGAAGTGGGAACACATCATTATGGACTTCGTGACAGCTTTACCATGGAGTCCTAAGGGCAATAATACTATTTGGGTCATCGTCGACCGTCTCACAAAGGCGGCCCATTTTCTACCCTTTCGAGTGGGACAATCGACGGAGACATTGGCAGAGAAGTATGTGCAAGAGATCGTACGGTTGCATGGGGTGCCTATCACTATAGTATCGGACCGGGACACGAGATTCCTTTCACATTTCTGGAGAAGCTTACAAGAGAGTTTAGGCACTCGTCTCCGTTACAACACAGCTTACCATCCCCAGACTGACGTACAGTCTGAACGTACGATACAAATACTAGAAGATATGTTGAGAGCCTGTATGCTAGATTTCAAGGGATCATGGGAGGATCATCTTCACTTGGTCGAATTCTCGTATAACAACAGCTATCAGGCGAGTATCCAGATGGCACCGTTCGAGGCACTTTACGGACGTAAATGTCGTTCTCCACTTTGCTGGGATGATGTGGGCGAGCGAAGATTATTGGGACCGGAGCTCGTAACCCAAACAGTTGAGAAGGTCCAGTTGATCAGGGACCGTATCAAGGCAGCACAAGATCGTCAGAAGAGCTGGGCGAATACTAGTCGAAGACCTCTTGAGTTTGAAGTAGGGGATCATGCCTTCCTTAAGATTTCGCCAACTTGAGGAGTGATTAGATTCGGTAGTCGTGGGAAACTCAGTCCTCGATTTATTGGACCATTCGAGATTGTGGAACGCGTTGGAGCAGTGGCTTACCGATTGGCATTACCACCTTCTTTGGCTTGTGTGCACGATGTATTTCATGTATCACAGTTGCGTCGGTACATTCGCGATGACAGTCATATTCTCGATCACTCTGAATTAACCTTGAGCACCGATCTCTCGTATGAAGAGCAACCTACAGCCACTATCAACCGTAAGGAGAAGGTATTGAGAAACAAGATCATCCCTTTAGTTCTTGTATCTTGGGGCGGACGTTCTTGCGGAGAATCTACTTGGGAGCGTGAGGACACGATACGTCAAAAGCACCCACACCTGTTTTTCTTGATCTTGTAGTCGTCCTTCCAATTTCGAGGACAAAATTTTCTGTAAGGTGGGTAGGATGTAACAACCCTATTTGAATGCTTAATTCAAGAGTTTATCAAGATTCTTTTCCCAAATTTTTTTGAATTTTTAGTTGGCCGCTAAAATATTTAATTTAGATTTTTTTCTTCTCTGTAAATAATTTTGATATGGAAAATATTCAGTTTTTATATTATATAAATAATATTTTCTTAGTGACAGCAAAATAACATTTTGCGTATCTGTTTACTGTTAAAATGAGAACGAGAAAATCTGCACCGAATTTCTAAATGCAACCAATTAAAGATATCTATCTTTATAAATATATTTATAAAATAATTTATATATATACACACACAACTTAATCTCTCTCTCCCTCTCTCATACCCGCATCTCTCTCTCTTTCCCCCGCTGCTCTTCATCCCTCACCGACGAAAACCCTAACCCTAGTCGTCGCCACCATCGCCGCCGCAGATCCCGACCCCTCCTCTCGCCTCCATCAACACCGCGACCCTCTCCTCCCTCCGTCGCCTTCGCTCTCGCTCTCGTCCTCTTCCCGTCGGCGCCGCCTCCATCCCTCGCGCGGCCACAACCCCGATCTCCTCATCTCGATCCCCTCCAACACAACCCCTGCAACCACCAGCTGACCGAACCCTAACTTACAACAGCCACCTTCGTCCACCTCGTGTACCTCGCCGGAGACTCCCTGACACCAGATCGGCCTCGCTGGAGTTCATTGGAACAAGTGAACCCTAGCTCGATATCCATTCTCTGTAAGTTCTGTAATCCCTGTTTTTTTTTCTGAAAACAAAAAATATATATATATATATATATAAGAGAATAATGGAGGAAAGAGGCCATAGGAGGGAATTCCCTCCTATGGCGTCGAAAAAATACCCCCTCCACCAATTTTTCCGACGATCGGCCCCCATCATCTTCATCGTCATCGTCTAAGATGTGCGTACACCAAATTTCATGTGATTCTACAACTTTTTCACCGTTGATTTAGCAATGTAAAAAGTTCTATTGTCGGTAAACCGTTAATTTTGAACCCACTAAATCAACGGTGAAAAAGTTGTGGAATCACATGAAATTTGGTGTACGCACATCTTAGACGATGACGATGAAGATGATGGGGGACGATCGTCGGAAAAATTGGTGGAGGGGGTATTTTTCCGACGCCATAGGAGGGAATTCCCTCCTATGGCATCTTTTCTCCATTATTCTCTATATATAAATATATATGAATAAAAAAAATGAAATGATAACAGTGAACTTTGAAAAGGGGAAGATTAGTATTAAAACCCTAAGTTATAATTATGTTTGGTTGTATGACAATAGTTTTGTAGATATTTATGAGTTAATCGATAAAATTTATCTAGGCGGATCGTCTTACTCAGATCCCAAGCCGCACCTTAGCTGAGTTCGTGCTCGCATTTTGTACATCTTTTTTCGTGATCGCTATCCTCAGGCAAGTACTCTTGCTCTTTTCATTTTTTTTTGTCGATGCAACATCGGCGATTATCAAAATTAGTTCTTAGCCTGTACAAGTTTGAATATTAGAGGAAAGAGGTTTCTCTCACAGTTTTATCACCTGTCCTTATCGGAACACTTGCTAATATATATATTGCTGACTGCTGCTTGCTTTTTCTTTATGTAATGCTATGACATGAATATTATGCACATGAATCCTTTTACATGCTTTATACACATTCGAGACTCATGTTGATTACATGCATAGAACACCTTGACTTGACATGCTTATTCATGATCTTTATTATTTATTTTTTTAAAAATGAAATCATTAATTAGAATGCTGGACTACATGCCATGACACCACTATTCACCAGTTTTATTTCCATACAATTACCATTCTACAAGTTCCTGTCTTTTCAGCATTCTTAATTAGTGATATTAATCTTTACCATAGTAGTTATAAATACGTGGGTGTTGGGGTAGTTTGAGTGTGCGTTGTACAACAGGATCTCAGGAGTCCCATGTCGGCAGTTCGTACCGGGCTATAGCGGTCACATGATTACAGCTCGTACCGGGCTATAGCGGTCACATTATTACAGCTCGTACCGGGCTATAGCGGTCATATGATTACAGCTCGTACCGGGCTATAGCGGCCTCTTGTTCATTCCACAGTTGGGCCCGTGTTTCCTAGCCCCTGGGGCACCACTCTTGGGTTAGGAATACTCCTGCAGAGATTGACGCACACACTCAAGCTTACGATAGGATAGTTTACCTTTTAGTGGCCAGTTAGGTTATGACCTGATCCCTTACATACATGTTTCATAATGTTAATGCATTTAATTACTTATATACATGCTTTCTTGCGCACCGGGCTTCACTTTTATATATTCTTGTTTTTATGCTACACACTCTATACGTTGAGTACTTGCTGGGATGTTCTGACATTCCTGAGATTTGCCATCTCAGGTTTAGAGTCAGATCTGCAGGCTGAGCAGGATTAGAGCGGCTACCAAGACTTAGCTGAAGATCAGTAATTGTAGGGTTTTTTTTCTCCTTTACTTTTAGCTTTTAGCTTGTGCGCTCTTATGGGACATTAGGACTTTTGTATCTCTTTCGGATCTTATTTTATTCCGAATCTTTGTTTTGGATCTTTAATTGCATCAATTATCTAGTGGACCCATTTTT
Organism: Agapanthus africanus; assembly: GCA_030015575.1. Lineage (NCBI taxonomy): Eukaryota > Viridiplantae > Streptophyta > Magnoliopsida > Asparagales > Amaryllidaceae > Agapanthus > Agapanthus africanus. The sequence goes on along the minus strand of CM057347.1, from coordinate 526,924,287 downwards.
AGGATTTGTTGTGTTTTCATTGCAGCATGATTATCAGTATTATTTCTTTTGGTCTTGGATTTTATTTTGACAGGTTAATCTAGACAGCCTTATGTGACTATGGAAGGACTTTTCCTTACCGTAGGTAGCACGGCTGGCCTTCGTCGCTTCCCGTATTCCACATTTTTGGGAAACGGGGCGTGACGAGGTTTTGGGAGGAACCGCTGTATCACGATCCGTCTTGGGATGAGTCCCTTTCACCTGCTTCCACACTTTATATATAGATGAGGAAAGTTGTCTTAGGGAGCGAACTGGTTTCTGCTCTCGTGGGATCTCCATAGGTTGCGGAGACTTCTTCAATATTGCGATAGGAGAATTTTGTCTGACCCTTCGCAACAGTTTGAAGCTGTTCCTAGTTGGAACAACATTCACCACTAGGGTTGAAACAGGACCATACGGAGAACTGTCCCCCAGCTTATTTTGTATGATGCCGATATCGACGTCGACCGTTTCTTACGGCCGGGATTTGATTAGCTTCAGGATTTTGCCGAGCCTGCCTCCTGTTTCCTTTGAGAGCCTGAATATTCTGCCCCTGCATCGAACCTTGGTCCTTGGCATGTACCCGTTGTTTGAGAACTGATTCCGTCGGCAAAGCTGCTGCTTGGGGAGCCAGTCTGTGGAAAACAGACTTTCTCTGGGCTTCCTCCATCGGCGTTGAGGCACCGATGGTGGGAGGTGGGAGTATCGACCCCAAGAGAAGCCCGTTGATTTCTTGAAGAGCCGGATTGCAGAGATTTAAGGCTGCAAGTGGCCTATACTTGACTCCACCGGATATGACAAATCCTGAGTTGCTAGGGTGGGAGCAAACGCCATTCTTCATAGAGACGAAACGCCGGCTTCAGTATCCCGTTGCCAAAGGGCAACCACAAACATATATACCGCGATTATTTGATCGCGGAAAAACATGACACATGAAGTGGAGTGGAAAGAGGAAAAGGTCCCACCGGGCGTGCCAGAATCTGTTTACCGCCGAAAACCGGGAAGATAAACGTCTTGGCTGAATTTGGGGGCAGATGCTATTTGGATTTATCCGTCCACCTCTCCGAAGATGCCAAGTTGATTTATTGCACCGTGTATCGGAGGTCTGGACGGATGCGACCGTTGTAGCGGACTTCGTCAGATTCCCCTTCATTTCTGAGGGTTTTTTTTATTGTGTGGACGCTCTTCCCTGCAGGCGCAAGCACCTGCAGTTAATTACGTTAGCGCGTAGCGATAACCACTTTCTTCTGCTCCAGATGTTCACTTCTTGTCGTGTGTGTTTGTTTTATTTTTGGTTGCCCGTGTATTGTATACGGAGACTAATTTGTGTTGTCGCCCGTAGGACGTGGATTAGTCTAAATCCGTATTTTCTTAGATTTGGGTTTGGTTTGATTTAAGGATCGTTAATCTCGTTTGAGATTAAGATCAACTTAAATGTTTGTTGAGGATATATTTGTCTAATTTTAGACTAAGATCTAATCAGCAGGATTTTTGAGATCATTCACACCCAACAAAAAAGTATTTGGGCTCTATTGCTTTAGTTTAAGGACGTTACGGTCCGTTGTTAGTTTAAGAACGTTTCGGTCCATAACTAGTTTAAGAACGTTGCGGTCCATAGGTCACCATTTTTGGGATGATAGTTTAGTTTAAGGACATTGCGGTCATTGAGGTCCATAGCTAGTTTAAGGATGTTGCAGTCTGTTGTTAGTTTATGAACGTTTCGGTCCATAGATTACCATTTTTGGTATGAGGGTTTAGTTTAAGGACGTTGCGGTCCACAGCTAGTTTAAGGACATGGCGATCTATATATCACCATTTGGCGGTGAGGTCGTGGTTTAAGGACGTTGCGGTCTATAGCCAGCTTAAGGACGTTGCAGTCCATAGCTAGTGTAACAACCTAATTTATTTATACCAATTCTAATTCTCGTATTTCCTTAATTGTGGTATTTTCCTGATTTATCGTGTTTTGGGTATGAATGGTATTTTACATTTTACATTGCATTCGACCCGACCCGCTTGCTTGAACTTGTTTGATTCATATTTATGAATTATCTTGACTTGTTACCTAGACATGTGCACTTTCATAAATACCGCATACTGGCATTGCATCTTTTACCATATAACATTTTAAGTCACATAAAATAATTTAAAATTACTTAACATGGCCTACATGATACCCCTAGCCCCGTGATAGCATCCGCGCATCTTGTTCTCGTCCCGTTCAGTGAAACGGACGTGTTTGGATGGCTACGCGTACGTACGTGCATCCGTTTTTGGGGGTATGCATTTTCGTTACCCGAGCTTTCATTTTTAAATTTGGTCGTCGCATGTATTTTTCGTATTTTAAATCTGAAATTTTAGACCCGACCCGGGCGCATTTTAAAATATTTTTGTATCCCGCTAAAATTCAAATTTTATTAAATTTAATATCTTTATTTTTTTTCTTTAAATCAACGTTTAAATTTAATTAACAAACAAAAATCTTTTCCAATATTAAATCCTAACTTTCTAAAACAGCACAGATCCTTCTTTCTCTCTCTCTGCGCCTGGGCCCCACATCTCTCTCTCACCCTCAAGCGCAGATCTTTCCCTCTCCACTAAACTACAATTTTCTTTTTCCCTCTTTCTCTCTCTTTAAACGCTGGCCCCACTCCCTCTCTCTTTCCTTCTCTTTCTCTCTCTCCCCCTCGCTACGCGCCAAATCTCTTTCTCCTCTCGTGCTTCTCTCTCCTCTCGCGATCCCTGTTCACCAGGGATCCGCGCACCTCCCTTCTGAGCTTACGCTCACCTCCCTTCTCCTTAAACAACTTCCTTCTTCCTCTCGTCGCCTCTTCTCTTTACAAACCCCGAGCCCATCTCTTTAACCCATCAACAATTCTCAAACCTTAACCCTAAAATCCCCAGAGCTTCCTCTCCTCCTCCTTGCCAACTTCATCTTCTCCCTCGCCAACTCCTCCTCACCTCCCTCATTCTCTCGAGACCCCTGCACACACCCTGCAACCCAACCTATCTATACCTCGCCGTCGACCACCTCTCATTGCCATCACCATCTCCTTCCTCTTCTCTCCCTATCTCCTCTGTTTTCCTCCCCTTCACCAACCCTGCACCAAGAAACCAACACAAAACCCTAGCCGAAACCCTAGCAACCACCTCATCGCCGGAGCTCCGATCATCCCCTCGACACCATCTCATCTCCCTGAATCCACTGCAACCACAACCACAGTGAGCAATCCCTCTTCCTCTTCCTCTTTCTTTTCTTTCTTGATTCTTGATCTCTGGTTCTCGTAGTTCGCCGGAGCCGGGATCGTCGCCGACGATCCAGACGACCCTGAGGAAGTGCCTTGCTTGCGTGATCACCCTCGTGCGTTGTTTGGAACCGTTCCGTGTACCGTGCGCACGTCGCGACTTTTCGCCGACGTGGGACGTTCCGTACACATCCGTTCTCGTTCCGTCTAGGCAAGTTAATCTTGCTACATGCTATATAACTCATTATATACTTATTTAAATAAATTTCACACCTGTATTTTAAATCAAGCATCCCATGTTTCATATTACAGCTTTTCGACGTTCCGTTTACATTTGTATAATGCATTTCAGATCTAAGGCATGCAAACCAATCTTAAATACATGCTACATTACTTTAGACGCATCTATTTTAACAAATAGAATACCTGTATTTTAAATCATGCACCCCATGTTTAGTTTTATAACTTTTCGATATTCCGTTTGCATCCATTTATACCATTTCAGATCTAGGTCATGAAAGCTTATCTTGTTATATACTATACTATCATATACTGCATCAAATTGAATAGTTACATTTCATATTGCTTAGTTATATGTTCCACACTTGTTAGTTTATCATTTTACGATTATATGATGTCCGTTTGCATCCATATCATATAGAATATATATAACTGCATTTATAGATCACATTAATACATAACACTGTGATATTAACACCCTATGTTTAATAAAGTGCATCCTAATTCGTATTGGAACTATAAATGTAACCCTAATCGATAATTATGCATCCATATCATTGATTTTATATCGATTTACATATCATGTCATATTATTTCATTTTATTGTTATATTAGTACCTCATACTTGATTTTGTGCACCCATACTTATTACAGTTCGATTATGAGCACCCACTTGACACTTGTACACTATTTGACATGACTTGATACACTACTTGACATGACTTGATACATGTGCACCACCTGACATGACCTGATGTACCACAGTTTGACATGTTACCTGATCTTGTTACTAATGCCGACAATCTTGACCTGTTGTCCCTACGGACATATCCTGTTGTCTATTCAGACAAACATGTACCTGCTTGATCCTGTGTTGGCATTAGTTCCATATTTATCAATACCTGACTTGAACACATAACCTTAGGGGTATGGGGAAATCAAATGTGTAAACTAAAGTGTAACTTAAAAGGGTATTATTTGATCCGTGGTCCCGGGGGGTAACGGGACAGCCATTCGTGACTCTTACATATTCCTGATCCGTGGTCTCGGGGGCTAACGGGACAGAATGACTCTTGGTTCACATATTCCCGATCCGTAGTCCCGGGGTAACGGGACACATCCTTTGAGTTACATGGAGGATTACTCTAATTGATTTCAATAATTTTAGAGTAGATAACCCTATGACACAGTTTAGACTACTCACTGCACTTTACCTATATATTTTCTATCCACTGATCTATATTCATGTTACCGTTACTGTTTATATTTCATGCCTGCATATTTCATCACATCCTGCTTGCTTAGAGTTATTATTATTATGACACACTGACGTCTGGGTTTTGCATGGCCCAGATCCCTTATCCTTATCGTAGGTTGTCCAGGAGTATTTTGATCAACATGCCGATCAGTGAGGATCTGTTATTAGTTTAGTTTAGTTTCCTTTCAGTATTTTCATTCTTAATGTGAGCCCGCATTATGGGACGTACATTCCAGTTTATTATTGTATTGGATCTTTTTGCTTCCGCATTATTTTATTCTTAACTCGTTATTCTGGCTCATGGACATGTATTAGATAGTTGTTTATTTTTTTTACTGTTCTAGATATCTTTACAGCCGTAATGTGACTGTGGAGGGATTTTTCCTATCCATAGGTAGCATGGTTGGTTCTGTCACGTGCCTATCTTAGCGCACTCTGGGAAGCGGGGTGTGACAGCTAGTTTAGGGACGTGGCGGTCCATAAGGATGTGCTTATGGGTTTTGGGTTACACCAAAGAGCTGTCGGTTTTCGGGACCCTCCACCTCTCTGAAAACGTTAAAGAATTACAACGACATGTATCAGAGGTATGGAGAGATGTACCCTTGAACCAAATTTCAGATTTGAGGGGAAAGATTGTAGTGGCCCGTCCAAGAATCATTAGTCATTTTTGAGAGACTAAGATTAACTTAGGAGATTGAGGAATCATCATCTGTTTGGGAAGTCATGAACATAGTGGCTCGATCTATTAGGAAATCCAAGATGTTTTAATCCTCAGAGAGACTTAGCCAATTTGGAGTTGGAGTTGACTTCCTATAGTGTTAAATACTAATGTATACTCAGTGCTCATGTGCTCCCACGTGAGACTCCAAGGCAGCGTTAAACACTGAAATTTGGGAGAGGGTGAGGCTCTTGAAAGTTGACGTTGTTCACTTGGGTTTATTCCCTTGTTCTTTTATAAGTGCTAAACACTATTGGGGGTCACGTGGGATCACGTGAGGCGCCCCAAAAATGGGAACTGTTTTGATTTATTCCCCTTTCCTTTTACAAGTGCTAAGCACTATTAAACGGTCACGTGGGATGATGTGAGGCGCCCCAAAATGGGAACTATCTTTGATTTATTCCCCTTTTTCTTTTGAAAGTGCTAAGCACTATTAGGGGGTCACGTGGGATCACGTGACTCGATATCAGTTGTTCTTTTTTGTTCCTCATAGGTGCTCACGTGGGAACACGTGATCTGTTACGTAGCGTTTGAACGCTAATGAATCATCAGGTTGTTCTTCTATGATTCTGAGGAATCAAGTTCTCCTTTTGTTTTTTGCAGGGATTAAATTCTTTTTAAAGGGTTAAACCCTAGTTTCAGAAGAATTTAATTCCTATACGTTTTGTAAGAGTTAAAACTCTTTTGAACTCAGTTCTTTCCCCTAGATTTTGAATCTGCATGACAGAATCTCCCCGATGAGAATTAAATTCTCAAATTGTAGGGAGATCTGCTTCTGCAGATCTTAACCATAGGAAGAACTGAGTTCTTTGAGAAGGGTTAAATTCTTGGTTTGAGAATTAAATTCTTTTTTTTGTTTTGTGGGAGCTTTTGGGAGGGGTTTCTCTTCTTTCTAGAGAATTAAATTCTCTCTCTATATTTTTTCCCCTCTTTCTGTCTGTGTGTATTTCTCCTCCTCTCCTCGCTTCTATTTATACGGAAGAACAAGAATCAATTTGTTAAGAGAATCTCTCATTGAGAGATCATGATTGATTCCATGATCTTTTAGATCAATCGGTGAATTTTATTCACCGTTGGATTTTTAATCCAAAGGCTCTCTGTTTAACAGAGAAGATTTCTTGTTTGTTTAACAAGATTATGAATATCTTGTTAGTTTTAACAGGATCAGAATTTAATTCTATCATATCTTTTAGTTTAACAAGATCAGAAATATATTTTCTTAATATAGAATTTAATTCTATCATATGGGTATCTCGTTCGTTTAACATAGAATTTTATTCTTATCATATGGATATCTTGTTAATTTAATTAGATTAAGAAAATATTTTTCTATGATAGAACTTTATTCTACCAGATGATCACCGTTGGATCTTTGATCCAAAAGTCCTCTGTTTAACAGAGAAGATCTTTCTAGTTTGAGAAAGATCAGGAAAATATTTCCCATATAGAATTTAATTTTAGAATTTGACATGAGTATTTTAAATTGGGACGCTCACATGCTTTGCACGTGAGTAGCAAGAGAACTCACTTGTTTAACACGTAACCCTTAGTGTGGGTTTTAGCATGTTTATTTTCAGCGCTCATGTGCTTTACATATGAGCGCTCACGTGTTTTACACGTGAGCCTATTTGACCATTAACTGTTTTATTTAGTTTATTTTCAGCGACCATATGTTTTACATATGAGCGTTCACGTGTCTAGCACATGAGGCCTGTTTGGCCATCAGTTGTTTATGTTCAGCACTTATACGCTTTGCATATGAGCGCTCACGTGTTTTACACGCGAGGTCTAATTTTGAGGACTCTCCCCCTTTTTTGTAAGGGAATAAGTAGCTCTTGGCCGAAAATTTTGGCGGGAACGGTAGGATGTAACTTGACATTCCTGAGATTTGACATTTCAGGTTTAGAGACAGATTTTCAGGCTGAGCAGGATCGCAGCGGCTATCAGGACTTTGTCGAAAATCAGTAACCCGTAGGTTTATTTTCCTTTCAGTTAGTTTTTAGCATGTGCGCATTTATGGGACATTAGGACTTATGTATCTTTTTTGGATCTTGTCTTTATTTCGAATCTATTGTATCGGATCTTTATTTGCATCGATTATCTAGTGGACCCATTTTTAGTATTCTTTGTGGTTTCGTTGCAGCATGATTATCAGTATTATCCCTTTTGATATTGGATTTTATTTTTGACAGGTTAAGCTAGACAGCCTTATGTGATTATGGAAGGATATTTCCTTAACGTAGGTAGCACGGCTGGCCTTCGTTGCTCTCCGTATTCCGTATTTTGGGAAACAGGGCGTGACAATTCCATTTTTATCATCCTCTTTTGTAGAATTCTAAGGAAACCCTGCTGCTATGTCTATTTGCAGGCCCACTGACACTGAAGGCAGGATAGTGAAGATAAAATCGAATGGATTTATAGTCTCTGTCCCCAAGTATGACCTTTTGCTCTGCTACTTCATATTCCTTTTAGGAAAAAACATTAATTGTCTGTCCCTTGAAATAACGCTGTTCTAGCATGCGAGTATGCAAGCACACTAAACGACTTCTACACTCCTCATTTCTATCCACATAAAATATAGTTGCGTGTAGATGCATTCATGCATATGTTTTTGTGTGCATATACATCTTTATGTGCATATGCTTCTATATCTCCCTTAAATATTTGCTTTTGAAAATATTTTGTGAAAGGATTTTTCTTACAAGTGTCGTGAAGGGTACTACTTTAAGTGGAACTACATAAGTATTTTTTTATTTTTATTCTCGTTAGAGAAATAGTTGGATGCCCCTTTCAAAGCTACTAACTGGAACCCTGAACCTGCTTCTCCTTCTAAACATGTAGTTTCTCACCTTCTATCAATCAAGCATCTCTCTCGGTTGTTGTGTTGGTGAGATTGTATTTAAGTATGCAGTATTTATTTGTTGGAAGGAAGAACAAATGACATTATTTAGTGGGCATTTTACTCTCAAAGAAAACTCTCCCGCCGTTTTTTTATGCTTTGACAATGAGATGAAAGAGGAGGAGAAGCGAAAGATAATTTGGTTATTAGTAAAATATGAAATTTCCTTTGAGATAAATGTCAGGTTGGGTAGAAAAATGGGCGATACTTCCTAGGGCATCCATTAGCATGGGCATTAAATGGTGTAATCCTGAGAGATGTGTTAACTATGGTCACATTTTGAAAACTATATATGTTAAAATGAATTACCATTTGAGTATAAATGCTCATCTTGTTAAATTCAACAAGTTCATGGATGCAACAGCAAAAATGAACTATCACTGTCAGCGCATTAGAATTGCCTGCACATGCGTGGTCATCCATGCAGTGCCACCATCACTGAGATCTTTTGAGATATCTTTCTTCTCTGATTAAGTTCAGATAGTAATCCTAATGCACAAGTATGATTCTTTAAGTGAATTATAGCTTATAAACTATATTTCTTATTGCTAGGAGGTGACACCAGTTGTGAAACTAGAGTGTTCACTATTGTAGATGATACTGCTGGATGCAACTAATCTCATTTTCCATTTATTCAGGTTTGGTATTGAAGGACCTGTGTATTTGATGGCTAGGGGAGAGAAAACTGGTGAATGGGTAGTAGATGAAGCACACCAGAGAGTGACAAAGGCAGGCACCAACACTTCTTTTGTGAATGGGTAGTAGATGAAGCACACCAGAGAGTGACAAAGGCAGGCACCAACACTTCTTTTGGGATCTCGCAGACTCTTAAGGATTCACATGGACGTGGTGGAGCCGCAGCCCAACAGACCTAAGCTGGAACTTACACTCATATAATGTAAAATTTCTCTTCTTGCTCGTTATGTTATATTTTAGTTGTTTGAGAGGAGTAATATTTATGCTCTTGCTCAATGTGCAATAGAATATATTTTACTGCCTGGTAATTTAAGAGATTGATTACAATTAGATGCACAGCTTTGCAAATGATATATAGCTGCCAGTGCTGCATTATTTACAGACATGATACCTTTAATTTGCGCTTTTTATTTTTTATTTTTTATTTTTTTGTCCCGACTTTATTATTATTCTTGCCCTTTTTTTAGTGGCCATGCTCAAGGTGGGAACATACATGTTACTCAATTTTCTTAGAATTGTTGTTGTAATATACTCTGAAAGAAATGGCAGTAGAGTTGTGTTCTTTTCTTTTGCTGTTTTCTTCAGTTGCTTTGCGGTAGCCCTTGAAATATAGCTGACTTAAACATTACCTATTGCATAGTTTAGACTCAATACTTAATATGATTAAAAAGTTCTACACTTTTAGCAAATTGTCATGAAATACTTTTTGAGTTATTTATTCAAATACGAAGCATTATTATAAATTACTGAAGGTAAGTGCTCGTCTCTCTCTGAATATTGGCAGAGATAAATAATTGTTTTTATATAAGTGTGCTTTTTTACTGTGAGAAAAGTTCATTTTCCATGCAAGCAAACGGCTTGACAATATCAAGCTGTGCAAATATTGCACACAATTTTTACATGATAAATTATTGAAAACAATCTGATAACCAATTACAAACCCATCCCACCTCCCAATTTGGAGATGATTCTATCCCTGCGACATAGTGATAAGAACCAATGATCCTAAGAACTAAATTTGTTGCGGGAAAAATTTGGCTAAATTTGCATGCTCATCTAAGCTAAGATATACATATATGCCGTTGACCAGAATGTGAGCGCGAGAGCAGCAATTAGGTAGGTCCATAGGAAGATGACAGAATACTCTTGTTGTCCAACATTGAACAGCTCGGCCATTGTGCCTGTATCAAATTCCCGTTATTAGAAGCATCATAAGCATGGTAGAACTTTTAAATGCATCAATTGAGAAGGAATTACAGGACTTTATGATTCAAGAGAGTTATGCACTACAGTTTATTTGGTAACCTTAAAGATGAAATCCGAGAACGGTAGTGGTTAGATTGATATGCATAAAATTGTGAAATATTCATGAAGGCTATCAATTGTGGAGAACATTATGCTTGTTCATCCATGCTAGGGTTCAGAATGAACAAGAGATGAATGAACTGTTGAATAATTAGGAAATTCATGTCATAAGATCATACCATAAAACAGGCAGTCAGTTAATCAGTATTTGGTTTATTTCAACGTCTTCTATGATGAACGAATCTGAAGGTAACAAAATTAAGTGCTATCAATGTTTCCATACCAATAGCAGTTGCAGGTGGTAGAGCAAACTGTAGAAGTAGCACATATTGATATAATGGATCTTGTGGAAGAAATCCGAGTTTGCTGGCTCCTTTCACTACAAGAATCCCAGCGCTTGGAACAGCGATATACTTAATGATGATAATAGACAGGATAGCAGTAGGTGCTAAAGTTGATTTGCGTAGCCCTGCATATGTTTAGGAAAACAAGTTTCGGGAAAGCAGTCAATATTTAATCAAAAAATTGTGAAGCAAATTTAGTGCTACCAGGAAAATAATTTACCCTTGGTTAGGTTTGCTCCTAGTACAAGAATATTGCATGGTATTGTACCATTTCTGTTTCAGAGATGAGGAGAATTAGAAATTTGATAGATCAGTCGTGAAGATTTTTTTCAGCAGAGGATAAAACTCACCCTAACAATGTGATTGAATCTTCAATAACTCTAAGAGGAGCAGAGCTTCCAATGATGAGCGATTTTATCCCCGGTATCACTCCCACAATAAATCCAATAATCTGTAATTACAATCAAGAATTAAATTGATTCCATCAGATATTATTTCAGTTGGAAAATAAGCTAAGTAAGGAAGAGAGGCAGTACCGCAGCAATAGTTGGAGCTGTCATGAGTTCTTCCACAATTAAGTGAAGAGTTCCTTCTAGTTTTCCCCATAAGTTTGCCATTTTTCCACCCAGCTCTTGACTAGGCAACAATGGTACAGTCTTTTGAAGAACACAAGGAATTAGTTTAATTTTCTTCAGAGAATAAGTGAAACTCTTCTCTCAATTTTACATCATGGTTGAGGATTCACAACTTACAGTTTGGTTTTCTTTAGCTTGAGTAACTATCATTGTTGATGATATAGATGAGTTCTTTTGATTGGTTCCAACCTCTTCATACTCAGCTTTGTGCAAGTTAGCTTCTACATCTGCATCCAAATCATCATATGTCTTGCTCTTCTCATATATGATCCCTGCTTGCTTCATTAGACTGTAGGTGTGCGTCCATATATAGAAACCCCCAAGCTAAGATTCAAAGCATGGTGTTTTAGTTATTTGATCAAATCCAAATTCTTTAAGAATGCTTGAATTTATATTACCGCCATAGACAACGCGTTATAGCATAATCCTTGAGCAGAACATATGCTATGCTCCCCAAAGGGACTGCCATCCTCAGCGCAGACTGCAGGGATGATTATCAATAGCATATACCCTAAATTTCCTGCATCAGGATCACAAAAAAAGTTGTAAAAAATTTACACTCGGAAAAAATTGAAAGAAGAGAAACTGAATGTCTCTACTATATGAACTACCGGCCGAGCAGCTGGCAATTATTAGGCCTTCGATGTGAGGCTCCGGTTTCAAGATCTTGACTGCTACCCATCCGAGGCTTCCCCCAATTAAGAATGTAAACCCAATGTTAACGGGCATAAACCACCTAATAATATTGAGATTAAGATCTTTAATCAAGTTGGTTAATTTGTTTTGTTGGAATTTTATTCTTGTTGATTCTTACCATGAAATGATCTCCTGGAGTGTGATGGTTTTTGCTAGGCTTCCAAAGACGAGTGCTGGAGCAAACACAGAGAACACAATCTATTGACAGAGATGGAAATTTGAGTTAGTACAGGTTTGATCTAACTCTTTTTCGATCCGTTTTTTCCCCGTGTTTGTTTACCTTGTTTAAATCTCGCCGGGCACTGGGTGTGAGGATGTTTATTCTCTTATGTGCTAGAATGACCCCTACAAGGCATATGAGAAGAAGTTGGACTACTGGCATTGATGCCACAACTAGCAGAGATAAGAAACCCATCTTTGAATTTTTTTTCCTTGGGTTGAGAGAGAGAGAGAGAGAGAGAGAGAGAGAGAGAGATATAAAGAAGGGTGAAGAGAAACTGCAGGTTTCATCTGATGAATGCACCATCCTTCCACTCTAGTAGCTGATGGCCTAGCTGTCAAATTAACTGACCCAGATAGTGACAAAATAGATGATGCACGTGATGAGTTTAATTAGAGACCCAATCAACCTAAACGTTAATTATGTCTTCTTTCCAACTAGGCCACTGGATTTTCCATATGACATGTTGCCAAAAGTTTAACTAATTAATAAGTAGGGAGTTAGAAGCATTCATTTGTGCACTCGAAGGTTTGAGGTTGATTTATATAGACTGGCAAGAATGCCCCCTCGTAGACATAATGAATGGACCAAACCGACCGACACAAGATACCGAATAGATCAAAGACGAGCTAAATAAAACACAGAAAACAAAAGCACTGGCTGGTGTAGAAGTGAAGGCTTCTTCATGTTTTGTCTATTGGAGGTTTATATCAAACTTTATAGGTTGTGGCTGCGAAGAGGCGGACTAGTATAATATGCAGGAGTCAGCAAGCTAATATATTCCTTAAGTTGATGGCAGCTTTTCATGAATGTGATATTATATATAATTTTGCAACAAGCACGGCTCATAGATAATGATTCCTTTTGAGTGACTAATCTATGATGCATAAGATATTTTAATAAAGACAATGTCAAAATAAATAAATGATAAAGACAATATCATGCATCGTATATTATGGAAGCGTAAGGACTTGTATCTTTGGGTTTGACATGGTCCATATTTGACTAGGGGATTTATTTTTTGTATCATTCCCACGATCCTTGAAGTACATGAGCTGGACAAGTAATAGAATAAGTAAATATAGTACTAGAGTAGATTTATTATAACTATATATCAAAAAATAGTTCCTATGCGAAGTTTCGCATAGATATAGATAATAGATAGAATGAAAGAGAGCAAGTTAGATATACAAAGACTCAAAGAGAGCATTGGTGGCGAAAATAGACATCTTCTATCTTGATAGGGTGTTGAAAGAGTAAAGAAGATATAAATAAAAATATAGGCTAAAAATGAAATTTCATAGTGTTATGCTCATTACAGTTCTAAAATTAGTGAAGTTTAGCGAATTTTTCTTACCGAAAATAACTGTAGAAAAAAGATATATTTTCGATTCTTTGTTATAGTTTTTCCTTTCTTCATGCTGATAGGCATTGCAGGTGGTGGATCTTATGGCTGAAATCTGCGCCTCACCGACAGATTTCACTATGGATCGCATACTGCACTGCACAAATATTATCGGCTTTATAAGTGGATCCTTCGAGCCCTATTTAATCAGTAATTCTTGATATTCTGAATATGGAGTTAAGTTTTTCTATGCTTTGGTTTATTATATTATGTTATATGTTTATTTGGTCTGTTATGTGCTGCTTATGAATAAGGACAAGCGGATATGTAATGTTGATACTGTTTTCTTTGTACTGTTTTAAGTTATAAACAAGACCAACTTGCGCCGATAAAATGAACGTGTGTATAGATACATGGCGTTTTGTGAGGGATAAACAAATTTATCGTAGAGTTTGCGATAGTATGTTGTATCCTGAGCAAACCACTGCGTTTTTCATGCAATGAGCTCAATCTTGTGGTGTTTTTCTGTTTTCTGAGATCAATGTTATTATATATATATGTAAGGTTGTGGGTTGATTTGCAAAATCGGAGCTCAATCATGCAGCATTGCTTAAGATCAATATTGCGGTATGTAAAGCAATGGTACTTATATGCAATATCTGAGGTTAATGATTTGGTATTTAATTTTAATGAGTTAAATGTTGTGTTCTTTATTGTTATGGCCGACGTCTGTGGTGCTTTTGTGCAATTTTTTCCTTATCCTTTTCTCGTTTTGCGTCCTGTTTTTTCCACTTGCCCATCGCATAATTTTGATAATTCCAATCCCCGTTATGGTTACCGTCCATATATTAAATGGCGAACAATAACTAAATCAACTTATCAGAAAATTACATAAGAAATTACATTGATCAACATTGCTATAATTATTTTCCCCCGGCAAAGGTGGGGTGGGGGTGGGTGGGGGGGAATTTATAAACACCAACAGCCTTCAACTAAGGTTAAATTATATTATCCTCGCTCATAGAATCTCAATCCTCTGTCCTTTCACCAATAAACTCTTGAAGGCGAGTCACCCTCGCATATTCTTAAATCATTCTCGCTAGTTTCCAAAGAAATCGAGAGGTAAAAGAAGAGTGTTTTGAGAGATTTTTGGAATTTCAAAGGAATGTGAAGAAATTAGGCTAGGTTTTAGAACCTGACAGTGGCGGGAAAGTAACGAAGACAAGACAAAAAGAGAAGATATAAATGTCTTGACCGATGAACAACGAAATATTTCTCATCGCCTCTGATTAAATCTTGAATGGAGTAACTAAACCAACTTAGAGCAAATAGCAAAATTCATGGAAAAATACCAAATTTGATGAGATATGAAGAACTTATAAATGAGGGAAAAAGGGAAATATAACAAAAGAAACCACTAATGTCACACGTGCAACTGCTTCTGTAACATAACATTTTTTCACTAAAATACCTTAAAGTTCTTTTGTTATAGTAAATTATCTTAAGTTCTACTTCAAAAGTATTTTAGCGGTTCTCTTAAACCATAGTTTAAAGTATTTTATTGTAATAAAATAAGATTGTGGTATTTAAGTGAAAAAACATGATTGTTGAGGGTATTTCGGTGTAATTTACCCTAAACCACACCTTAAAGTAAACCCTCGTCTTCTACCTGTTTGCAATCCCTCCCAAAAATCGATCGGCGATGTTGCAGAACAAGTCCTTCGTTCGAAAGACCAGTGATGGAGGTCCTTCTCGGGTCTCCGTCAGATGTTGTCTTCCGTCGATCTTCCGGTGGATCTTGGAGGTGATCTCCTGTCGCGTGTGGGTCTCAATGGGTTTCGAGGAGATTGGTGGTTTTGAGGAGTTTGTGCCGAGTACCTACAAGGAAGTCCCGTGGTGGTTTGGTACCACCGAGGACCCTCCGACGATCAAATTAGCACAAGATCCGAGCAGAGTAACGGCTAAGTGGGGTGAAAAAAGCTTATTTGACCCCTCTGTGATGGGGGTTTATATAGTGGCGGCAGCACGTAGTAGCAGGCGCGAGAATCTCGCCGGCAGTTACGCTCCCGACGTCACGTCCGCGTAATAGGCAGATCGTCCGTTGATGGGGATCGTGATGGCGTGGAACGTGGGATGTTGCCGGCGGAGAATCCGCGCATGGCGAGATTTGCGGAGCGGCGGTTACGCCTGTGAGTGGTGGAGTTAGTCGGTCGGAGGGACCGAGGAAGATGGCCTCGGCGGGAGAGCTCGGGAACGAGTGGGAGAGCCGAGCTATCTTGGTCCTATGGTAGCTCAGGGGCGAGCTGAGAGGCCGAGGAGGCCAATTTGCAGGGGGCTCTAAGGTGAGCCAGCTTGTGCTTGCAGGTCGGGCACAGGAGTGGCCTGGTTGGCCCCTGTGGGCCCTTTCTTCTGAGTTCTGGGACACGTCATCTGCCACGTGTCCTGATCTGGGAGATCGCCAATATAGAGCATCATCATTATCCCCCCACTCTTGTCCCGACCAGCTGACGGGTCGGGTGAAGAGTGGACTGCCGGGCCGCCCGGGGTGAGCTCCCTCCTAAGATTTCGTCGGGACGCGTCCCCGGGCTGTCAGCTGTCTTTTCTGCCTGCGAATTAGGGCGAGATCTTTGCATTTAAGGAAGGTGCACCGGTTCGTGCATCCTGTCACTGAAGTGACGGTCCGCGTGTCAAGCTTCGGTTAGTCAACGTGACGTGTGCAGACATGCGGCGTCTGATGGGATGCGGCCCAGTGTAGGAACGACAAGTGGAGCGATCGGAGCCGTTAGACGCGAGAAGGCACTTTGGCGGGAGACGAAGGGCGCCGTTGGATGAGGGCGATTGCGGCGATAAATAGGGGTGGGGCCCACTCCAGGGCCCCCATTCCTTCATATTTTTCTTCCTTCTAAGTCTTGGCTACTCGGCGCTCTTCCTCTTTTGGGTTGGATACATGGTTTGTTCCCATTCTTTGGGTTTCTCGTTCCGGTAGGAGGCCAGCGGTGCGGCCGTTCCCCCGGCTGGCTCGTGCCCCGCGCCGAACGTTCCGTCGGCGACAGGGTCGTCCGCTTCATTGATGGCTCTTGGTGATTGTTCCGGCGGCGGCCAGAGACGTCCATGGTCATCCGAGCCCCAGACGAGGGACGCAGGGGAGGGTGAGGACGGGGTCCCCCTTAAGATGAAAAGGACAATCTCTCGTGTGCCGCCGTCGAGGGTCCCTGAGGGGATTCCCGTGCAGGAAGGGGATGCCGTCTTCATGGCTCCATCTGGGCTTTCCGTCGCTGCCGGCCTGCTCGACGGGATAGAAGAGTCGGCCGGGGGGAGGCTTCCACATGGCACCCTGAGGATCCAAATAGAGGCCATAGCCCAAGGGGCGGTCCAGGTATGAACTCCTTCACGCGTTGTTTTTTTGACCTTCCTTTCTTTGGCTCGAGCGTCTCCAAGTTTCTCATCCGTTTCCCGTCAGGTCCTTCAACACTGCGCCCTCGTTACTCGTATAGAGGCCGAGGGGTCGTTCCACGCACCGAGGCCGATGGAAGCGTTTCCTTCAGAGGTCGAGGCCCTGCGACGTGACTTGCGTTTGGAGAGGGCGAGGGCCGATGTCATGGCAGCCCGGGCGGAGAGCGCGGAGCTCGCTGTCTCAGCGAACCAGGGTGCCTATCATCGCCTGAGTGCATCCCACCGAGTTGTTGAGGCGAAGCTGGCGGATCTGGCCAGTGCCTCTTGGCGAGGACTTTGATCCCTGTCGGTCGTGGTAGGAAGCTACCAGCCGGGGATAGCCGAGCAAGGGTCGGGCTCGACTGCCTCAAAGGAGGACTTTGGTCCTTAGCGCGGGAGGGGCTGTAAGAAGCCTACCAAGGACCCTTGGTCGAGCAGGGTTACTGCCCGGTGCCTCTTGGCGAGGGCTTTTGTCCTGAAGGATAGCCGAGTGAGGGTCGGGCTCGATTGCCTCTGAGAGGACTTTTTGATCCCTGTCGGTTGTGGTAGGAAGCTACCAGCCGGGGTAGCCGAGAGAGGGTCGGGCTCGACTGCCTCTGGGAGGGCTTTGATACTTAGCGTTGGAGGGGCCGTAGGAGGCCCGCTAAGGATAACCGGGCAGTGAAGCTGCGTGGTTGCCTCTTGGCGAGGGCTTTGATCCCTGGCGTTGCGAGTAGGGAAGCTACCGGCCAGGGATAGCCGAGCGAGGGTCGGGCTCGACTGCCTCTAGGAGGACTTTTTGATCCCTGGCGTTGCGAGTAGGGAAGCTACCGGCCAAGGATAGCCGAGCAGGGTAGCTGCTCGGCTGCCTCTAAGGAGGACTTTGATCCTTAGCGTTGGAGGGCCGTAGGAGGCCTGCTAAGAATAACCGGGCAGTGAAGCTGCGTGGTTGCCTCTTGGCGAGGGCTTTGATCCCTGGCGTTGCGTGTAGGGAAGCTACCGGTCAGGGATAGCCGAGCAGGATAGCCGCTCGGCTGCCTCTATGGAGGACTTTGACCCTTAGCGTTGGAGGGCCGCAGGAGGCCTGCTAAGGATAACCGGGCAGTGAATCTGCACGGTTGCCTCTTTGGTGAGGGCTTCAGATCACAAAGACAGAACTCTATTTGCAATGTTCTGGCGTTCCCTTTATTTGAATGGAAAGGATTTTTAGAAAACATTTACATCATCTTCGCGAAAGGAGGGGGTACACACTCGTTCGCCTTGGCCTCATTGGTATAGCTTGAGCTTCTCAGCGTTGTAAGGCTATGGGAACTTGCGTCCGTCCGCGTCTTGTAGGCGATAGGCTCCGCCGGAGAGTACCTCAGAGACGAGGAAAGGACCGTCCCACTTTAGGGAGAACTTGTGTAGCCTGCCTTGATCGATGAACTCATTTCGCCGTAGGACCAGATCTCCGGTCTTGAAGGAGCGGCACTTGACCCGAGCGTTGTAGTATCGGGCTGTTTGTTGTTGATAAGCGGCAGCCCTGATCTAAGCCCGGTCTCTCTTCTCCAACAAGATGTCCAGGTTGGTCCGTAGCGCCGAGGTATTCGCATCGTCGTCGAAGTGCTCGACCCGATGACTGGGTAGCCCGATCTCCACTGGGACCATTGCCTCGGTCCCGTAGCAGAGGCTGAAAGGGGTTTCCCCGGTGCGGGTCTTCTTTGACGTGCGCAGGGCCCATAAGACCCGGGACAGTTTTTCGACCCAACTGCCTTGTCGTCCTTCTAGGCGGGTCCGGAGACCTCAGAGGACGTCTCGGTTAGTGACTTCGGCCTGCCTGTTGCATTGGAGATGCGCGACCGCGGCGAACTTCATGAGGATATGGTATTCTTTGCAGAAGTCCTTCACTTTCTCGTTCTCGAAGTTCGTCCCGTGGTCGGTGATGATACACCTCGGGATGCCGAACCGGAGTATCAGATTGTTTTGCAGGAACCTGATGGTCGTGGCGGCATCTGGTTTCCTGATAGGGACGGCCTCGATCCACTTGGTGAAGTAGTCTACTGCGACAAGGACATATTTATGCCCGCCCGTACGGTAGGAAACTGGCTGATCATGTCCAATCCCCACTGGGCGAACGGCCATGGGGATGTTAGGGCGGTCAGCTCGGTAGCAGGAAGGCGAGGGATGCTGCCGTGGAGCTGGCAGCTCTTACATCTTCTGACTAGCTTCTGGGCGTCCTCGTGAACAGTGGGCCAGTAGTACCCCTGGAGCAACACCTTTTGGATCATGGTTCGGGCCCCTTGGTGCGCACCGCCAACCCCCTCATGGATTTCACGGAGGACGTAGTCGGCTTCGTGGGGGTCGATGCACCGGAGCAGGGGCTGAGTGAAGGATTTCTTGTAGAGGTTCCCATTGCTCCAGATGAAGTGGTGGGCTTTGGCCCGGAGACGGCGGGCGGTTCCCCGATCTTCTGGGAGCGTACCTGTAGGGTGTTTTTCGTCATCCCATCGAGATGGGAATACGCGCGCGCTTGTCAGGCGCATTACAAATTCGCCCTGCCTAGGGTAGGCTGGGGTTTATTGATTGTGGGGCTCCGAATCTCTGGCAGCCGCAGACTAAGCTGCCGTTAATTACCCCTCGGCTTTGGAGCAAAGGAACCTCCGATTGACGGGTTAAACTGATCATGCGAACACAATGTGCAGTGCGTTGGGGTGTGTGTGTGTGTGTGTTTTTGTTCCATTTGTTAAAAAAAAGGATATATATTTTTTCTATATAATAAAAAAACAAAAATAAATAAGTTAATAAATATTTAGAGAATTTTTTATATAATTTTTTATTATTTTTTTAATTTTAAAATATTATTTATAATTTAATATTTATTTATTTTATTTTATTTATTTTATTTTATTTTTAAATAAAAAAAGGATTAAATAAAGAAAAGAAGGAAAAAAAAGAATTTTAAAAAAAGAGGGGGAGAACCTGGGCTCCCATTTAATGGGAGCCTCCTCTCACATGCTAGCATGTGAGGAGGGGGTCGCATGCTAACATGTGACCCCTCACATGCTAGCATGTGACCCCTCACTTGCTAGCATGGGGGGGGGGTCACATGGGTCACATGCTAGCATGTGACCCCTCACATGCTGGGGGCAAAAGGGCTACAGATTTTTTTTTATTTTTACTTGGAGTTCAACTCCAAAAGATTTTAAATGGAGTTCAACTCCAAAAAGGGTTTTAAATGGAGTTCAACTCCGAAAAGAATTTTATTTGTGGAGTTAAACTCCGAAAGAATTTAAATGGAGTTGAACTCCGAAAGAATTTTTATTGTAGAGTTGAACTCCGAAAGAATTTTAAATGTGGAGTTGAACTCCGAAATGGTTTTAAATGGAGTTCAACTCCGAAAAGATTTTTATTGCGAAGTTAAACTCCAAAAGAATTTTATTTGTGAAGTTAAACTCCGAAAGAATTTAAATGGAGTTGAACTCCGAAAGAATTTTTATTGTGGAGTTGAACTCCGAAAGAATTTTAAATGTGGAGTTAAACTCCGAAAGAATTTTTATAGTGGAGTTAAACTCCAAAAGAATTTTTAAGTGGAGTTAAACTCCAAAATAGCATGTGAGGGTCACATGCTAGCACATGACTAGCATGTGAAGGTTACATGCTAGTATGTGACTGTTCCCGCCGAAAATTTCTGCACAGAAGAGTCCAAGGTATCAAATGGCAGCGATACGCTTAAGGAAATGCGAACCAGTATCTTCCGGCTTGTATTTTGATAAACTCCCGATGGAGGAATTATTAAATTCTGATGGTATTGGAAGCATCTCGAAAAACCCTTCGATTTGATATATTATGGGCTTCATAATTCATCCGGGATCAAAAGTTATGGGCAAATACGCTATACAATGTTCCCTGATTAAAAATCAGGAATTACCTCAATGAGGTATCATGTGCTCACACGTGATCAATGATCACGTGTTGACACGTGATAGCTAGAACAGAAATAACAAGCGGCTGAAAGATGACCCAGTTTGGGGTCACGTGCTCACACGTGACCAAGGGTCACGTGCCAGCACGTGACTAGCTTTGAAAGCCTCACAGTTTAAAAGAATTTAATTCTAAAAAGTCAGAAAATACCCCAACGAGGTATCACGTGCTTACACGTGACCAATGGTCACGTGTTGACACGTGATGGTTAAAACAACAACATAAACAATCGGCTGTTAAATGAACCAATTTGGGGGTCACGTGCTCACACGTGACCAAGGGTCACGTGCCAGCACGTGCCAGGCTTTGAAAGCCTTACAGTTTAATAGAATTAAAATTCTAAATTTCTCTAAAATCTTTCGAAATAGAATTAAAATTCTAAATTTCTCTAAATCTTTCCAAATGGAAAAGGATTATGGGGACCGTTGGATTAAAAATCCAATGGTGATTAAAGATCACCAATTTATGAAAAGATTTGATACAAGGAAAGATTTCCCTAAAATCTCACCGAAAATAACAAACAGAATATCTTTGGATTTAAAATCCAACGGTGAATAAAATTCACTGAATGATCTAAAGGATCATATTAATTATGAAATCAAATCAAAACTTTCAATGAGAGATTTGCTAAACAAATTGATTCTCTTCCTTCTCCTATAAATAGGAGCCAAGAAAAGAAGAGAAGGGACCTTTTTTTTTGGAGAGAAAAACAGAGAAAGGAGAATTTAATTCTCAAGAGGGAAGAAAAGAAAGGAGAATTTAATTCTGAACAAAGAAAACCCTAGGTGATAAAAGGGAAAAAGATCAACTTCAAAAAGAGAATTTAATTCTCAAAATTTAAGAGTTTAACTCTTCTGCAAATAAAGAACTTAGTTCTTCTTCTGGTTGAAGATCTGTACAGAGCACATCTCCCTATAGGATGAGAATTTAATTCTCATCGGGTCGAGATCCTGCCATGCAGATCCTAAACTTAGAAGGGGAATTGAGTTTTGAGAATTTAATTCTCCCAAACCCACAGGAATTTAATTCCTCCTAAAATGAAACTAGGGTTTGACCCTAATCAAGAATTTAATTCTTTTACATATTTGGGAATTTAATTCCTTTAAAAAGAAA
Organism: Agapanthus africanus; assembly: GCA_030015575.1. NCBI lineage: Eukaryota > Viridiplantae > Streptophyta > Magnoliopsida > Asparagales > Amaryllidaceae > Agapanthus > Agapanthus africanus. The sequence goes on along the minus strand of CM057347.1, from coordinate 526,902,184 downwards.
TTAGGGTTTTACCTTAAATAAGAATTTAATTCTTTCACAATAGGAATTTAATTCCTTCAAAACAAAATTAGGGTTTAACCCTACAGAGAATTTAATTCTTAAAATAAAGAGACTTGAAAGATCTCCATGCACATAAAGAATATTGGTCACGTGATGACACATGACCCCAATCCGCAGTGATCAGAAAAGAAGGAATAAAACCAAGGTCACGTGTCCCCACGTGACCCCTAAAAAGATCCCCAAAAATAAAAAGGAAATAACTTTGAGGTAATGCCTCACGTGCTCCCACGTGACTCCCAAAACGCAGAAAGAAAAAGCAAAGGGAATGAAAGCTTTGGGCGCTCTCACGTGTTATCACGTGACCCCTCAGCAAATGCTTTAACAATTGGCGCACAGATCCCCATCACGTGCCAACACGTGATGCTCTAAAATAAAAATAAAATTGTTTAACACTTATTCGCAGATTTGAGGATAAAACAAAAGGAGATCTGGCTCCACATTTAGGGCGCCCTCACGTGACCCCTAACAAATCCCTTTAATATCCAATGGATGGATGCCTATCACATACCCTACACGGATGGCTAGGAAGTGAAAAGTGTTTAACACTTAATTGTAGAACGAAGAAAATGGATCTGGTCCCCCCTTTCGGCGCTTTCACGCGTCCACACGTGACCCCTCTGTCTTTAGTGTTTAACACTAATTTGGGGATTATATTTCCAGTGTTTAACACTGATTATTTCTAGTGTTTAACACTGAATTAAAGATTATATTTCCAGCGTTTAGCACCGATTGTCTTTTAGTGTTTAACACTAATTTGAGAGTTCTCTCTCCAGTGTTTAACACTGTTGTTCTCTAAGTGTTTAACAATACTTTTAGCCAAATTGGCTAATTTTCCAGAGGCAAAAGTCCCTCCTCCAAATGAATCTCAAAATTGAGGAAATCAAAGACAAAATGTTGTCAGAGCCCCCAAACCTCTGTTTAGCACTGCTGAATGACGAGGGGCTGAACCCAGACAAATATCTAATGGCCTAAAGGGCCAATATTTCAAACATAATTGGACTTAGCCCAAACTGGACATAAGTCCTCAAATCATCTTGAACTGAGCACATTTGCTCTTTCAACCAACTCATCGGTTCAAGGGTACATCTCTTAACTCCTCTGATATTTGTCGTTGTAATCCTTCAACGTCTTCAGAGAAGTGACGGGTCCCGACAACCATACATTAATACGGACTGTGGGGTCCTTAAACTCATGGACTAATGCGTCCTTAAACTAACATTTGTCCCCAAAACGGGAATGATGGACCACCATGTCCCTAAACTGGAACAATAGAGCCCAGACGCTCTTTTGTCGGATCTAAACGATCTCGTTAAGTTGATCTTACTCTCAAACTGGACTAACGTATCCTTAACAAACGTTTAAGTTGATCTTAGCCTCAAATACGGCTAACGTATCCTTAAACCCTCAAACAGACTTTAGTCCCAAATTGGACTATAGATCTCCCAACCAACTTTGGTTCAAGGGTACATCTCTGAACTCCTCTGACATCTGTCGTTGTAATCCTTCAATGTCGTCAGAGAGGTGATGGGTCCCGACGGCCATACATTCAATGGACGACTATGTCCCTAAACTGGAACAATAGAGCCCCTAAACGCTCTTTTGTTGGATCTAAACGATCCCGTTTGAGTTGATCTTAGCCTCAAATATGGCTAACGTATCCTCAAACCAAAATCCCAAACCCAAATCTAAGAAAATACGGATTTGGACTAATCCAAGTCCTATAGGCGACGACATAAATTAGTCTCCGTATACAATACACGGGCAACCACAAATAAAACAAACACCCACGACACGAAGTGAAATTCTGGAGAAGGAGAAAGTTGTTACCGCGATGCGGTAGCGTAATTAACTGCAGGGGCTTGCGCCTGCAGAAAAGAGCGTCCCCACAATCAAAAACCCCTCGAGCGAGGGAGAATCTAACGAAGTCTGCTACATCGGCCGCATCCGTCTAAACCTCCGATACACGGTGCCATAAATCAACTTGGCATTTTCGGAGAGGTGGACGGATAAAACCATATAGCATCTGCCCCGAATCTCAGGCAAGACGTCCATGTCTTGGCTGCCATTCGGAGGGAAACAGTGACCCCTCACATGCTAGCATGTGAAGTGGCCAAAAGGGCTCCCATTAAATGGGAGCCCTCCCCCTCACATGCTAGCATGTGATGGGGGCAAAAAGGGTTCCGAAAATTTAACCTTTTTTTTATCATGAAGTTCAACTCCAAAAGATTTTAAATGGAGTTTAACTCCAAAAAGAGTTTTAAATGGAGTTTAACTCCGAAAAGATTTTTATTGCGGAGTTAAACTCTAAAAGAATTTTATTTGTGGAGTTAAACTCCGAAAGAATTTAAATGTGGAGTTAAACTCCGAAAGAATTTTATATGGAGTTAAACTCCTAAAAAGATATAATGTGGAGTTAAACTCCTAAAAAAAGATTTTAACTGTGGGGTTAAACTCCAAAAGAATTTCTGTAATGGAGTTAAACTCCAAAATAATTTTATATGTGGAGTTAAACTCCAAAAGATTTTCCCCTTTCTCTTTTGAGAAGAAGCCCAAAATAGGTTCTCTTGAAACTCCATGATCTAGATCTTGGATGATAAAAAAGAGACCCTTTTATCTTCTTTTGATGGAGTCTTGGGAGGTGGGTTTATGGTAGAACTTTATTTAGTTTTAAAAAAATGGAAGAGCTAAGCTCTTGATTTAATTCAAAAATGAAAAGAAAGAGGAAGAACTTGGAAGGAGAGAGTGGATGCACAAACCCGAGAGTTTGAGAGAATGAAGAGTGTATATTTTATTCATCATCATGTTGCCTCTTATAGGCTTACACATTTACATGTAGCCTCTTGGGCTTTACAAAATGACATTTTGCCCATCCTATGCCTCATGTGCATTTCTTTTGCATATAAGCCATGTGCTTTACAAAAATTTGGATTTATGTCCATTTTACTTATATTCATGCATAAAAAATTACATCAAAATTATTTATTACATGACTTTTATTTTGGCATGGAGGAGGGCCGGCCGCTTCATGTTCGGACTCGACCTGGGCATGGGCCCACTTGATCTGGGTTTTGGACCACTTGGCTTGGGGTTGATCTTGACTTTGACTTGGTCAACCGGGGTGCAATTTTCGACCCCAACAAAGTGCCCCCATCAATAAATGCACACCACATATGTGGGTCGTGTGCATGAAATTGATGTATCTTCTTTCACGTGGAGGCGACTTGCTTTGGTTCCCACTTTTGGGATGCACTGCCCTTTCTACGACATGGACGGTCGACGCTTGACGCGTCTCCGAGACGGAGTGTCCGTAGTAGACGTTTCCCCGGCACGGAGTGTCTGTTTGTGACGTCTCCCCGGCACGGAGTGTCTGCTTGACGTTTCCCCGGCACGGAGTGTCTGCTTGATGTTTCCCTAGCACGGAGTGTCTGTTTGACGTTTCCCCGGCACGGAGTGTCTGTGTTGGACGTTTCCCCGATACAGATTGTCTGCTTGTTGACGTGTCCTCGGCACGGAGTGTCTGTTTGTGACGTTTTCCCGGCACGGAGTGTTGCTGCTTGTTCGACTTGATCCCAGGCGCGGAGTGTCGCTGTTCGACTTGTCACCGACACGGAGTGTCGCTGTTCGACTTGTCCCCGGCACGGAGTGTCGCCGATCGACTTGTCCCCGGCACGGAGGGTCGCTGATGTTCGACTTGTCCCCGGCACGGAGTGTTGCTGATCGACTTGTCCCCGGCATGGAGCGTCGCTGATGTTCGACTTGTCCCCGGCACGGAGTGTCGCTGATCGACTTGTCCCCGGCACGAAGCGTCGTTGATGTTCGACTTGTCCCCGACACGGAGTGTCGCTGATCGACTTGTCCCCGGCACGGAGTGTCGCTGATCAATTTGTCCCCGGCACAGAGTGTCGCTGGTTGATTCCTAGTCGAAGCATAATTCCGACAGGGAAGACAGATACGCCGAGGCGAAGCATGATTTCGACAGGGGGTATATTCTGGGACGAAGTATGATTCCGCCACAGAGATTGTTGGTTTAATTTGGGTTGGCATTAACATCGCTACACTGGAATATGGTACCAGAAGCGAATCATCATTTGCTATGAGAGGATTTGGGGATTTTTTTTTGGTCGGCATCTGCATTGCTGCACTGGAATAATGCCAGGAGCAACTCATCATTTGCCCCGGGAGGATTTGGGGATTTTTTTGTCGGCATCTGCATTGCTGCACTAGAATAATGCCAGGAGCAACTCATCATTTGCCCCGGGAGGATTTGGAAATTGGTGGCTTAAGAGACAGGTTTAGATCCCTATCACCTAAGGCCTTTCAATTTTATGGGCCGTAAGGGTCCAATAAAAGCATTTTCTCCCTACGAGTCGAAAGGATCTCGTAGGTATATTTTCTCCTCAGGAGTCGTGGGGACTCCTAAGTGTGTTGCTCCTTTGTGAGTCGTAAGGATCTCACGCGGGAATTTTCTCATCACAAAGTCGAGAGGACTTTGCGAGTGCATTTCATCTCTTTTTCACGAGTTTTCCCCCTTTCGGGTTTTCACAAACTCGGCGGCACTCCTGCTGTTTTTACTCACGGAGCCCTTTCGGGTTTTCATCCGTGCCCGTTTTGCTTGTGGACATATCTTTTTTTTCATCGCCGGTGGGACTTTGAATGTGGTCCCGCCGGTAGGACTTAGGAAAGATTGGGATCGTTTTACGCCCATAGATTGTATACGGTTTTGCAGGATGTATGATCCAGACCGTAGGGCCGGAAAAATTTCGGGACATTGTTGGCGTCTGCATCGCTGCACTGGAATATGGTACCAGGAGCGACTCATCATTAGCCGTTGGGGTATGGGATTTGGAATTTGGTTGGCGTCTGCATCACTGCACTGGAATATGGTACATGAGCGACTCATCATTCACCATTGGGGTATGGGATTTGGTTGGCGTCTGCATCGCTGCACTGGAATATGGTACCAGGAGCGACACATCATTCGCCGTTGGGGTATGGGATTTGGTTGGCGTCTGCATCGCTGCACTGGAATATGATACCAGGAGCGACTCATCATTCACCACTTAGGGATTTGGATTTTGGTTGGCGTCTGCATCGATGCACTGGAATATGGTACCAGGAGCGACTCATCATTCGCCATTGGGGTATGGGATTTGGTGGGCGTCTGCATCGCTGCATTGGAATATGTCACCAGGAGCGACTCATCATTTGCCATTGGGGTATGGGATTTGGTTGGCGTCTGCATCGCGGCACTGGAATATGGCACCAGGAGCGACTCATCATTCACCATTGCCTATTGGGAAGCGATAGCTTAGGAGACAGGTTTAGATCCCTATCACCTAAGGCTTTTCAATTTTATGGGCCGTAAGGGTCCCATAAAAGCATTTTCTCCCTATGAGTCGTAAGGATCCCGTAGGTGCATTTTCTCCTTAGGAGGCGTAAGGACCCCCAAGTGTGTTTTCCCTTTGTGAGTCGTAAGGATCCCACGAAGGTTTGTTCTCCTCATGTATCGTGAGGACACATGAGTGGGTCTTCCCAATGGACCATAATTCGAAGGACGGAGACCGGTCGCTGGACTGGTGATTGCGGTGGGGTATAGATATGATGAGAATTATTTGAGCCCTTGGATTGTATACGGCAGTCAACTTGGGGACCAACCGTAGGGCTGGAAGAATTTTAGGAAATTATATTTTGGTTGGCGTCAGCATCGCTGCACTGAAATATGGTACCAGGAGCGACTCATCATTCGCCGTTGGGATTTGTGTTTCGGACAGCGTCTGCATCGCTGCACTGGTACTAGGGGCAACTCATCATTCGTCATTTTTTTTACCGCGATTGCTCTATCATTTCAGTTTTTCTTATTGTGAAGATCGCGATTGCCCTATCATTTCGGCTATTTATTCGCGGTTGCCCCACCTTTTCGGCTTTATTTTCATCTTTATTTTACTCGCTGATTTTTATTGCGAGTTGCCCCATCATTTCGGCTTTTTTTTATTTACACATTTTTTTTATATACACATATTTTTTTATTTTTTACATTCCCAGTTTAACGACTTAGAGGTCGACTGTTCCCAGTTTAATGACGTGGTGGTCGATTGTTTCCAGTTTAACGACGTGGTGGTCATCCGACGGGGAGCTTAGAGAAGATACCTGATTGAGCAGTTGTCAGGGGCACCGCTGGAGCTTGCCCGAGATACCTTATTACTTTGACGGTGTTGATGGCCTAGCCCCAGCTGAGGCCGAAGAAAGTCGTTCAAATGCCGACTTGCGTTTGAAGATGGCAACTGAAAATTGTTAACCCCCTACAAATAGAAACATGATTTCAGTACAGACAATCGATATGTATATTGATTGAGTTCGCATAAACGTTTAACCCGAAATATGGGAGGAAAGATTTGTCCTACCGGGTGTGCCAGAATCTGTAGCGTGTTTTTCGTCACCCCATTGAAATGGGAATACGCGTGCGCTTATCAGGCGCATTACAAATTCCCCCTGCCTAGGGTAGGCTGGGGTTTATTGATTGTGGGGCTCCGAATCTCCGGCAACCGCGGACTAAGCTGCCGTTAATTACCCATCGGTTTTGGAGCGAAGGAACCTCCGATTGACGGGTTAAACTGGTCATGCGAACTCAATGTGCAGTGCGTCGGTGTGTGTGTTTTTTTTTGTTTTGTTCCATTTGTTAAAAAAAAGGATATATATATTTTTCTATATAATAAAAAAAACAAAAATAAATAAGTAAATAAATATTCAGAGATTTTTTTTATTTAATTTATTATTATTATTTTTAATTTTAAAATATTATTTATAATTTGTTTTTTTATTTAATATTTTTATTTTATTTTTAAATAAAAAAATGATTAAATAAAGAAAAGAAGGAAGAAAGAAGAAAAGAAGAAAAAAAAGAATTTTAAAAAAGGGGGGAGAACCTGGGCTCCCATTTAATGGGAGCCTCCTCTCACATGCTAGAATGTGAGGAGGGGGTCACATGCTAGCATGTGAGGGGGGGTCAAATACTAGCATGTGATATGGAGGGTCACATGCTAGCATGTGACCCCTCACATACTGGGAGCAAAAGGGCTTCAGATTTTTTTTAATTTTTACATGGAGTTCAACTCCAAAAGATTTTAAATGGAGTTTAACTCCAAAAAGGGTTTTAAATGGAGTTTAACTCCGAAAAGATTTTTATTTCGGAGTTAAACTCCAAAAGAATTTTATTTGTGGAGTTAAACTTCGAAAGAATTTAAATGGAGTTGAACTCCGAAAGAATTTTTGTTGTGGAGTTGAACTCCGAAAGAATTTTAAATGTGGAGTTAAACTCTGAAAGAATTTTTATAGTGGAGTTAAACTCCAAAATAGCATGTGAGGGTCACATGCTTTGAAAATTTGGAGACACTACTTATTGGGCGAAAGGGTCGAAATATTCACCGATCACAAAAGCCTAAAGTATGTGTTCACACAGAAAGAGCTTAACATGAGGCAGCGTATATGGTTGGAGCTGATGGCTGACTACGATCTTGATCTTAATTACCATCCGAGGAAAGTTAATATAGTGCCGGATGTGTTTAGTCGGTTACCAGCAATTCGGATGTTGACTGCACAGAATGAACTTATCGAAGATTTTCGGAGATTCAAGTTGGAGATCGTGCTACCGCATTCTTCGGGACAGTTGATGCAGCTGCAAGTACAGTCGTCGTTGATCAATAATATTAAAGCAGCACAGTCACAGGACCCAAGATTGCAGAAGTTTCAAGAACAGGTTGAAACTGGACTTCGAACAGACTTGTTGATTCATGAAGATGGTTCGTTGCGATATGGTAGCCGTTGGTGTGTGCCGAAAGGAGCTATTCGTGAAGAAGTTATGAAGGAGGCGCATAGTTCCGTTTATTCCGTACATCCAGGAGGCATGAAGATTTATCGTGATCTACGACACCATTTCTAGTGGGAAGGCATGAAAAGGGAGATTGCTCGCTTTGTAGCGAAGTGCTTGGTATGTCAGCAGGTTAAGGCTGAACATCAAAGGGTTGCTGGTTTATTGCAACCACTTCTGATTCCTCAATGGAAGTGGGAACATATAACCATGGATTTCGTGACAGCTTTACCACGGAGTCCAAAGGGCAACAATGCAGTTTGGGTGATTGTTAATCGATTGACCAAGGCAGCTCATTTCATACCATTTCGAGTTGGTCAATCAACGGAAGCGTTAGCAGAACGGTACATGCAGGAGATTGTGAGATTGCATGGTGTACCTGTAAGTATCGTGTCCGAACGTAACACCCAATTCTTATCGCACTTCTGGAGGAGTTTACAGGAAAGTTTGGGAACGCGATTGAAGTTTAGCACAGCTTATCATCCTCAGACAGATGGCCAGTCGGAGAAAACGATCCAAACTCTTGAAGACACGTTGAGAGCTTGCATGTTAGACTTCAAGGGTTCATGGGAGGATCATCTACACTTGGTGGAGTTTTCGTACAACAACAGTTTTCAGGCGACTATTCAGATGGCTCCATTCGAAGTATTGTATGGTCACAAGTGTCGTTCACATGTTTGTTGGGACGATATTGGAGAACGAAGATTGTTGGGACCGTATTTGATCGTGCAAACCGTGGAGAAAGTTAGTACTATCCGGAATCATATGAAGGCAGCACAAGATCGGCAGAAGAGTTGGGCCGATACATCGAGAAGACCTCTAGAGTTCGCTGTTGGTGATCTTGCGTTCTTGAAGATATCACCGACTAGAGGAGTGATTCGTTTTGGGAGTCGAGACAAGCTTAGTCCTCGATTCGTGGGGCCTTTCGAGATTATGGAGCGTGTTGGAGAAGTAGCTTATCGATTGGCTTTACCACAATCTTTGGTGAATGTTCATGACGTGTTTCATGTATCTCAACTCTATAAGTATGTTCGAGATGAAACACACATGCTGGATCATTCGGAGCTGACTGTAAGAGAGGATTTGACCTTTGAGGAACGACCGATGTCGATTGTTGATCGAAGAGAAAAGGTCCTTAAGAACAAGATTATCCCTCTCGTACTTGTTTCTTGGGGAAATCGCTCGCATGGAGAATCGACTTGTGAATGAGAAGACGAGATTCGACAGAAGTTTCCATATCTATTCTTATAGATTCATGTTTGTTTATCTTTTCTTGTCTTGGAAATTTTGAGGACGAAATATTTTGTTGTTGGGTATAATGTAACACCCTAGTTCATTTATACCAATTCTAGTATTTCCTTAATTATGGTATTTTCTTGATTTATTGTGTTTTGGGTGCGAATAGTGTAATTGGCATTTGTATTTGCATCCGACCCGACCCGTTTGGTTGAAACCTGTCTTGATTCATGTTTATGTTCTACCATGACTTGTTACATGGACTCGTGCACTTTCATTTATTTGTACATATTGCATACTTGCATTATATCTGGCATCTGCATTTCTTTAATATAACATTTAAAGTCAAGTAAAATATTTTAAAAATACATTGCATGGCCTGCCTGCTACCCGTAACCCTGTCGTGGCATCCGCGCATCTTGTTCTCATCCCGTGCAGTGAAACAGACTCGTTTGGATGGCTACGTGCACGCTACGTGCATCCGTCCGTGGGGGTATGCATTTTCGTTGCCCGGATATCCAACTTTAATTTTGGTCGACATGTATATTTTTTGTATTTTAAAACTGAATTTTAGACCCGACCCGGGTATATTTTGGACTATATTTGTATTTACCAGAATATCAAATTTTATTTATATAATATTAATTTTATAAACTGATACAAATTAAAATTTAGTTAACTAATAAAAGATTTTTTTAAATTTAAATCTAAACTAATTTCCTAACAAACTAACAACCCATTTGTCTCTCTCTCGGGACTCTCTCTCTCCTCTGCATATATATATTTATATATATTTTTTATTTATTTATTTATTTTATTTCCTTATTTAATACACAACCTCTTCTTCTTACTTCTTCTTCTTTCTTCTTTCTTTTTCTTGATCTTGTTTCTTGATTCCGGTGATCACCGCCGGAACCGTGCTCGTCGCTGATGATCCGAGTGATCCAGTAAACGTATCTTGCCTGTGTGATCACCCTCTTGCCTTGCCTGGACCCGTCCCGCGTGCCGCGTGTGCGTTGCGACGATTTACCGACGTCGGACGTGCCGTGCGTATCCGTCGCGTGATTTGATCGAGGCAAGTTTACCTTGCTACATGCTATGTTACTATATTTACATCCATTTGAATAAATATAATACATGTATTTAAAATTATGCATCCCATGTTATAATTTTACAGTTTTATGACGTCCGTTTGCTTCCGTACAATTTATTTCGTATCTAGTGCATGCAAATTTATCTTGTTACATACTAGACTACAATATATTGCACCCATTTGAATAATAACATTACATAATATTTAGTTATGCATCCCATATTACCATTTTACAGTTTTACTGTTTTCGGATATCCGTATGCATCCATATCGTTATTTACATATCTAGTCGCATGCTAATTCATCTTACTACATGCTAGGTATATCATTGTGCATCTATATGAGTAAAATGTTACCCGTTAATTATATTATACATCCATACTAAAGTTTTACTGTTTTTGGTTACCCGTTTGCATCCATATCATTTAAAATATATATAACTGCATCTATAAATCATATTAATTCATGTTATTATTGTAGTAACACCCAATGCTTAATATGTGCATCCCACTTAGTCTTGGAACTGTAAATGTAACCCTAATCAATGTTTGTGCATCCATACCATTAATTATATATCTATTTGCATTCCATGTCACGTTATTTCATATTACTATTACATTAACACCCCATGCTAGAAAATGTGTATCCTACATAGTAATGGAGCTATATTTGCAACCCCTAACAGTTATTCATGCATCCATGTTTTATTGTGTATCCATACCATTAATTCTTTATATCCAGTTGCATGCCATGTTGTATTAATTCATAATATCAGGGTATTAATACCCCATGCTTGATATTGTGCATCCTATTTAGTCATGGTGTAACCCCTAGTAAATATATATGCATCCATGTTTTTATCGTGCATCCGTACTTGCTACAGTTTTATTATGAGCATCCGCTTGATACATGTGCACTATCTGTCATGACCTGATGTATGTATATATTACTACTTGACATGTTACCTGATCCTGTTTCTAATGCCGACAATCTTGACCTGTTGTCCCTACGGACATATCCTGTTGTCTATTTAGACAAATATGTACCTGCTTGATCCTGTGTTGGAATTAGCTCCAGATTTATCAATACCTAACTTGAACACATAACCTTGAGGGTATGGGGAAATCAAAAGTGTAAACTAAAGTGTAATTTAAAAGGGTATTACTTGATCCGTGGTCCCGGGGGGTAACGGGACAGAGCCATTTGTGACTCTTACATCTTGATCCGTGGTCCCGGGGGGTAACGGGACAGAACATTCTTGGTTCACATATTCCTGATCCGTGGTCTCGGGGGGTAACGGGACATATCGTTTGAGTTACATGGAGGATTACATTAATTGATTTCAAACAAACTTTAGAATAGATAACCCAGTAGCACAGTTTAGATTGATCACTGCACGTCACATATATTGATACACTTCACTGTTCTATATCCGTGTTTACTTATTACATTCATGTTACTGTTTTATAATTCATGCCTGTATATTCTGCTACCCCTGATTATATTATTATTGATATTATGACGCACTGACGTCTGGGTTTTGCATGGCCCAGATTCTCTACCTTTGTCGCAGGCTGATCAGGAGTATTTCCGCCGTCAGGCCGAGCAGTAAGGATCCTGTTAGTATCCAGTTAGTTTAGTTATTTCCGTACCTTCCAGATTGTTATTGTTATTTGGATTTATTGCTTCCGCATATTATTTCTTGACTCGTTTATTCTGGCTCATGGACATGTACTAGATAGTTTATTTTATTTTTACTGTTCTTGATATCTCTAGACATCCATAATGTGACTGTGGAGGGATATTTCCTAGCCACAGGTAGCATGGTTGGCTCTGTCACATGCCGATCTTAGCGCACTCTGGGAAGCGGGGCGTGACAGGGTTTGTTTGGTATCAGAGCCATAGGATTTAGGTTAATCGGGTTTGATTCTTTTGTATTTGGGTATTGGACCCAATACATGAATCGGAAAATCCGTAATTAAGAACATGTCGTGCCACATTGTTATCGTAATTCTTGAATCATATCTTTCTCTTGACCCCTATCCTGACGATATGCAAACAACTTTGCATCTCGAGTTGAAATTCTTTTGGTTCCCTATTATTTCTTCCGTCATATTCCTTTGATTCTGATACTAGGATTTGGGCGACTTGAACGGAGTTATGTCATTATAACTATGAACTGTAGCATGGTTATAATGCGGTACTCTATTTAAGTAACTTGGAGTCCTGGTCTTGTTTCATTTCTTTGTTTCATGGTCGTTTTATTATCTTGGTTCTCTCAGTTTCATTGCTTACCAGTTCATGTTTTGCCGATTTCTTGGTGACCGATACCGGCAGTTATGAAGTTGTCTTGGGAATGGATTTTCTCGGCACTTTCCACGCTCACATTGATTGTAGGGCAAAGAAAGTGATTTTCCAGATTCCCGAACATCCGGAGTTTGTTTTCGCTGGAGGAAGCAGTTCTGTCGGGCCAGTCGAGTTTAGGGCTAGGCTGACAAACAGTGTTCTTTCGTCGATGGAAGTTGATAAGGAGGAAGCGCCAACTGTAGTTCGAGAGTTCATGGACGTGTTCGAGGACATCTTGGGTTTACTGCCAAACGAGATGTGGAGTTCGCGATCGATCTTGTTCCTGGTGCAGTGCCAATCTCAAAGGCATACTATCTGATGGCACAAGTGGAGTTGGAAGAAGTAAAGAAGCAGGTTACCGAATTGCTTGAGAAGGGTTGGATTCGCAGCAGCAATTCACCTTGGGGAGTTCCAGTTCTTCTAGTCAAGAGAAAGATGGCACAAGGAGGATGTGCATCGATTATCGAGAATTGAACCGGGTGACTATTAAGAACAAGTACCCGATCCCTCGCATTGGAGAATTATTCGAGCAACTCAGTGGCGCGAGGGTATTCTTTAAGCTGGATTTGCGATCCGGATATCATCAAGTTCGAGTTAAATCAGAAGATATTTGCAAGACTGCGTTCCGAACTCGATATGGACATTACGAGTATTTAGTGATGCCATTCGGAGTCATGAATGCACCGGCGTATTTTTGGACTTGATGAACCGAATCTTTTCACCGTTCTTGGACCAGTTTATTGTGGTGTTCATCGATGATATTCTGGTCTATTCGAGAAGCCTGGAAGAGCATGCAGAACACTTGAAGATCGCACTGCAGACATTGAGTCAAGAAAGATTATATGCAAAGATGAGCAAGTGTGAGTTTTGGCTTGAAGAAGTGAAGTTTTGGGGAACGTCGTATCCGGAGATGGAATCGCCGTTGACCCTGAAAAGATTGCAGCAGTTCAAGATTGGCCGATTCCGAAGAACGTAGCAGAGATCAGAAGTTTTCTTGGACTTGCCGGCTATTACAGAAGGTTCGTAGAGAATTTTGCCCGTTTGGCTGAGCCTTTGACCAAGCTTACGCATAAGGAAGTATCGTTCGTATGGACGGATAAATGTGCGTCATCTTTTGAGGCGTTGAAGCAGAGATTGATAACCGCTCCTATTCAGATCATACCGGACGGTTCCGGAGGATTGATGATTCACAGCGACTGTCACGCCCCGCTTCCCAGAGTACGCAAGATTGGGCACGTGACATAGCCAACCATGCTACCTGTGGGTAGGAAGTATCCATCCACAGTCACATTACGGCTGTAGAGATATCAAGAACAAGATAAATAAACTATCTAACACATGTCCAAATCCAGAATAACAAGAGTCAATGATAAATAAGTGCGGAAGCAAATGATCCAATACAATAGTAGAAAAGTACGTCCCATAATGCGGGCTCACATATGAAAATAAAATGCAATAAATAAATTAATCACTACAGAACTCACAAATCAGCCTGCTGGCTGAAGTACTCCTGCTCGGTCGGCGGCAGTGGTAAAGAATCTGGGCCATGCAAAACCCAGACGTCAGCGCGTCATGTCAACCAATAATATAATATGAACATAGTAATAGGCAATGTAAAATAAACATGAAATAAGCAATAGTATGAAACAAGCAGTGCAGGGTAGTGTGCAGTGGGTAACTAAACTGTTCTATCGGATTTCTATTCTAAAGTCTTTGAAATCAATTCGAGTAATCCTCCATGTAACTCAAAGGATATGTCCCGTTACCCCCCGGGACCATGGATCAGGAAAATGGGAACCAATAATGGTTCTGTCCCGTTGTCCCCCGGGACCACGGATCAGGAATGTAAGAGTCACGAATGGCTCTGTCCCGTTACCCCCCGGGACCACGGATCAAGTAATACCCTTTTAAGTTACACTTTAGATTACCCGTTTGATTTCCCCATACCCCCAGGTCATATGTGTGAAGTCAGGTATTCAGGAATCAAGGACTAATGCCAACACAGGATCAGGTAACAGGTCGGGTTTGTCTGGGTAGACAACAGGAATGGTCCATGAGGACTCCAAGTCAGGTTTGTTGGCATTAGGCATGAGATCAGGTAACAGGTCAGGTCATGGTACATCAGGTTAAGTCGATAGTAAAGGGTACCATGTCCGGTGCATCGGTATGTATATATATGTCATGTGTAGCAAGGTCAGGTCAATATGTAACGCAATCGAGGGTGTGCTCACAACAGGTATATAATAGAATAAGGAGTAACAGCAGGAAATAAAGTAAACAACGATAACAGTTCATTTAATCACAATGGTGCATTAATATAGTGCAGTTGTATTATCATATTAACAGGTTCGAGCACCCTTGGGGTGCAATAATCACAAGGTGGTGCAAAAACAATGACAGAATGTAATAGAGCTACATGTGTACGGTTATCGTCCTTTAAACGGTAAAAATGTGGTTAACAGGTAACGCCGTTATTAAGGTTAAAGTGGCAAATGTGATTTTAGGTTACAGTATCATGATATATGTCACAATGCGTCCAAATAATAAAATAGCTCTACTTAGTTAAGTTTTGCAAGTTTAATGAGTCAAACACATTTAATTTGTATAACATAGCATGTAGCAAGTAATACTTGCCTCGACGGTTCGCGAACCGGGAAAACGGACGTAACGTCGGCGGAAAACACGCGACGGACGCACGGGTCACGGATCGAGTCCAAACGACGAACAGCGGGACCACGCGGACCGGAGTACCTTGCTGGAATGTCGGGTCAAGTCGTCGTCACGGCCGGATTCCGGCGAAATGTCAAAACAGCGGCAACAGTTAGCAAACTACGCACGGACAAAAGCAACCAGCGAAGGGAAAAAGGAGGGGAGAGGTAAGGAGAAACTTACGACGATTGCAAGGGTTGTAACGGCGACGGGGTCGATGGGCTCCGGCGGTGAACAGTGAACGCGGTGGAGCTCTGCCGATCATGAAGCATGTTAACAATGGAAAGGAAAGAAAGGGAGAGGGGAAGAAGGTGATCTCACCGAGGGGTGTGCCTGCGAGGTCGGGGACACGGGAACAGAGTCGTCGGCGGCGACAGGCGGCGGTCCGACGGGGTGCAGGGGATGTGCAGGTGGGGTGAGCAGGTGGTCGGGTGGTGCAGGGTGCGTGGTGGTGGAAGAAGGAAGGTGTGGTCGAGGCGAGGCAGAGGAGTCGACGGCGCTGGTGATGCTGGCGCCGGCGTCGGGGCTGCGGAGGCAAGGAAGGAGGTGGCTAGGGTGGAGGTCGAGGCCCGTGGTGGGTTGCAGGTGCACGGGGAGAATGGCGAGGGTCGTGGTCGAGACGAGGAGGCGTGGGCGTGGGTGGCTGTAGTGCCGGCGACGAGGTTGCGGCGGCGAAGGCGGCTAGCTAGGGTTGCGATGGGGTTTCCTCTCTCGATTGGGTTTTCTGGAGGGGGACGTGAAATATAAATAGGGGAGAGAGAGAGAGAGTTAGAGAGAGAGAGAGAAAGAGAAATTAGAGAGAGAGAGTGAGACAGATGAAGAGAGAGATAGAGATAGGGAAGGAGAGAGGAGAGATAGAGAGGCAGAGAGAGAGAAGGAGGCGGCCCCACGAGGGTTTAAAACCCCTCGTGATTGGCCAGGAGAAATTTTAGGAAAAGATTTAAAGGATTTAAATAGTTGTGTAAGTAACAGAATAGAGTTAGGAATATATTATTATAGTTTTAGAATATTTAATTAAATTGGGATTTTGGCGCTAAATGAAACATTTCCAAATCGCGTCCGGGTTGCGCCCAAAATTTGAAATTTAAATACTAGGATTTTAAGCGGGTTCCAAATTTTAAAATTAGATGTTTTATGATTAAAAAGCATGCCCCCAAGTCGGACACTTGCACGCGCGCGTAGCCGTCCAAACTCGTTCGTTTCACCGAACGGGATGAAAACTCGACGCGCGGACGCTACCACGCGGCTAGGGGTGACGTGTAGGCCAATATGGGTATTTTTAATTTCATTTTAGGTGTTAAAATTTGTTATATGCAAAACTGACTTAGCCGGTTAAAATTTTGCAATAAGAACCAAACAAGCAAGATAAATGAAATGAGCAATGTCAAACACTCAACCAGTAACAGAAATAGTATTATTGGGCTCGGGTGTTACATCATACCCAACTACAAAAGAATTTCGTCCTCGAAATTCCAAGAATTCAAGATATATAACTACAGGAAAAGGTGAGGAAACTTCTGCCGGATCTCGTCTTCTCGCTCCCAAGTGGATTCCCCATGCGATCGATTACCCCAAGAGACTAGCACAAGAGGGATAACCTTGTTCTTAAGAACCTTTTCCCTTCGATCCTTGATTTCAACCGGTCGCTCCTTAAAAGTTAGGTCCTCCCGTACAGTTAACTCCGAATGATCCAAGACGTGGGTTTCATCTCGAACATACCTTCGCAGTTGAGATACATGAAACACATCGTGCACACCTGCCAAGGACTGTGGTAACGCCAAACGGTACGCTACCTCTCCAACACGCTCCAATATCTCGAAGGGTCCAACGAATCGAGGACTAAGCTTTCCCCGACTCCCAAAACGAATCACCTTTCTAGTCGGTGATATCTTCAAGAATACCAAATCACTCACGACGAACTCTAGAGGTCTTCTTGACGTGTCAGCCCAACTTTTCTGTCTGTCTTGAGCTGCCTTCATATGCTTTCTGATGGCGTTAACCTTCTCAACGGTCTGCACTACCAAATCTGGTCCCAATAATCTTCGTTCACCAACGTCATCCCAACAAACAGGTGAACGGCACTTACGATCATACAACGCTTCAAACGGAGCCATCTGAATAGTCGCTTGGAAACTATTGTTGTAAGAAAACTCTACCAAGTGTAGATGATCTTCCCAAGAACCTTTGAAGTCCAACATGCATGCTCTCAACATATCTTCAAGAGTTTGGATCGTTCTCTCCGACTGTCCATCAGTTTGAGGATGATAAGCTGTGCTAAACTTCAGTCGAGTCCCCAAACTTTCTTGTAAACTCCTCCAGAAGTGTGACAAGAACCTAGTGTCCCGATCGGACACGATGCTCACCGGTACTCCATGCAATCTTACAATCTCCTGCATGTACCGCTCTGCCAAAGTCTCCGTCGATTGACCAACCCGGAAAGGAATAAAGTGAGCTGCCTTGGTCAATCGATCGACAATCACCCATACTGCATTGTTGCCCTTTGGACTTCGCGGTAAAGCCGTCACGAAATCCATGGTTATATGTTCCCACTTCCACTGAGGAATCGGAAGTGGTTGCAACAAACCAGCAACCCTTTGGTGTTCAGCCTTGACTTGCTGACATACCAAGCACTTAGCCACGAAGCGAGCAATCTCCCGTTTCATACCTTCCCACCAGAAATGCTGTCGAATATCTCGGTACATCTTGGTACCTCCTGGATGTACAGAGTAAGCTGAACTGTGTGCCTCCTTCATAAGCTCTTCACGCACATCCCCCTTTGGCACACACACACGGCTACCATACCTCAACGAACCATCTTCGTGGACCAGTAAATCTGTTCGTAGTCCGGCTTCAACCTGCTCTCGAAACTTTTGCAGTCTAGGATCCTGCGATTGTGCCGCTTTAATCTTCTCAACTAAGGACGACTGTACTTGAAACTGCATCAACTGTCCCGCAGAATGTGGTAGCACCACCTCCAAGTCAAATCTTCGAAAATCCGCAATGATCTCCCTCTGTGTAGTCAATACCTGAATCGCTGGTAACCGACTAAGCGCATCCGGCACGACGTTAACCTTTCCCGGATGGTACTTAAGATCAAGGTCGTAGTCGGCCATCAGCTCCAGCCACCTACATTGCCTCATGTTCAACTCCTTCTGAGTGAACACATACTTCAAACCCTTGTGATCTGTAAAAACTTCGTCTCTCTCACCTAAAAGGTAGTGTCTCCAAATCTTCAAGGCGAAGATCACAGCCGCAAGCTCCAAGTCATGAGTCGGATAATTCTTCTCATGGGTCTTCAGTTGTCTCGATGCGTAAGCTACGACTTTCCCATTCTGCATCAAAACACATCCCAATCCTTTTCCAGATGCGTCACTGTGAATCACTAGTCCTCCGGAATTATCTGGTGCGGTCAGGATAGGGGCGGTTATCAACTTCTGCTTCAACGTCTCGAAAGCCAATGCACATTTATCCGTTCAAACAAAAGGTACTTCCTTGCGCGTAAGCTTGGTCAACGGTTCTGCCAAACGAGCGAAGTTCTCCACAAATCTCCTGTAGTATCCGGCTAAACCAAGGAAACTTCTTACCCCAGCCACATTTCTTGGAATAGGCCAATCTCGAACTGCTGCAATCTTTCGGGATCGACGGCGATTCCATCGCCCGACACAACATGCCCCAGAAACTTCACTTCTTCCAGCCAAAATTCGCACTTACTCATCTTCGCATACAATTTCTCCTGTCTCAGTGTCTGCAGTGCGATCTTCAAATGCTCAGCATGCTCCTCCGAACTCTCGAGTAAACCAGAATATCGTCAATGAATACCACAATAAACTGGTCCAAGAATGGTGAAAGGATTCGGTTCATCAAATCCATGAATATTGCCGGCGCATTCGTTACTCCGAAGGGCATCACTAGATACTCGAAATGTCCATACCGAGTTCGAAACGCCGTCTTGCAAATATCTTCTGCTTTCACTCGGACCTGATGATATCCGGATCGCAAATCCAGTTTCGAGAATACCCTCGCACCACTAAGCTGCTCAAAAAGTTCTCCAATGCGAGGGATCGGGTACTTGTTCTTAATAGTCACCCGGTTTAATTCTCTATAATCAATGCGCATCCTTCTCGTGCCATCCTTCTTCTTTACTAGAAGAACTGGAGCTTCCCAAGGCGAGTTGCTGCTTCGAATCCAACCCTTCTCAAGCAATTCAGTAACTTGTTTCTTAACTTCTTCCAATTCTACTGGTGCCATTGGATAATACGCTTTAGATACTGGTGCTGCACCAGGAATAAGGTCAATTGCGAACTCCACGTCTCGCTTCGGCGGCAAGCCCGATATATCTTCAAACACATCCATAAAATCGCGAACAACCGCCGGCTCTTCACTATTATCAACTTCCATTGCTGTAAGAACATTGTTAGTCGGCCTAGCCCTAAACTCGACTGGCCTGACAGAACTGCTTCCTTAACGCAACTGCTATCTGCTGCAAACTCCCTTTCATCCCAGATAAACTCTGCTGCTCTTGGCTGCTGTAAGTATTTATGAGAAAGTGGTCAAACCCTGAGAGACAATCTGCCTCTGGATGTCCACGTCCAGTCTGCGCATGAACCTCCGTGCCCTGTCTGCATCGTTGGCAACTAAAGGTCCAGCGAAACTACTAAGTCTCGTCCATTCTGCTACATGCACATCTACGGGTGCTCCCTTCTGCTTTAGTCCGATGAACTTCTCTTCCATTTCCTCCCGTGCAGTCCGCGGGAAGAACTTCTCCAGGAAACTCTTAGAAAAATCCGCCCACTTGATCGGCTTGGACAAGCGGGTCTCCTCAACAAGCCACCATTCTCGGACGTAGTCCACTAGCTGAATGCGTACCACAACAACTTTTTGTCATCTGGAATCTGTGCCGCAAAAAGCAAGTTCTCTATGTCAACTAGCCACTGCTCCACTGGCGACGGCTCCTTTAAACCAGTAAATGTAGACAGACCCAACCACCTGAAATCTGCTACGGTCCCTACTCGGTCAACTGGTCTAGCTCCAACATTGTTCACAGACTGCTGAACGATCTGCAAACCTTCCCGAAACGAGTCCGCTTGCTGCTGGATCAGCTCGGTCTGTTTCTTTGATTCTCCAGCATTCCTCTTATCACTCCAAGCATGGCGGCTTCGTCCACACGCCTCTGGTACGTCTTCACATTCTTACTTGCCATAATCCTGAACTCAAAACACCCAACATTAGCATGATGATAGATTCTGAATATAGATCAAGGCTAGAACTCCAAGATACTTAAATAGAGTACCGCATTGTAACTATGCCGCGGTATCATAGCCACAATTACTTAACTCCACCCAAGTCGCCTAAGTCCTAGGGATAACAAGAAATCAGGTTTTCGAGTCGACATACAAAGTAAGTTTGCACGTCGTAAAAGATATAATCAGGAAGAATGTGATTCAAGAATGGTAAAAACGGTCAAGGTGGCAGGACATGTTTCCTAAACACGGGTATTCTGATTCGTGTATTGGGTATAATACCCAACTACAAAAGAATCAACCCGACTATCCTATGGCTCTGATACCAAAAGAACCATGTCACGCCCCGCTTCCCAGAGTACGCAAGATTGGGCACATGACATAGCCAACCATGCTACCTGTGGGTAGGAAGTATCCATCCACACTCACATTACGGCTGTAGAGATATCAAGAACAAGATAAATAAACTATCTAACACATGTCCAAATCCAGAATAACAAGAGTCAACGATAAATAAGTGCGGAAGCAAATGATCCAATACAATAGTAGAACCCATAATGCGGGCTCACATCTGAAAATAAAATGCAATAAATAAACCAATCACTACAGAACTCACAAATCAGCCTGCTGGCTGAAGTACTCCTGCTCGGTCGGCGGCAGTGGTAAAGAATCTGGGCCATGCAAAACACAGACGTCAGCGCGTCATGTCAACCAATAATATAATATGAACATGGTAATAGGCAATGTAAAATAAACATGAAATAAGCAATAGTATGAAACAAGCAGTGCAGGGTAGTGTGCAGTGGGTAACTAAACTGTTCTATCGGGTTTCTATTCTAAAGTCTTTGAAATCAATTCGAGTAATCCTCCATGTAACTCAAAGGATATGTCCCGTTACCCCCCGGGACCACGGATCAGGAAAATGGGAACCAATAATGGTTCTGTCCCGTTGCCCCCCGGGACCACGGATCAGGAATGTAAGAGTCACGAATGGCTCTGTCCCGTTACCCCCCGGGACCACGGATCAAGTAATACCCTTTTAAGTTACACTTTAGATTACCCGTTTGATTTCCCCATACCCCCAGGTCATATGTGTGAAGTCAGGTATTCAGGAATCAAGGACTAATGCCAACACAGTATCAGGTAACAGGTCGGGTTTGTCTGGGTAGACAACAGGAATGGTCCATGAGGACTCCAAGTCAGGTTTTTTGGCATTAGGCATGAGATCAGGTAACAGGTCAGGTCATGGTACATCAGGTTAAGTCGATAGTAAAGGGTACCATGTCCGGTGCATCGGTATGTATATATATGTCATGTGTAGCAAGGTCAGGTCAATATGTAACGCAATCGAGGGTGTGCTCACAACAGGTATATAATCGAATAAGGAGTAACGGCAAGAAATAAAGTAAACAACGATAACAGTTCATTTAATCATAATGGTGCATTAATATAGTGCAGTTGTATTATCATATTAACAGGTTCGAGCACCCTTGGGGTGCAATAATCACAAGGTGGTGCAAAAACAATGACAGAATGTAATAGAGCTACATGTGTACGGTTATCGTCCTTTAAACGGTAAAAATGTGGTTGACAGGTAACGCCGTTATTAAGGTTAAAGTGGCAAATGTGATTTTAGGTTACAGGATCATGATATATGTCATAATGCGTCCAAATAATAAAATAGCTCTACTTAGTTAAGTTTTGCAAGTTTAATGAGTCAAACACATTTAATTTGTATAACATAGCATGTAGCAAGTAATACTTGCCTCGACGGTTCGCGAACCGGGAAAACGGACGTAACGTCGGCGGAAAACACGCGACGGACGCACGGGTCACGGATCGAGTCCAAACGACGAACAGCGGGACCACGCGGACTGGAGTACCTTGCCGGAATGTCGGGTCAAGTCGTCTTCACGGCCGGATTCCGGCGAAATGTCAAAACAGCGGCAACAGTTAGCAAACTACGCACGGACAAAAGCAACCAGCGAAGGGAAAAAGGAGGGGAGAGGTAAGGAGAAACTTACGGGGATTGCAAGGGTTGTAACGGCGACGGGGTCGATAGGCTCCGGCGGTGAACAGTGAACGCGGTGGAGCTCTGCCGATCACGAAGCATGTTAACAATGGAAAGGAAAGAAAGGGAGAGAGGAAGAAGGTGATCTCACCGAGGGGTGTGCCTGCGAGGTCGGGGACACGGGAACGGGGTCGTCGGCGGCGACAGGCGGCGGTCCGACGGGGTGCAGGGGATGTGCAGGCGGGGTGAGCAGGTGGTCGGGTAGTGCAGGGTGCGTGGTGGTGGAAGAAGGAAGGTGTGGGCGAGGCGAGGCAGAGGAGTCGACGGTGCTGGTGATGCTGGCGCCGGCGTCGGGGCTGCGGCGGCAAGGAAGGAGGTGGCTAGGGTCGAGGTCGAGGCCCGTGGTGGGTTGCAGGTGCACGGGGAGAATGGCGAGGGTCGTGGTCGAGACGAGGAGGCGTGGGCGTGGGTAGCTGTGGTGCCGGCGACGAGGTTGCGGCGGCGAAGGCGGCTAGTTAGGGTTTCGATGGGGTTTCCTCTCGCGATTGGGTTTTCTGGAGGGGGACGTGAAATATAAATAGGGGAGAGCGAGAGAGAGTTAGAGAGAGAGAGAGAAAGAGAAATTAGAGAGAGAGAGAGAGACAGATGAAGAGAGAGATAGAGATAGTGAAGGAAAGAGGAGAGATAGAGAGGCAGAGAGAGAGAAGGAGGCGGCCCCACGAGGGTTTAAAACCCCTCGTGATTGGCCAGGAGAAATTTTAGGAAAAGATTTAAAGGATTTAAATAGTTGTGTAAGTAACAGAATAGAGTTAGGAATATATTATTATAGTTTTAGAATATTTAATTAAATTGGGATTTTGGCGCTAAATGAAACATTTCCAAATCGCGCCCGGGTTGCGCCCAAAATTTGAAATTTAAATACTAGGATTTTAAGCGGGTTCCAAATTTTAAAATTAGATGTTTTATGATTAAAAAGCATGCCCCCAAGTCGGACACTTGCACGCGCGCGTAGCCGTCCAAACTCGCTCGTTTCACCGAACGGGATGAAAACTCGACGCGCGGACGCTACCATGCGGCTAGGGGTGACGTGTAGGCCAATATGGGTATTTTTAATTTCATTTTAGGTGTTAAAATTTGTTATATGCAAAACTGACTTAGCCGGTTAAAATTTTGCAATAAGAACCAAACAAGCAAGATAAATGAAATGAGCAATGTCAAACACTCAACCAGTAACAGAAATAGTATTATTGGGCTCGGGTGTTACAGCGACGCATCTGGGAAAGGTTTGGGATGTGTTTTGATGCAACATGGAAAGGTTATAGCTTATGCATCGAGACGGTTGAAGATCCATGAGAAGAATTACCCAACTCATGGTTTGGAGCTAGCAGCTGTAATTTTCGCATTGAAGATTTGGAAAGACTACTTATTGGGCGAAAGGATCGAAGTATTCACCGATCACAAAAGCCTAAAGTATATGTTCACACAGAAAGAGCTTAACATGAGGTAGCGTAGATGGTTGGAGCTGATGGCTGACTACGATCTTGATCTTAAGTACCATCCGGGGAAAATTAATGTAGTGCCGGATGCGCTTAGTCGGTTACCAGCAATTCGGATGCTGACTGCACAGAAGGAAGTTATCGATGACTTTCGGAGATTCGAGTTGGAGATCGTACTACCTCATTCTTCGGGACAGTTGATGAAGCTGCAAGTACAGTCGTCGTTGATCGATAATATTGAAGCAGCATAGTCACAGGACCCAAGATTGCAGAAGTTTCAAGAACAGGTTGAAGTTAGACTTCGAACGGACTTGTTGATTCATGAAGATGGTTCATTGCGATATGATAGCCGTTGGTGTGTGCCGAAAGGAGATATTCGTGAAGAAGTTATGAAGGAGGCCTACAGTTCCGCTTATTCTGTACATCCAGGAAGCACGAAAATGTACCGTGATCTACGACAACATTTCTGGTGGGAAGGCATGAAAAGGGAGATTGCTCGCTTTGTAGCGAAGTGCTTGGTGTGTCAGCAAGTTAAGGCTGAACATCAAAGGGTTGCTGGTTTATTGCAACCACTTCCGATTCCTCAATGGAAGTGGGAACATATAACCATAGATTTCGTGACCGCTTTACCGCGGAGTCCAAAGGGCAACAATGCAGTTTGGGTGATTGTTGATCGATTGACCAAGGCAGCTCATTTCATACCATTTCGAGTTGGTCAATCAACGGAAGCGTTAGCAGAACGGTACATGCAGGAGATTATGAGATTGCATGGTGTACCTGTAAGTATCGTGTCCGAACGTGACACCCGATTCTTATCGCACTTCTGGAGGAGTTTACAGGAAAGTTTGGGGACGCGATTGAAGTTTAGCACAGCTTATTATCCTCAGACAGATGGACAGTCGGAGAAAACGATCCAAACTCTTGAAGACATGTTGAGAGCTTGCATGTTAGACTTCAAGGGTTCATGGGAGGATCATCTGCACTTGGTGGAGTTTTCGTACAACAACAGTTTTTAGGCGACTATTCAGATGGCTCCATTCGAAGCATTGTATGGCCGCAAGTGTCGTTCACATGTTTGTTAGGACGATATTGGAGAACGAAGATTGTTGGGACCGTATTTGATCGTGCAAACCGTGGAGAAAGTTAGTACTATCCAGAATCATATGAAGGCAGCACAAGATCGGCAGAAGAGTTGGGCCGATACATCGAGAAGACCTCTAGAGTTCGCTATTGGTGATCTTGTGTTCTTGAAGATATCACCGACTAGATGAGTGATTTATTTTGGGAGTCGAGTCAAGCTTTGTCCTCGATTCGTGTTGTCTTTCGAGATTATGGAGCGTGTTGGAGAAGTGGCTTATCGATTGGCTTTACCACAATCTTTGGAGAATGTTCATGACGTGTTTCATGTATCTCAACTCCGTAAGTATGTTCGAGATGAAACACACGTGCTGGATCATTCGGAGCTGACTGTAAGAGAGGATTTGACTTTTGAGGAACGACCGATATCGATTGTTGATCGAAGAGAAAAGGTCCTTAAGAACAAGATTATCCCTCTCGTACTTGTTTCTTGGTAAAATCGCTCGCATGGAGAATCGACTTGGTAATGAGAAGACGAGATTCGACAGAAGTTTCCACATCTATTCTTGTAGATTCAGGTTTATTTATCTTTTCTTGTCTTGGGAATTTCGAGGACGAAATTTTTTGTTGTTGGGTATAATGTAACACCCTAGATCATTTATACCAATTCTAGTATTTCCTTAATTATGGTATTTTCTTGATTTCTTGTGTTTTGGGTGTGAATAGTGTAATTGGCATTTGTATTTGCATCCGATCCGACCCGCTTGGTTGAAACCTGTCTTGATTCATGTTTATGTTCTACCCTGACTTGTTGCATGGACTCGTGCACTTTCATTTATTTGTACATATTGCATACTGGCATTATATCTGGCATCTGCATTTCATTAATATAACATTTAAAGTCAAGTAAAATATTTTAAAAATATATTGCATGGCCTGCCTGCTACCCCTAACCCTGTCGTGGCATCCGCGCATCTTGTTCTCGTCCCGTTTAGTGAAACAGACTCGTTTGGATGGTTACGTGCACGCTATGTGCATCCGTCCGTGGGGTATGCATTTTCGTTACCCGGATATCCAACTTTAATTTTGGTCGACATTTATATTTATTGTATTATAAAACTGATTTTTAGACCCGACCCGGGCATGTTTTGGACTATATTTGTATTTACCAGAATATCAAATTTTATTTATATAATATTAATTTTATAAACTGATACAAATTAAAATTTAGTTAACTAATAAAAGATTTTTTTAAATTTAAATCTAAACTGATTTCCTAACAAACTAACAGCCCCTTTGTCTCTCTCTCTCGTGACTCTCTCTCCCCTCTACATATATTTATTTATATATATTTTATTTATTTATTTATTTTCTTTTCTTATTTAATACACAACCTCTTCTTTTTATTTCTTTTTCTTCTTTCTTCTTTCTTTTTCTTGATCTTGTTTCTTGATTCTGGTGATCACCGTCGGAGCCGTGCTCGTCGCTGACGATCCGAGTGATCCAGTGAATGTACCTTGCCTGTGTGATCACCCTCTTGCCTTGCCTGGACCCGTCCTACATGCCGCGTGTGCGCTGCTATGATTTACCGACGTCGGACGTGCCGTGCGTATCCGTTGCGTGATTCGATCGAGGCAAGTTTATATTACTGCATGCTATGTTACTATATTTACATCCATTTGAATAAATATAATACATGTATTTAAAATTATGTATCCCATGTTTTAGTTTTACAGTTTTACGACGTCCGTTTGCATCCGTACAATTTATTTTGTATCTAGTGCATGCAAATTTATCTTGTTACATGCTAGACTACAATATATTGCACCCATTTGAATAATAACATCACATAATGTTTAGTTATGCATCCCACATTACCATTTTATAGTTTTACAGTTTTCGGATATCCGTATGCATCCATATCGTTATTTACATATCTAGTCGCATGCTAATTCATCTTGCTACTGTTCCCCTCCGAACGACAGAGAGACGTCTTGCCTGAGATTCGGGGCAGATGCTATTTGGTTTTATCCGTCCACCTCTCCGAAGACGCCAAGTTGATTTATGGCATCGTGTATCGAAGGTTTAGACGGATGCGGCCGATGTAGCAGACTTCGTCAGATTCCCCCTCGCTTAAGGGGTTTTTGATTGTGGGGACGCTCTTCCCTACAGGTGCAAGCCTCTGCAGTTAATTACGCTACCGCATCGTGGTAACAATTTTTCCTTCTCCAGATGTTCACTTCGTGTCGTGGGTGTTTGTTTTGTTTGTAGTTGCCCGTGGATTGTATATGGAGACTAATTTATGTTGTCGCCCGTAGGATGTGGATTAGTCCAAATCCGTATTTTCTTAGATTTGGGTTTGGGGTTTTGGTTTGAGGATACGTTAGCCATATTTGAGACTAAGATCAACTCAAACGTTTGTTAAGAATACGTTAGTCTAATTTGAGACTAAGATCAACCCAACGGGATCGTTTAGATCCGACAAAAGAGCGTTTGGGCTCTATTGTTCTAGTTTAGGGACATAGTGGTCCAACATTCCCATTTTGGGGACGAATGTTGGTTTAAGAACGCATAAGTCTATGAGTTTAAGGACCCCACAGTCCGTATTAATGTGTGGTTGTCGGTACCCGTCACCTCTCTGACGACGTTGAAAGATTACAACGACAAATACCAGAGGAGTTCGGAGATGTACCCTTGAACCGGATGTAAATTGATTTGAGAGAGTAGTTGTGCTCGGTTCAATTTAATTTGAGTACTTACGGCCAGAATTGGGCTAAGTCCAATTGAGAGTATTCAACATTTTATTTGTGCTTGGCCTGTCAGGCCTTTATTTGGGCTCTGCCCTTTTTTTTAAAGCATTGGGCTTTTAATTTAATTGCATAGCATTTATTTTGTCCTGTTAGGCCCTTTTTAATTGGGCTCTGTCCCTTTTCTTTAATAATGCAGAGCATTTTTATTTGGTCTGATAGACCTTTTAATTGAGCTCTGCCCTTAATAATGCACTGCATTAAATGTTCTGACAGTGCCCACGTGGCTTGTCAGGCGCTTTGCGCCAATTGAGGAGCGCAAGGCGCAAACTCATGTGGGGGTGACACGTGTCACGCTCTGGTGAGCGCAAGTCTGTTAGCGCAGTGCACTGCGCCAGTGCGCTGCGCTAGTGCGCTGCTGCCACGTGGCGTGCTCTGGTAACTTGCGCCAAACCAAGAGAGCAGTGCTCTGTTTTTAGAAGTGCAAGGCGCAGTTGTTCTGTGATTGACACGTGGCGCTCTCTGATGGCTTGCGCCAATCCAAGGAGCGCAACAGCGCAAATCAAAAGTGCAAGGCACTGTTTAATATCTTGATCAAATTTAGATCAAAGAAAAACATGTTTTTCTTTTTTTTCAAGAGCCAGTGGTTCATCAAAAGGCAATGCCTTTATATAGATCTAAAGAAGTAAATTACTTCTTTTTTATTATTTTTATTTTCTTTTATTGAAGGTCCTGATCTTGTTCTTAGTTCATTGATATTTTTAGAAGAAATTCTTCTTTTTTCTCAAAGGTTTACCTTTTTTCTTTTTTTCGAGTTCTTCTCAAAGTTTTAGAGAAGTTATGTATCTCTTTCTCTGTATGTGTATATGTTTTAGACTTGGAATCTAGGGGCCTTTATATAGTGCCAATTGATTTGTTAAATTAGTTGAAGAGATCTTTCTCTGATTGATTTAGGGATATTTCCCCACCGTTGGATCTTTGATCCCAGGGCTTCTGTTTTACAGAAGGTAATCTTCTTGTTTTTAACAAGATTTGGAAAGATCTTTCCAGGATTTTATTGTTTAAATTTTGGCACAGTTGGCGCAAGCGCACCTGCGCTTGACACGTGTCGCGCAGCGCAGAGCGCGATGCAACTGCGCTGACACGTGTCGCGCAGCGCAGAGCGCAGCGCAACTGCGCTGACACGTGTCTCGCAGCGCAGAGCGCAAATCATCTTAAGCGTTGCTTCCTTTATTTTTATTTTAAATAGAGTCTTGCTCTGATTGGGTGCGCTGTCTTGGGCACAGCGCTGGCGTGTCAGCTTTTGACACGTGGCGCGCTGCGCGCAGCGTAAGGAATCTGAAGCGTTGCTTCACATTTTGAATTTTTGAAATTCAAACAGAGCTTTGCTCTGATTGGGGGAAACAAATGACCCCCCACCGTTGCGCTCACGTGGCGTACACGTGAGTGCAGCGGTGGCAAGATCCCAACCGTCAGATCAACTCAGGAGTTGAAGGGGCGCTTAAGCGCCTATAAATAGGACCCTTGGTCCACCTCAGATGTTCATCATCTTCAAGAATTTGAGTTTCAGAGCCTTGCTCTTGTTTTCAAGAACTTCAGAGCCTTGCTCTTGTTTTCAAGAACTTCAGAGCCTTGCTCTCATTTCCAAAGTCAGAACTTTGTAGAAAAACTTTAGGTAAAAATTAATTTAAATTAAATTAATTTAAATCAATCTTAACCAACAGAGCCTTGCTCTCATAGATCTTCTGATCTAAAGAAAACCCCTTTAGGGTTTCACATACAGAGCCTTGCTCTCAAGGATCCATAGATCTAAAGAGATCTTGTTTCAGGGTTTCTTAACCCATGAACAGAGCTTTGCTGATGGACAAAAAATAAAGATTTTTTTTCTTCAAAGATGATGAACTCTTAAGAGTTTTCTTGGATCTTCAAGATCCCAAAATTTTTCAATTTTTATGAGTCAATTTTTTCTTTTGATGGATTTTTCCATCATTATTACAGAGCTAGGCACTTTTAAGGAATTTTATTCTTTTGAGACCAGAGTTTGACAAGTGTCACTCTGTGATAGAGCTTTGCTCTGAAAAGGGAGATTTTCTCCTTGTCTCAAAGGATTTCTCATTTAATGAGAATATTCTTTTGGGGATCTCCTCATTAATTAACAGTCCCATCCAATGATGGGGCTGTCTTGTTAACTGATGCATTGTCATTTGGATTTTGTGGGTCCCCCTTTGGTCCCCTCTACACTGCATTACAGTGTGGTACAACTTTTAAAGTTCCAAGTGTCAGAAATTAAAAATTATAATACTGACA
Source organism: Agapanthus africanus (assembly GCA_030015575.1). Classification (NCBI taxonomy): domain Eukaryota; kingdom Viridiplantae; phylum Streptophyta; class Magnoliopsida; order Asparagales; family Amaryllidaceae; genus Agapanthus; species Agapanthus africanus. The sequence goes on along the minus strand of CM057347.1, from coordinate 526,871,998 downwards.
GTTGATCTCCGTCCCTCTTCTTTTGCAGGTAACATGTCTTTCGATACCTCGTTCCCATTCGTTCGCTCGGAGGGAGGATTCCCCGGAGCACCCGTAGACCGAAAGGTTCTAGCTTTGATCAGAGACCATGATCCGGAACATAAGAATCTTCACCTTTGGGGGTCATGGTACAATCAGATTATCAGGGGTCGACAAAGCTTTTCATGCGCAGTACCATCGGAGCCCATTATGGCGATCCATTATGCCAACCCACCCCCGGTGAAGTATGCCGTGGAGATGGTTGATTGGACTTCAGATGGCCTTCTTCATCCCACTATAGCTGCAATTCCCGTTCAGCCTCCCATGGTTTTGGATATCTTGGGACGCCGTATTTGTCAAGGAGAGGCGCGACCCTGGGGGCAACCATATAATATAGGTCTGATCCCCCGTCTTCCAATCGGTTATCTGCCGTGGGCTCGCTACATCTTGTCAGCGAAGAAGTTGCAATTGATGAGGCTTGGGTTGTACACCGCTGTTTATGCTTCTCTCTTCCAATATCCCACGCTTCCCACCTGGTGGGTTAAGGCTTTTTTGGAGCAGTGGAATATCCCTACCCACACTTTCCTCGCACTGGACCGGAAAGTGTCGATTTCTTTAGAGGAGTTCACAGAAGTTTCCGGCTTATCGGTCATGGGGGAGCATTATGAGGAGCTCCTTCCCACGGACTAATATGTCTTCGGTGCTAAGCCAGTGATAATGGGCCTTACCCCGGAGAACGCTGTTCAACATCAGTTTCCGAGTTTGATCAAAGTGTTGAATATCTACGAGGGCCTTTTTATCGAATCTGGGAGCCGCGGGGTTAGTTTCGAGGATTTCATCACTCGCTTCCTTCACCCAAACGTCCTCTCGGCAGAAGCTGCTAAGTTTGCCACGCTTGATGACCCTTTCGATTTGGGTTTGGACAACCTGCCAGCGACGGAGGTAGATCAAAAGAGTTTCTTCCTTCCTAACTCCCCGGTTGTCCCTTTTGCGGAGGTTGCAGTCCCCGGGATGGATGAGGAAGCATTCTTCTTAGGATTTCTTGGGCTATGGCTGAGCTGGTTTGCGCTCCCGATGCACCTTCGCCGTATGAGGCCATCTGTCTTTTACCCAGCTCACCGGATGACCATTGGGGTAAAAGTGGCTGTCGGGATCGCCGGCTGAGCACACCTGTATCACGGCCTTAGTCAAGCGGCGGATGCTAATGAACCCGGAGTACCGCACGTGATCTTCTCGATGCATTACTTCATGTCATGGCTTGAGCCACATGCACTTGGCGTTTTTGGTATGCACAAAAGGCCTTCGTTCTATGACAGGTGCAGCCTCCCTCGGATCATGCGATTGGTCGGCGCCTCAATTGTAAATCCGTCACCGCGGCACGCCATAGGTTTGCTCCTTCGTCCCCGCACAGTTGGAGACGGGATGACCTTCACCGACAAAGTGTTAACCATCGGAAAGGCGTCTACTACCACAGTGCGGTCATTGCAAGATATTTTCAAAGACGGGGCCTCAGTTCTGACAGCCCGGGAGACCCTCCATTTGTATTCGATAAGACCGGGTTTCCTGGTGTTTAGGCAAAACGATACGGCGCTTTTCATAAGATACAACCCGCATCGTTTTGCTCAGCAACTGAGCTATAATTAAGGAGTGCCGTTAGAGGCTTTCCTGCTAGAACCTGCTGCCACTGAAGAAGGGATGCGGAGCGCACTGCATCACTTCATGCGTCTGAATACGGGCTCTCATTTTTTCATCAGCGAGCCGAATTGTGCCCCACAGATCCTTAATACATATACGACGTGGTACTAGCATTCGACGGGCGCCGTTATTAAGGAAGAAAGGTGATTGTTGGTTGATCGCAAGGGTGTGCCTCCTGGCAGCGACCGCAAAGCTCCCCTGAGGCCAAGGACCCATGTCGTTCCTCCGCTGAGAGATGGAGCTGAACCACCGCGCGTGCTGAGCCCTCCGCGCGGATTGCCACCTCGTGATACCGTGGACGCGCCCTAAGTGCCCCGTGCTCCAGTGGAGACGGTGAATATAGTTTCGCCCGAGTCTGGCGTGGGCTCGGACATCGGAACCCGCCGTCCTAAGGTGCCTGCGAAGCGTAAGATGATTTTGGCGGCGACCGGGATCCGCGCGCAGAAAAGGAAGAAGAAGTCCGTTCTTTCTCTTGACGCCATCTTTGGCTTAGAGCCTCAGGCCCCTCTCACCGAAGTCCTAAGCGAGTACGGAAGCAACGAGGGTTTCTTCGTAGATCCAGTAGACACCGATATAGCGGCCGCCATTGCGGCTTCTGAGCGATCAGCAAGGCTCGAAGCGTGGTTGGCCAAACTCGCGCAATCGGGTAATGACTAGTTGTATTTTTCCGTCATTGCATCGTACTTTTATCATTGTATTTGACTAATGCTTTCCCCCCTTTTTTTAAATAGGCATTACCACCGAAGAAGCTATCGCTGCTTCCCTCAAAACTTTCCAGGAGGAGGAAAGGAAACGCGCTCTGTCAGGCGTTGGTATGTCTCGGCTTACTGAGTCTTTATTCTCTTTTTTTATAGCCAATCTAATCTTCTCTTTGTCTTTTTGCAGGGGCCGCGGGATCTTCTGCGCAAGCCGATACGGGGACTCTTCCCGAGCCAGCTACTGAAGTCCCGGCCTCTTCGGGGCTGCCGCGAGAGACCCGACTCAAAAAGCCAATGAGGGATGCCTTGAAGGCTCTGGAGGCAACTCTGAATGCGGACGATGATGCCTTGATGAAGGAAGCTTCAAAGAGGTCCGTCGTGACGGCCCGGGAGGAGAGGAAGCGGTTGAGGCGCGAGGCAAAGGAGCGCAACGCTGCTTTGGCCGTGGGAGCGGGCCCAAGAGCTGTTATTCCCGCAGCTACTCCTCCAGAAGAGTCCCCAGTCGCCTTGTCTACAGCTTATAGACGGGCGATGCGTGCAGTTCGGGAGGCCAACGATCGATCCACCTCAGGTAATGTGTCTTTCGAGGCTTTGTTGTAAGAGTTGTACAACTATCGGTTCTTATATATCTTGTCCTGCAGGGCCAAGTCCAACTGAAGGAGCAGCGGAAATCGTCGAGCCTAAGAGGACAGTGGAGGAGGTACTGGCTGAACCCGAGGCGATGGTGGGCGACGTAGCCGAGGTTGCTGGACCCGAGATAGTAGCTGGTGAGACAGCCATGCCTACTGCGCCCGAGACGGCCACCACTGCCGAGTGTGAGGTAGCAGCAAATGAGACGGCTGCTATAACCGAGCCTGGGGCAGCAGCGGATGGAGCGGATGAGACCGACGACCCTATGGCAACGGTGGACGAGACGGCCACGACCGCTGAGCCCGAAGGAGTAGCGGGTGAGACGGGCATGATTCCTGAGGACGAGCCGGCCGCTCTTTCTCAAGAGTCTGGCAATGCTCCGATCATTGCTCTCCCCGCCTACGGTCCTCTGTCGTCTCCTGGCCTCGCGAGCACAACGACGGCTCCCGTAGAGTCTGGCGATGAAGCAACGGGAGGTGGACCCGTGTCAATGGAGGAGGGAGACGCCTCCGTTTCGGCTGGTGACTCATCAGGTAAATTTTGGGTTACCGTCCTTTTCTTTATTCTGTAATTTTTCTGATAATGCTTATCTTGTTTTCAACGCAGGTGCGGCCAGTGCTGATGCCCCATTGCTCGAGGGAGCGCCGTCCGTTACTGCCTTGACGGTGGCCACCTCTCTACCTTCTATCGCCCCATCGCAAATGCTGGAAGGTATGGATTTGTAACCTACTGGTCTTATCTCTCGACCGTATAATTCATGTACTGATGTTGTACTATTGCGTCTTTGCAGGAGTACTTTTTAATCACCTTTACCAGGTGCTGTACCAGCACTTCTCTTTCCCGTCGGAGCTTGCTTTCTCAAGTGGCGCTGGTGAGTATAATTTTCAATTGATGCCCTTTCTTTTTTCCAATAATGAACTTGTTTCTGATTCTTCCTTGCCCTGATTGCAGTGCTACAGATCGAAGGGGGAGATGAGAGATCAGTTGCTCCACCGGTCCTCCCGGCTTTGCCGCCTGCTGCAGCTGGTATAGTAAACTCCCTCATTGATGACTTTCTTATATTTCTTGAACCATCATCTGATTGTGTTTTGTTTTTTCAGCCGTCGTTCCGATTCCGGCCCCCTTCGAGTCTCGCATCATGATGCCGGCAGGCCCATTCTCCAGGCGTCCATCTTCAAAGGGTGCTGCGATGAGTTTGAGTATGCTGAGCGGATGCATCGAAGAGCTTGACGCAGAAGCTCCCCCATCTGTCGCAGATTTCGTTGTGGAGGTTAATCCGATGCTGGCGACGCTTGCAAGGCGTCGTCGAGTCTTGGGTTAATCACTGCAGGGAGATCGAGGCCCACCTGTATCAGCTGGAGCTTATGCGTCCTACCCCCGAGATCTTGGCCGCGAGCACTCAACGGGCGACATGGATCGAGCAGAGCGCTTCTTACTTCCGCCATCTTGAACAAGAAGTTGCTTTAAGGCGTAAGGAGCGCGGAGAGACTTCGAGCAAATCTACCCGACTGCATGCCCAGGTGGATGCAAACGCTGCACAGTTGAAAGTTATTTTCGAAGGCCTTCTGCGATGCATCTCTGACGGGTTAACACTGAGGCAGCAGCTTGACATCGTCGAGCGGGATGCACCAAATCAGGAGGCAGCCCAGCAGGCAGTTGAGGAGCAACTTTCATCCTACCTGCAGCAGCGGGCCCAGGTGAGAGCAGAAGTGGCCGCGGCAGCCGCTCAGGAGGAAGCTTTGAAGGAAGTGCGCGAGCAATTGATGGAGCTATTTAAGACACTTTCTTTTCAGTAGTTGCCTTTGTATCAATCATACACTTGTAATCTTTGAATAATATGTATCCATTCTTTATTCTTTTATACGATTCGCCTTGTACTTGATTGAATTCATGAATAAAGATACACACATTTTTTTTGCAATGTCTTGTGTTATCTCTGCGCTTTCTCCCTTCTTTTATTATCAGCACGTTACCTTAGTAAACATAGTTGACGGATGATAGAGCGAGCATCCTGTATTGGCTTCTTCAAGAGGTAGTGATGGCTTAGGCCGCAGGTTCAGATCTGCTGCCTAAGACTTTTCAACTCTATGAGCCGTGAGGGTCTCATAAAGAATTTTCTCCCTACGGATCGAGAGGATCTCGTAGGTGTATTTTCTCCTTAGGAATCATGAGGATTCCTAAGTGCGTTTTCTCTTATAAGTCGTTAGGATCTTATACGAGAATTTTCCCTGTTACGAGTCGAGAGGACCCGTAAGCGGTTGTTTCCCTCCTCGTCGAGATTCGACTTTGGAGAGTGTGACCCGTGAATAGTATGCAAGAGTCCATTTTTGGACCGACTTGCAGGGTCCCAGTGCTTAGGAAACAGGTTTTTTAATCCCCGCTGCCTAAGGCTTTTCCTCACGAGTCGAGACGAATCGAGCATTTCTCGCAAGAATATCCTAACGTCACAGTTAACATCTGCTCTTTATGACAGAGGTCCGTTAGGGTCTGTGGTACTTAGGGTTTTGTCCTTCCTACCGTCGCGTTGGCTGATGTATTCCTCGATAGGCAATCTTGCTGTTCGAGTAGCCTTGCGATTGTCGTGTCTCTGATCCCTTCGGGGGCTGGACAAGACGTCTTCAAGTAATCTTCCAGGTAATATTACCGTCGAAAGAGCAAGCGTAGGGATATTCCATGTCACTTTTTACTTGAGGTTAGGCTCATTTTGGAGAGCCCTGATGAGTCATAACCACTCCGCGCTGGTGTGGGATGATCTCCGATAGTCTTTCAGGTTTTATATGACTTGCCGTCAAGACCCTGAAGCTAGGAATTTAGCCTTTGCTTCGTTTGCTGGCATTACGTCCTCTATATCGAGACGAATATCGCGGTTGCTCTAGGTTGTTGGTGAACCGTCGAGGTTTGGAACTAGGGACTTTGCCGTGGCTCCGCTGTTTGATTGTCGTGTCTGAATCCTGTTGGAGGAAGAACGCTGGGGTGACATCTCATCTGCTGTATCGAGACGAACGTCGATATGGTGACCACTCCGCACTGGTGCAAGATGATCTCCGATTGTCTTTCAGGCTTTATATGACTTGCCGTTAAGACCCTGAAGCTAGGAATTTGGCCTTCGCTTCGTTGTTTTGGCGCGTCCGAATCTTGTTGGAGGAAGAACGCTAGGGTGACAACTCGTCTGCTGTATCGAGACAAACGTCGAGTTGGTGAACACTCCGCACTGGTGCAAGATGATCTCCGATTGTCCTTCAGGCTTTATATGACTTGCCGTCAAGACTTGGCTCCGTTTTCTGATGGAGCATGGGGAGGGAAGATGTGTTTCCTTCTTTGTTTGTGCCCCTGGATTGTATACAGGGATTGTTGTGATATCGCCTGTAGGGCAAAATTTTCATTCATTTTTTTTGTATTATTATTTTATTTCCGCGATGCTCTATCATTTCAGCTTTATATCGCGAAGGTCGCGATTGTCCAATCATTTCGGCTATTTTTCGCGGTGCCCAATCATTTCGGCTATTTATTTTATTTTCATTCGCTGCTTTTTATTGCGAGTTACCCAATCATTTCGGCTATTTTGCATGCATACATTTTTACTTGCTGCTTTTTATTGCAAGTTGCCCCATCATTTCGGCTATTTCATATGTATTTTTAGCTCGCTGATTTTTTTTATCGCAAGTGTGGAACTTGGAATCTGGTGCCAATCTCAGCATCAACATCGCTACAACTGGAATATTGCCAGGAGCGAATCATCATTTGCCATGAAAGGACTTGGAATTTGATACCGGTTTAGGCATCAGCATCGCTACAACTGGAATATTACCAGGAGCGAATTATCATTTGCCTCTGTCGATGTTGAACAAAGATGGCTTAGTAAATAGGGTTAGGATTCTGTCGACTAAGGCTTTTGACTTCATGAGCCGTAAGGGTCTCACAAAGGTATTTCTCCCTACAAGTCATGAAGATCTCGCAGGTGTGCTTTCTCCTTAGGAATCGTGGGGATTCCTAAGTGTATGTTCCCCTGTAAGTCGTAAGGATCTTACAAAAGGGTTTTCTTCTTATAAGTCGAGAGGACTTATAAGGGTTGTTCACCATATGGACATATCCCTAGTCACGGGTGGGACTTGGTTAGGGAAATGTTTATTCGCGCCCGTGGATTGTATACAAGGGTCAGTATTGAGCCACTTGTAGGGCAATATCGAAGGTTGTGGGGGTTGCTTAAGAACAGGTTCAGGTCTCTGTAGCTTAAGACTTTCAAATTTTATGAGCCGTGAGGGTCCCATAAGAGAGTTTTCCTTACGAGTCGTGAGGATCTCGCAAGTGAAATTTCTCCTTAGGAATCGTAAGGATCCTTAAGTGTGTTGCTCCCTTGTGAGTCGTAAGGATCTCACGTGGGTGGTTTCTCCTTACAAGGTCGAGAGGACCCTGTAAGTGTCTTTTAACGAGGTTGCGCCCTTTCGGGTTTTCACAAACACTCGCCGGTAGCCCTGCTGTTTTTACTCACGGAGCCCTTTCGGGTTTTCATCCGTGCCCATTTTGCTTATGGACATACCGTCTTCTCTTTTTTTTTATCCTTTTTATTCTTTTTTCTAACGAGATTGCGCCCTTTCAAGTTTTCACAAACACTCGCCGGTAGCCCTGCTGTTTTTACTCACGGAGCCCTTTCGGGTTTTCATCCGTGCCCATTTTGCTTATTGACATACCGTTTTTATTTATTTATTTATTTTATCACGTCAGCCTGAGGATGCTGCGGTAGTAGTTTAAAGACGTTTCGGTCATCAGCCAGTTTTAGGACATAGTGGTCCATCGTTAGTTTAACGACGTTTCGGTCTACAGCCAGTTTTAGGACATAGTGGTCCATCGTTAGTTTAACGACGTTTCGGTCTATGGGGCTTTCCCTATGAATGGGCATGATGCCCCCGGCATATCCATCTTTCTCGGAGCATGTGGTTGTGGCGGGTTCACCTTCCAATTTTCGGACAACGCGAACTTGCCTTGTTGGTATTGGTCTTCAACCCAGTTTTTGAAAACGTAGCAGTTTTCGATCGGATGGCCCAATACTTGGTGGTAAGGGCAGTAATTAGGATTGTTGACATCATTCAGTTGTAGCTGGTGTTTCGGCTCTGGTAGAGTGATAAGCCTGTTGCACACTGCTAGTTCGAACAGCCTCCTTGTTTCATCCCGGGGAAATGAGTAAGGACGTCTCAACTTCTCATAGAGGGGTTGCCGCTTGTTTGTTTTGGCGAACAACCGGTCTAGGGCCACTCGATTGTTGTTGAGTGTTGGCGACGAAGGTCGTTTTTCCCTTTCCTTTATCCTTTTTGTTCGATCCCTTGTTTGCGGGTCCGAGATTCTTTCCAGGTATCGTGCAATTGCACGGCTGAATGTTCTCGCAACTCCTCAATTCTTTCGTTTCAGAGATGGATTCCTTGAAGAGAGGGCCGAGGGCTACTTTTTCGTCGGAGTCGCTCTTAAAGGTGAGAACTCGCGATCTCCCGGGATCAACCCTATGACAATTGCCGGAAATTCTTTTACGCTCATCTGTCGTATTTTTTCGCTGTCTACGAGCTTCACGCTTTGTCCTGTTGAAGTGTTTCCTGTGAGCGACATACCCTTACCACCAACACTTAAAGGAGTTGCAGTCTTCAGTAGGATGTGCGATCTTCTGATGATATAAGCAGAAGTTAGGATGTACGTTCGCTTCATCAAGATGTATACCACCGGGAGAATTTTCTCTGAAAGAGGGCAGTCTCATCCCCATCGACATGACTTTGGCGAATCATTTCCTTGTCTTGATTCTGCTTTCATTTGCGGCGGATGTACTTTGATCTGGTGGGAGTGCTTCGACCCTTTCATCCAGTCACCGGAGTTTGGCTTCCTCGAATATGGCTATCTCGCGCTCTCGATCAGCTTTGCTTTTAAGACGGATTTCGTTCAGGAATGCATCAATCATTTTGTCTGATGGTCCTAGAAGTTCTGGCTCAGGATCTGCCCCCAGCTTCTCTGTGTAAGGAGCTTCTTCGTCATTTATTGACGAGTGAGAGATCACATGGCAGCTTGCTACATAATCTTCAGATTCATCTGACGAGTCTTCTCCATTGTCATCATCTCCGTCCTCAAGGACGTGGCTGAGAAATTCTTGGAGTGTGACTGGGGTCCGCGCCTTCTGATTATACTCTTCCAGCGCATCGATTTGTTTCTGCAGGTCCGGACGCTTGTCGCCAGGCTTCACGGGCTTTTTGGATTTCTTCTTCTTTTTCGAAGATTTCGATGGCTGGGTTGCGAGCTTCGGCTATCACCACTGATCTTTGGAGTTGGGTGCAGCTTTAGCATCCCTTCGATGATCTGGGGTTCTAGCGGATTCTTCCACCTGATTGCCGGACATGTCTGGAGATCATTCACCAGCTTTTTGGTTTTGGCGGAAAGCACGACCTCCCATGGAGCTTCTTCAATAAAAGAGCAAGTTGCCCCCGGCGTGCCAGTCTTCTTTGGAGTGTGCGGCTGTGGTGGGTTTACTTTCCACTTTTCAGACAGCGCAAACTTGCCTTGTAGGTACTGATCCTCGATCCATCCCTTAAAGACGAAGCAGTCCTCGATCGGGTGACTTACCGTTTGGTGGTAAGGGCAATAATTGGGATTATTCACCTCGCTGGGTTGCGGTGGTCTCCTTGGATTCGGGAGATTGATAAGCCTATTGCGCATCGCCAGCTCGAACAGTCTCTTCGTTTTATCCCGCGGGAATGAGTAAGGGTGATTCATTTTTTCATTATAATACCGCCGTCTCTCTTCCAGTTGATCCGTTAGCTTTGGGGCACTAGGCTGCTGTTGGGTGTTCGCAACGAAGGTCGCCTTCCCTTTACCCTTGTCGTTTCGGGGTTCCGGCTTCGGAAGAGACGGTCTGTGACCCATTTGATCCATCTGGGCTAGCTTATCAATTAAAGCCTGGAACGTGGTCGGTTTAAAGAATATCATGAACTGTGAAATAGTTGCATAAGGGTCTAGGGTGCCCACGAACATGCCCACCGCTGGTGCTTCTTCGATGCGTTGTTCGCACTTCGACCATAAGTTTCGCCACCGTATTGCGTATTGGACCCGCGTCTCGCCTAGCCTTACCCTGGCATTAATCAGTGTTGTTATCGGGGTGCGTTCACTAGCACTCACGAATCTTTGTGTAAACAATAGCTCCATCTCCGCAAATGTTTTGACAGAGTCGTTAGGTAGCTCCGAATACCATTCAAATGCAGTTTCTGCTAAACTGCCAACGAATTGGCGAAGCAGCAGTTTGTCGTCGCCTCCAGTGTTGCCGCATAAGACTCTGAATTGAGCGACATGCTGATGTGGATTCCCCATCCCTTTATATACATGAAACTTAGGGATCGTATATCCCGGCGGGTAATTGATTTGGTCATACCAGCCTGGATAGGGCCGTCCGGTTCTAACAATTTGCCCAGCCGCTTCATTCGCCTGATTAACTCGTATCTGCTGAGCAATATAATCATCCAGGGCGGCCTTGGAGATGGTTTCCTCCTTAGCTGCTGAAAGAGCCGGCCGAGGATTAGATGTCTCCTCTTTGTCGTCTCCAACAATGATTGGAGGGTCTTCAGCTGGAGGGTCCGGCTGTACCATCATTCCTACTATATCTTGGAAGAGAAGTGCCATTTGTTTTATATTAGCTGCTTGTTCTGCTGCTTCTCTGTCCTTCTTTTCGAGGACTCTGCGTAGGAAGTCAGCGTCAGTTTCTTGTTCATGATGCTGTTCTGATGATGCCTCCGAGCTTTCTTTTGGCCCAGTAAGTGCGGCCATTGCAGTCATCATTTCCTGGAGCTTCTGTTGTTGCTCCTGGGCTTTTGTCACGGATCGAGTGAGCGGTCGGTGACTCGTCGAAGAACGGCCTTCCTCCTTTCCGGAAGCCATATAAACAGTGTGCACCACTATGCCCCCAGACTTGGGGCGTTTGTGCTCAGCGCTTTTACGGTCCTCCAAAGACATAGGGATCTTCTCCGACCTCCTTCTTTTGTGGGCGGTTGAAGTTGAGGGGGCCGTTGTAGTGGGTACCCAAATAGCTGTCGCTTTTTGTGGCTTGACAGAGTAGTCCTTCTCCTGCCGGACCTTCATCTTTTTCTGTAGTCTTGATCCACCACGGAGTCTTGGACTTAACGCCAGACCTTGTAAATTTTAGAGGACAGCCGTTGAGGAGGTTGCTCCGGCTTCTTCTCTGTATCATTCCCCATAGGTGAAGGAGTTCTCTTCAGCACTGCAGTAGGAGAGTTTCTGCGCACCTTGTTGAGCAGTTCAAAGCTGTTCTCGGTTGGAACAGCAGCATCGATCCCCACCGTTGGAGCTGGTGGAGTAAATCCAGAGGGAGAGCTGCCCCCAGTCTTCCGTACTCGGCGCCAGTGACGACGGCGAGCATGTCGCGCGGATGGTGTTGGTTCATCCGCTGGGGTGACCTCCTCATGCCCCCTGTGTTGGTCAGAATTTTCTGATATCAGCCTTTTAAAGACCAACGTCCGTTGAATGGGGACGGTCAACCTATCGAAAGTAGACTTCCGAATAGGGGAAGCAACCTTGATGATTTCGCCTGGAACGGGAGCAGGGATGGCTATCCACTTCGGGATAACGCCTTCTGGTATTGCAGGCTTCTTCATGGGCCCGTTGGAGCTATGGCCTAGTCTGTTAAAAACTGAGGCAGTGGAGTTGAGTGACCCGTTGAGAGGGGCCGCGGTAGTTGTAAGCCGATCAAAGACCGACTTCTTTGGTACTTCTTGCGATGTCATTGGGGCATTGAAGCTCATCGGTGGGAGCATGGTCCCGAAGAATAGTCCAGTGGTGGCTTGAGTTACCTGCTCCACTGGCATCTTGAAAAGAGAGGCCGCTTGGGGTCCGTAAGTCACTCCTCAAGCAAGGACGGAGCGAGAGTTGCAGTTAGTGCAGTTTGAAACCATTGATCTTCTGTTTTCTGCACGGAGCAATATACCAAATCTAAGTACCTCGAATCCACAGGCAACCACAGCAAACCGCGATTCGTTCGCGAACACGACACACGAAGTGTAGAGTGGAAAGAGGAAAAGGTCCCACCGGGCGTGCCAGAATCTGTTCCCCTCCGAATGGCGGCCAAGACGACAGAGAGACTTTTTGCCTGAGATTCGGGGCAGATGCTATTTGGTTTTATCCGTCCACCTCTCCGAAGATGCCAAGTTGATTTATAGCATCGTGTATCGAAAGTTTAGACGGATGCGGCCGATGTAGCAGACTTCGTCAGATTCCCCCTCGTTTGAGGGGTTTTTGATTGTGGGGACGCTCTTCCCTGCAGGCGCAAGCCCCTACAGTTAATTACGCTACCGCATCGCGGTAACAATTTTCTCCTTCTCCAGATGTTCACTTCGTGTCGTGGGTGTTTTTTTTGTTTGTGGTTGTCCGTGGATTGTATACGGAAACTAATTTATGCTGTCGCCCGTAGGACGTGGATTAGTCCAAATCCGTATTTTCTTAGATCTGGGTTTGGGGTTTGGTTTGAGAATACGTTAGTCATATTTGAGGCTAAGATCAACTCAAACATTTGTTAAGGATACGTTAGTCTAATTTGAGACTAAGATCAACTCAACGGGATCGTTTAGATCTGACAAAAGAGCATTTGGGCTCTATTATTCTAGTTTAGGGACATAGTGGTCCAACATTCCCATTTTGGGGACGAATATTGGTTTAAGGACGCATAAGTCTATGAGTTTAAGGACCCCACAGTCCGTATTAATGTGTGGTTGTCGGGACCCGTTACCTCTCTGACGACGTTGAAGGATTACAACGACAAATACCAGAGGAGTTCGGAGATGTACCCTTGAACCGGATGTAAATTGATTTGAGAGAGCAGTTGTGCTCAGTTCAATTTAATTTGAGGACTTACGACCAGAATTGGGCTAAGTCCAGTTGAGAGTATTCAACATTTTATTTGTGTTTGGCCTGTCAGGCCTTTATTTGGGCTCTGCCCCTTTTTTTTTAAAGCATTGGGCTTTTAATTTAAATGCATAGCATTTATTTTGGCCTGTTAGGCCCTTTTTAATTGGGCTCTGTCCCTTTTCTTTAATAATGCAGAGCATTTTTATTTGGTCTGATAGACCTTTTAATTGAGCTCTGCCCTTAATAATGCACTGCATTAAATGTTCTGACAGTGCCCCACGTGGCTTGTCAGGCGCTGTGCGCCAATTGAGGAGCGCAAGGCGCAAACTCATGTGGGGTGACACGTGTCACGCTCTGGTGAGCTGTAACAACTCCAATTTTGTATACCAAAAATTTGCTTTAAATATAGTGTACACTTGGAGTATTGATGTTGCTGGAAACAATTTAAGTATCTAATTCCCTACAATAATTACAAGAAGGAGCTTGTAGCTCATTGGTAATACCTTGCATTGCTGAACCAAGCCACCAGAGTTCGAATCCCATACCCTATATAATTTTTATATCCTTTTGTTTTAATTTCTTTAGAAGTCAAACGGTCAAACAGCCATAACTCACAATTTATTGCGAATTAAAAAAATTAAACTATACCAAAATTCCCCCCAGACCAAGACCCACCCAACGAGACCCGACTCGGCCGCGACTCGGCCGACTCGGCCGGCGCCGCCGGCCGGACTCGGCCGGTCGGCCGAGTCGTCAACACGAAAAAAATTCGTGTTGACCTAGTCTCTTCACCTGCATACTCTAAATTTTTTCTACTGTTACCCATTTTCAATTAAATCTCTTTTAAGACAAAATTTAATGAATTTTTAATGATTTTTATATTTTTTTAAAATATTTTTTAATCCAAACCCTAACCCTAGCCTAGCCCTATATAAAGACCCCTATACCCTACCTTTTCCCTTTACAACTCTAAGTCCACTCTCTCAAATTCTCGAGAACTCGGTACGAAGAGCGAGAAGCGAAGCGCTGCCGAAATCGACGACGGATTCCGGCGACCGGATCAGGACCTTCGCGGCGTTTTCAACGAATCGACAACCATCACGACCTCTAGCTTCATTAGCTTGTCCAAACCGTAAGTCCCATCCCCTCTATCTCTCTTTTCTATAAGTATAAAAATACGACTTTTTGGAACCCGACGGAAATCGGACAAACCGATTTCCGATTCGGTTTTTCTATAAATTTCCACTTGTCGCCTAATACATATTATTTACCCATATGCTTGTTGACTATTAATCACCCATAAATCAATTTAATCAAACTTTTTCACATAAAATGATAACTTCTTTGCAAAACCGTATTCTTTTCATAAAAATACCATGAAATTCATTTTTCTTAGTTTAATTAATTTCCTCACTCCTAAATAGGTTTATCTTGATCACTAAACTTGTAGAACCCACTTTGAATGAAATTTCACACATAAAATGATAACGTTTTCGAATACCGTATTCTTGCGCTATAATACCTTTAAGTTTAACATAGCATGTTTTACCTTTAAACTTCACCAAAACTTAATATAAGTCACGAGGTAATGACCTACCTCTACACACACTCAATATAACCCTAATTGATAAATATCAAAACACAGAATACGAAATTACAGGACTTTTCACTAAAATACCCTAATCTTTATAATCTTTATTGAAAGCTTTCAGTTGTAAACATTGCTAAATAAAATCTTTTATAAAATGAAAGCACGATTGGTCATGGATATCGATCGTTTATCTAAACTGACTTTGTGGTGTCTAGGCTAGGCAAGTGAGCTTGGGTAACTTTAAAAGGTTCGTCTCACGATTCGTGAACGGATCCATCTCTCCTCATTTGTACTTACCTGGCCACAATTGGCGGTGAAGAGGCGATTTGAGCCTTCTAATGACTTATCGTTTAGACCTTAGAAATAGGCTAGTTGGCTTAGGAAACCCTAACAACTAAAATACGGAAAACTATACTCTTTTGCAAATAAATACCTTATATTTATAAAACCGTTTTCCTAAATGAAAAGTATTTATAAAACCTAAGCAAAGTGCCGCTACAACCCACCTTTGGGGAACCTGTTAGGGATAGTACGGTTCATCGTGCACCCGCAGGTTAGTAGTGCGAGATTCAGACCTCCGCAAGGAGCATTCGGTCTCGAAAGGTTTAAAATACGACATTTAAGGAAAATGAGATTTTTGAAAAATAAAATATTTATATAAAATTATTCATGTGTTAATATATATATAATTATTATTTAAACACCTATTTTATCATAATACAAAGTTTTCACATTTTTTCTAAAAATTACAAGATTAAAAGTTACCTTAAAATACCATGAATTTCAGATAAAACAATTAATACTTTTATTAGGATATATTCACTAGAATAACACAAATAAAATTCACATTCATTATAACAATAAAGACGATTATTAAATACTTGAAGTGTATTTTGAAAACTATACAAAAGTATTTTTACATAAAACCCCCTCAAGTTTTACAAATTACAATAAGGCCCCTAGCTAATATTGAACATCAAATTATCTTCTTTTAGTCCGACTCGGGTTAGAGTCTGACTATTTCTGACTTGAATATGATTCAAGTCAATCTATATTCTTTTGTATTCCAATACAATTTGAATACATGAAACCCTGAATCCAGTTAACAATATATTCTTTTTGACTGAATCAAACCATGGATATTCATCTATTATCCTGATATTCCATTTACCTGATTATACAGTTGTAACATGTTTACTGATATCATGGTTTTGATCAGTCACCCAACTTACATATTCCAATACCACATTACTGTTAAAACACTACGGGGTTTAAGGGGTAGATTGGTACGGAAGGTATTAAAGGTGGCACGAGGTGGTCAGATTAAGACACCTAATCTGAATCCTATTGCTGTTGTACCGTGGCATAACGGTTCCTTGTACTTTCCTTTTGCCCTGATCTCTAGCATATAGAGATCCCCTCGTATACACTGGCATCCTTCTGTACCAAACTACAAATAACAGCGTTACACAATATTCCATAATATTCACAATAAAATACTTTAGAAAATACTGTTACTCTGTCATTCTCATTCTTCTTATCTTTGGGACTTACCGAGCGACCTGTTCGCTGACGACATTCTATCTCTTTCTTGTTTGAATGTCGTCAGGTGCGTTGGACCAAGCTGAGATTGAGCCCACCGGTGAAGATTTGGAGCAGTTCCAAGCAGACCTAGAGCTCTAGATAATTGTACCTTGTTCTTTCCAGTTTATTTCATTTCCTGTTATGCCACTGTTTAGGCATTGCTTTTCATTCCAGTTGTATTTTCTTTTCCTGCATTGTAAAAAAGAATGTTATTAATAAAAGTTGCTGTTATTTTTATATTATTCGTCTCTTGTGATTTACTTTATATTGCTTAGTTACGCTTAGCGTATATACTTCTGAATATATACGTAGCGGGACTCGTCGCGTCCACTTCGCCGTACACTGGGAAGCGGGGTGTGACAGGTTTTGTTGGTGGCCCATGCAGGTCAGAGCTGTATGAATCCCTGTCATGCAGTTCTGGTCTGCGTGAACAACTTAAGCAATGTAACATAAGAACCAGCAACTAAAACATTCTTTACAATTCATGTTCTTTGAATCTTGCAAATTTCTATTCCTTGAATCTTATCATTTCATGTATTTGAATCTGTCCTAATCCAAATTTTTCTTCAGGATCATAGATTCCCTGAACAACACCAGTACCAACGTCAACAACACCCCTCCAGCACTACCTCTCACACCTGTTGTTCCGGCACCACCCACTGAGCAAACGATGCTATTCGATGCGATCCGCAGTCTTCTCGAGGGACAGCAACAACTTCTGAGCCGTCCTGATAACGATGCACCGGGAGTAAAGCAATTCCGGGCTTTGGACCCAAAGCAGTTCTCTGGTAAAGGAAGCCCTCTCGAAGCAGAAGAATGGGCACAAAGTATCGAAGACGATCTGGCAGCAGCTCAAGTGCCAGATAACGTTTGGGTCCGTGTAGCAAAACTACAGCTCACGGATAATGCTCGAAATTGGTGGAAGGCGAAAGAAACTCGTCTGGAACAGCCAATTGAATGGAAGACATTTCGCGAGAAGTTTGACGCGAAATATTTCCCTGTGACTGCCAGATTCGCTATGGAGCAGCAGTTTATTCATCTACAGCAGGGATCAATGTGGGAGAAATCGGTAGATGAATACGATGCTGAGTTCACTATGTTGAGCCGGTAAAGATATGTCACAATAGTTCAATTTTTAATTATCACATACTACACAGCTGACACAATCTTTAAACAGATTCACGGCACACCTGATACCGACGGACGATATCAGAGCCCGTCGCTTTCAGCAAGGTTTGGACACAGAGATTAAAGCTGCTTTAGCCACAGGAAAGTTTTTGACTCATGAGGATGCCCTAGAAGCTGCCCGCAGTTATGAGGAAGTAATAAAAGAGAGGGGCAGACCTCGGTCTGCAGGAGTTAAACGCCCTACCAACCAGATGGCAGGTGGAGCCACGTCCAGACCATCTTTCGTGCCGAGGCGACCCGGAGTACCAACTCATCGTCCTAGCCCAGCCTTTTGCACTTACTGCAAGAGAACTGGACATATGATGAAGGACTGCCGTCGAGCCAACCGCCTCTGCTTAATCTGTGGTTCAGCCACTCATGATATTGGATCTTGTCCCCAAAGGCAGAACTCAGTTGCTACACCCAGGCCAGCAAATACTTATCAGCAGCGACCAGCTCTTCCGGCACCTGCTCCCAGACTTGCACTGCTGCACCACCTAGGGGACCACAGGCTGCACCACCTCCTCGACAGTTCCATCAAGCTCAAAGGAACGTTCAGAGGAATGCTCCTCAGGCCAGGAGGAATGTGCCGAAGCGCCAGGCTTTCATGATGTCTGTGGAAGAAGCTGAGGTCGCTGGCCAAGTCATTACTGGTAAACTTTCTTTCTCAAACTCATCTTTTAATTTTGCTTACCTACACACTTTCCCTATACCTAAAACATATCCCTAATACCTTAGGTATAATCCTAGTAGCTTCACTACCTGCACTTTTTGATACTGGAGCATCCCACTGCTTTATGTCGCAACGGTTTGTCCGAACCCATGCGATTCCAGTCTCACCGCTAGTATCCAGCTGGAACGTCAGTTCCGGAAATGATGTTCTAAAGGCAACTATGGGATACAGCATGTGTCCAGTCATCGTCTGCAGTCGAGAGTTTTACGCTGATTTCAAGGTACTGGACATACCAAACTTCGATGTGGTTCTAGGAATGGACTGGCTTGGAACCTTTTATGCTACCATTGACTGTCGTCAAAGGAGGGTAGTATTTGAGATTCCAGATCATCCGGTCTTCTATTTCAAGAGTGGAGATCGCACCCTGGAGCCAAGTACTTACAAAGCCAAGCCAAGGGAAGCAGTAGTTGCAGCAGCTCAGGCAGAGGAAGAATCAAGACCGGAGGTAGTTCGAGAGTTCGATGATGTATTCCCTGACGATATATCAGGTTTGCCTCCCGATCGAGCTCTTGAATTCAGTATTGACTTAGTACTAGGAGCACAACCAGTAATCAAAACACCGTATAGACTAAGTCCGGAAGGATTGAAAGAAGTTCGAACACAGTTGGACGAATTATTGGCGAAAGGATGGATTCGTCCCAGCGCTTCAAGTTGGGGAGCACCTGTACTATTGGTGAAGAAGAAGTAAGGTTCATACAGAATGTGCATCGACTATAGGGCCTTGAACGAAGTTACTATAAAGAACAAGTATCCACTCCCGCGCATCGACGATTTATTCGATCAGCTAAGTTGATCTTGTGTCTTCTCTAAACTAGATCTTCGTTCAGGTTATCATCAAGTGAAGGTCAAGGAAGCTGATATTCACAAAACAGCTTTCAGAACTCGTTATGGACATTACGAATTTCTAGTAATGCCATTTGGAGTGACCAATGCACCAGCAATCTTCATGAATCTTATGAACCAAGTCTTCCGGGAGTATTTAGACAGGTTCATTGTCATTTTCATCGACGACATCCTGGTATATTCTAAGAACAAGAAAGAGCATGCAGAGCACTTACGAATTGTCCTAGAAACTCTTCGTCAACATCAGTTTTATGCCAAGTACAGCAAGTGCGAGTTTTGGCTAAAACAAGTTGGTTTTCTTGGACACATCGTATCAGGAGAAGGGATTTCTGTAGATCCAGCAAAGGTTTCAGCAGTTAGCGAATGGCCTACACCAAAATCAGTGAAGGATATTCGGAGTTTCTTGGGTTTAGCTGGATATTACAGAAGATTCATTGAAGGCTTTTCGAAAATAGCAACACCCCTGACCAAGCTCACACGAAAAGATGAAGAATTTGTGTGGTCAGAAGCATGCGAGCAAGCTTTCGTAGAACTCAAGTCAAGACTGACATATGCACCTATTCTCGTCATACCGGATCAGTCTGGAGGATTCGAAGTGCATTGCGATGCATCCGGTAAGGGACTAGGATGTGTTCTACATCAGCACGGTAAGGTTGTGGCTTATGCTTCAAGACAGCTGAAGACTCATGAGCGCAATTATCCGACGCATGATCTGGAGTTGGCAGCCGTTATTTTTGCTCTCAAGATTTGGCGCCACTACCTACTTGGTGAACGAGTGAACATCTACACAGACCACAAGAGTCTGAAATATGTGTTTACTCAGAAGGAGTTGAATATGCGGCAGAGAAGATGGTTAGAACTCATGGCGGACTTTGACATCAACTTGCAATATTATCAAGGAAAGGTGAACGTAGTACCTGATGCTCTTAGTCGCCAACCATTAGCAATGAATCTCACCGCCCAGTGGAAGCTTCAGCAGGACCTACATCATATGGAGATTGAACTAGTCATGCCAGGTGATGTTTCTAGTTTGATGAATCTACAAGTTCAATCAACTATTGTCAATCAGATCAAAGCAGCTCAAGCCAGCGATGCTAAGTTGCAAAGGATCAGAGAACAAGTGGAGAATGGACTCAGAGCAGATTTCATCATCCATGAAGACGGATCTTTGAGATACGGCAGCAGATTGTGTGTACCAAAGGGTCCTGTTCGGGAAGAGTTAATGAAAGAAGCTCACAGCTCTCCCTATTCAGTACATCCTGGAGGTACCAAAATGTACAAAGATCTACGTTAGAATTATTGGTGGCATGGAATGAAGCGTGAAGTAGCCAGAAGCGTCGCAAAATGTTTGGTGTGTCAGCAGGTAAAGGCTGAACATCATAGGACAGCTGGACTACTTCAACCGTTACCAATCCCAGAATGGAAGTGGCAGCACATCACGATAGACTTTGTAACTGCTCTTCCTCGCAGCACAAAGGGTAACGATGCGATTTGGGTCATTGTGGATCGACTCACAAAGTCGGCTCACTTCATCCCATTTCGAGTTGGCCAATCAACTGAGACATTAGCGAAGAAGTACATGGAGGAAATTGTGAGACTTCATGGAGTACCGGTCTGCATTGTCTCCGATCGTGACACCAGGTTCCGATCGCAATTTTGGCAAAGTCTGCAAGCTAGCTTGGGAACAAGTTTGAACTTCAGCACGGCTTATCATCCACAAACAGATGGTCGGTCGGAACGAACTATTCAGATCTTGGAGGATATGCTCAGAGCATGTATGCTCGACTTCAAAGGATCGTGGGAAGATCACCTACATCTTGTGGAGTTTGCGTACAACAACAGATACCAAGCAAGCATAGGAATGGCACCTTTTGCAGCCTTATATGGAAGGAAGTGTCGATCGCCATTAAGTTGGGACGACATCGGAGATAGAGAACTCCTTGGACCAGAAATGATAGTAGCAACCGTTGATGTGGTTCGTACTATCAGGGAAAGAATGCGCATAGCCCAAGATAGACAGAAACACTGGGCTGATGCGAAGAGACGACACTTGGAGTTCCAGCCAGGAGATCATGTATTCCTGAAAATCTCTCCGAACCGCGGAGTGATCAGATTTGGAAGACGGGGAAAGTTGAGTCCGAGATACATTGGACCATTCGATATACTCGAACGAGTCGGTGAAGTGGCATATTGTTTAGCGCTTCCACCCTCATTGGAAGGAGTGCATAACGTGTTCCACATATCCCAACTCAGAAGGTATGTGAGTGACCCCAGCCATGTACTTGATCATTCCGAGCTCACGATACAGCCCGATTTGTCTTGTGAGCAACAACCTGTGGAGATCCTGGACAGAAAAGTGAAGACACTTCGGAACAAAGAAGTTAATTTGGTCCGGGTAATGTGGAGGAAGGACACTCCAGGAGAATCCACGTGGGAAAGAGAGGATGCGATGCTTGCAAGATATCCGCACCTTTTTGTAAATTAGTCCTTAAATAAAAGTTGTAAATTTCGAGGACGAAATTTTTGTAAGGAGGGTAGATTGTAACAACTCCAATTTTGTATACCAAAAATTTGCTTTAAATATAGTGTACACTTGGAGTATTGATGTTGCTGGAAACAATTTAAGTATCTAATTCCTTACAATAATTACAAGAAGGAGCTTGTAGCTCATTGGTAATACCTTGCATTGCTGAACCAAGCCACCAGAGTTCGAATCCCATACCCTACATAATTTTTATATCTTTTTGTTTTAATTTTTTTAGAAGTCAAACGGTCAAACAGCCATAACTCACAATTTATTGCGAATTAAAAAAATTAAACTATACCAAAATTCCCCCCAGACCAAGACCCACCCAACGAGACCCGACTCGGCCGCGACTCGGCCGACTCGGCCGAATGGGCCGGCGCCGCCGGCCGGACTAGGCCGGTCGGCCGAGTTGTCAACACGAAAAAAATTCGTGTTGACCTAGTCTCTTCACCTGCATACTCTAAATTTTTTCTACTGTTACCCATTTTCAATTATATCTCTTTTAAGACAAAATTTAATGAATTTTTAATGATTTTTACATTTTTTTAAAATATTTTTTAATCCAAACCCTAACCCTAGCCTAGCCCTATATAAAGACCCCTATACCCTACCTTTTCCCTTCACAACTCTAAGTCCACTCTCTCAAATTCTCGAGAACTCGGTACGAAGAGCGAGAAGCGAAGCGCTGCCGAAATCGACGACGGATTCCGGCGATCGGATCAGGACCTTCGCGGCGTTTTCAACGAATCGACAACCATCACGACCTCTAGCTTCATTAGCTTGTCCAAACCGTAAGTCCCATCCCCTCTATCTCTCTTTTCTATAAGTATAAAAATACGACTTTTTGGAACCCCACGGAAATCGGACAAACCGATTTCCGATTCGGTTTTTCTATAAATTTCCACTTGTCGCCTAATACATATTATTTACCCATATGCTTGTTGACTATTAATCACCCATAAACCAATTTAATCAAACTTTTTCACATAAAATGATAACTTCTTTGCAAAACCGTATTCTTTTCATAAAAATACCATGAAGTTCATTTTTCTTAGTTTAATTAATTCCCTCACTCCTAAATAGGTTTATCTTGATCACTAAACTTGTAGAACCCACTTTGAATGAAATTTCACACATAAAATGATAACGTTTTCGAATACCGTATTCTTGCGCTATAATACCTTTAAGTTTAACATAGCATGTTTACCTTTAAACTTCACCAAAACTTAATATAAGTCACGAGGTAATGACCTACCTCTACACACACTCAATATAACCCTAATTGATAAATATCAAAACACAGAATACAAAATTACAGGACTTTTCACTAAAATACCCTAATCTTTATAATCTTTATTGAAAGCTTTCAGTTGTAAACATTGCTAAATAAAATCTTTTATAAAATGAAAGCACGATTGGTCATGGACATCGATCGTTTATCTAAACTGACTTTGTGGTGTCTAGGCTAGGCAAGTGAGCTTGGGTAACTTTAAAAGGCCCGTCTCACGATTCGTGAGCGGATCCCTCCCTCCTCATTTGTACTTACCTGACCACAATTGGCGGTGAAGAGGCGATTTGAGCCTTCTAATGACTTATCGTTTAGACCTTAGAAATAGGCTAGTTGGCTTAGGAAACCCTAACAACTAAAATACGGAAAACTATACTCTTTTGCAAATAAATACCTTATATTTATAAAACCGTTTTTCTAAATGAAAAGTATTTATAAAACCTAAGCAAAGTGCCGCTACAACCCACCTTTGGGGAACCTGTTAGGGATAGTACGGTTCATCGTGCACCCGCAGGCTAGTAGTGCGAGATTCAGACCTCCACAAGGAGCATTCGGTCTCGAAAGATTTAAAATACGACATTTAAGGAAAATGAGATTTTTGAAAAATAAAATATTTATATAAAATTATTCATGTGTTAATATATATATAATTATCATTTAAACACCTATTTTATCATAATACAAAGTTTCCACATTTTTTCTAAAAATTACAAGATTAAAAGTTACCCTAAAATACCATGAATTTCAGATAAAACAATTAATACTTTTATTAGGATATATTCACTAGAATAACACAAATAAAATTCACATTCATTATAACAATAAAGACGATTATTAAATACTTGAGGTGTATTTTGAAAACTATACAAAAGTATTTTTACATAAACCCCCCTCAAGTTTTACAAATTACAATAAGGCCCCTAGCTAATATTGAACTTCAAATTATCTTCTTTTAGTCCGACTCGGGTTAGAGTCTGACTATTTCTGACTTGAATATGATTCAAGTCAATCTATATTCTTTTGTATTCCAATACAATTTGAATACATGAAACCCTGAATCCAGTTAACAATATATTCTTTTTGACTGAATCAAACCATGGATATTCATCCATTATCCTGATATTCCATTTACCTGATTATACAGTTGTAACATGTTTACTGATATCATGGTTTTGATCAGTCACCCAACTTACATATTCCAATACCACATTACTGTTAAAACACTACGGGGTTTAAGGGGTAGATTGGTACGGAAGGTGTTAAAGGTGGCACGAGGTGGTCAGATTAAGACACCTAACCTGAATCCTATTGTTGTTATACCGTGGCATAACGGTTCCTTGTACTTTCCTTTTGCCCTGATCTCTAGCATATAGAGATCCCCCTCATATACACTGGTATCCTTCTATACCAAGCTACAAACAACAGCGTTACACAATATTCCATAATATTCACAATAAAATACTTTAGAAAATACTGTTACTCTGTCATTCTCATTCTTCTTATCTTTGGGACTTACCGAGCGACCTGTTCGCTGACGACATTCTACCTCTTTCTTGTTTGAATGTCGTCAGGTGCGTTGGACCAAGCTGAGATTGAGCCCACCGGTGAAGATTTGGAGCAGTTCCAGGCAGACCCAGAGCTCTAGATAATTGTACCTTGTTCTTTCCAGTTTATTTTATTTTCTGTTATGCCACTGTTTAGGCATTGCTTTTCATTCCAGTTGTATTTTCTTTTCCTGCATTGTAAAAAAGAATGTTATTAATAAAAGTTGCTGTTATTTTTATATTATTCGTCTCTTGTGATTTACTTTATATTGCTTAGTTACGCTTAGCGTATATATTTCTGAGTATATACGTAGCGGGCCTCGTCGCGTCCACTTCGCCGTACACTGGGAAGCGGGGCGTGACAGGTTTTGTTGGTGGCCCATGCAGGTCAGAGCTGTATGAATCCCTGTCATGCAGTTCTAGTCTGCGTGAACAACTTAAGCAATGTAACACAAGAACCAGCAACTAAAACATTCTTTACAATTCATGTTCTTTGAATCTTGCAAATTTCTATTCCTTGAATCTTATCATTTCATGTATTTGAATCTGTCCTAATCCAAATTTTTCTTCAGGATCATAGATTCCCCGAACAACACTAGCACCAACGTCAACAACACCCCTCCAGCACTACCTCTCACACCTGTTGTTCCGGCACCACCCACTGAGCAAATGATGCTATTCGATGCGATCCGCAGTCTTCTCGAGGGACAGCAACATGTCCCTCCCTACAACGGAGGCACGGACGGATCTACTCCTTCACCGAATGCCATCCATGTCCTTTCGGCACGAATCGATATAGGCTCACGTCCATAGTGGATGCCCTTGTCCGAGTCCAAACGAGGGGCCCAGCCCTCCAGGTCGCCGTTCCCCTGCCTGGGGATCACGACCTCCGCAGAGGGGGAGATGACGCCGCCCACGTTGGCACCACTGAATGTCTTGCTCACTCCGGCAACCACAGATCCCCGTGGTGACCGATTTTATGACCCGCTGGGCGCCACATGGCCCCATGCTGCGATCTCGTGAAAGAGCCCATCGCCCTGAGGCCTGTCGCGTTTCCATCCTTTCTGAGGAGGTATCAGTTAGCTCGCCTGCATCCAGGAATGACCGACACCCCCTCCCTCGACAGGACCGCACGAACGACACTCGCTGTGAGGACTCAAGACGGGCCTTCCCGGGGGACCTGAGGAATTTGATAGAACGGAACCGGAGTCGCAGCCGGGCGCAGGCTACAACAAGGGGTGGCCACTACTCCGACCAAGCCGAATCCTCGGGGTACCACAATCGTCTCGACGCTCTCGAAAAGAAAATCGAGGGTATATATAGGGAGGGTCACCCGTTGAGCGAGGGAGCCAGGTATACCGCCGACTCGCTTACAAAGCCCTTCACCGAAGAGTTGCTCACCGTACAAGTTTCGTCTAGAAACAAACCTTCCAAGGTCAGGACACGTGGCAGATGATGGGTCCCGAAACTCAGAAGAAAGGGCCCACAGGGGCCGACCAGGCCATCCCTGTACCCGACCTGCAAGCACAAGCTGGCCTCCTCGGCCTCTCAGCTCGTCCCGAGCTACTACAGGACCAGGATGCCTCGGCCCTCCCGCTCGTTCCCGAGCTCCCTCGCCGAGGCCATCTTCCGCGGTCCCTCCGACCGACCAACTCCACCACTCACAGACGTAACCGCCGCTCCGCAGATCTCGTCATGCGCGGATCGCCGCCAGCAATATCCCACGTTCCACGTCATCACGATCCCCATTAACGGGCGATCCGCTTATTACGCGGGTGTGACGTCGGGAGCGTAACTGCCGGCGAGATTCTCGCGCCTGCTACCGCGCGCTGCCGCCACTATATAAACCCCCATCACAAAGGGGTCAAGTAAGCTTTTTTCACCCCACTTAGCCATTACTCTGCTCGGATCTTGCACTAACTTGATCGTCGAAGGGTCCTTGGTGGTACCAAACCATCCCGGGACTTCCTTGTAGGTACTCAGCGCAAACTCCTCAAAACCACCGATCTCTTCAAAACCCATTGAGACCCGCACGCAACAAGAGATCACCTCCAAGATCCATTGGGAGATCGACGGAAGACAACATCTGACGGAGACCCGAAAAGTACCTCCATCATATATCAACTTGGTATCATAAGATAGTTCCATAAACGCACATGAGATATTGAGATGAGATGTTGTTTTGAATCATTTAATAATGATATCTTGTCAAATATCTTGGCATCTATCTTAAAATATTAGAAGTATCATGGGTGGGAGCCAAGTAAAGGTTGTGTATTCTACATTGACTACTGCATCTCTGAATTTACTGCAGTTGGATGAATCCTGACGGTAACTCTCTGACCCCAGTGAATTCGATCAAAATTTTCTTCAACAGTTGCATAGTAGTTCCCTAGCATAAAATATATTAAAGTTCTCTTTCTGACATCTCTAAATATGTAGAACATAGATTGATTTCATTTATAAGACTTGCTCTCTGAGAACAATGTTAATCTTGTCCTCTTTATGAATTGAAATTCCTTTATTCTTTCATGTCCTACAAATAATTACTTACTTTTGATGTGCAACCAGGCGTCATCCTACCCCAACGAAGGAAATGCTTGAACCATTGTTGCGTACGGCTCCTGCTGTCGACTTGGTTCTGGATGTTTCATCTTCAAAAGCACTAGCTGATTCACTTGACCATGCAGTGGTGAGGGTGTAATCTACTTTGTTAATATTTTGCTGCTTAATGTTTGTTCAGTTATGCTGGCATGAGTTTTGTTTTTTTAAATCCTTATGTATACTGTATATTGCTTGGCACTACTGTTGATGGAAGTGAACTTAGTAGGTTGCTATTGTAATATTTACTTCTCTAGCTACATATCTGCAGCGTCGTGATCCATACTTCAACAAGTTGATTTGGATTTTGGCTACTAGGTGCATGACACAGGTATGGCTTGTTATGTAACACACTTTGATAAAGTTTGATCATTTACATGACACATGTATAGCTTGTTATGTAACATACATTGATAAAGTTGACCATGAAGTTTCTAATTTTACATCATTAACATAATGTAAACTGGCTGTTTATTTCTCTAGTGGAGATCTAAGCCTATCAGAGTTTCACCACTATGGGCTTGCTGCACCTCTATACTCATTTCACTTCCCCTATTCGGAGATATGCAGGTTAGTTTATTCTCCTTTATTCTTCCACCCTGGAGGAAGTCCTTTGATATGTTTTAAAATTTAATTTGTTCCCATGAGAGAACTAGGAGCCATATGCTATGTAGCACAGGTTCGGGTATGGATACATGATACGATACGGATTCACAATTTTCCAAAAACCTAAAATACGGGATACGTTTTTATATCGATTTTTAATTAAATAAATATGAATATATATATTAAGATATACATATAAATATATAATAATATAAATAAATAATGACATAATGTTAGATATTTAATGCGCTTTCAAATTTTCGAGAGCCTTAGTTTTTGAGAGAAAGAGGAGAAGTGTCGATTCGAGAGAGGTTGGTAAGACATTTACAAGTCCGGGCGAATCTGAAAGAATCCGAGCGTTTATAAGAGTTTCAGACTCCGATACACGATCGAGGACGATTCGTGAGGCGTTTACAAGTATCCGTGCTTCATAGGCCATATGTATAATTATGTTGCTGAGCGCATTTAAGAAGTGGTTGATTCTCCATAAGCAGCTAGCGCAAAGGAAAAAGGAAGAAGAATTACAGTTATTAATTTGCCAGCAGTGTCCAAACACGCTGTAGTTATTTGTTCAATTAGCTCATCCTTAATTTTGTATATTGTATTGCTTGGTTGCGTTGTGCAATAGTCCTTATAAATTGTAGTGTGAATTTGTTGGAGGAGATCTGAGGTTGGGTAGTGATCGTGTTCTTAACCTATTGGTTAGCGTACACCTTTTACATTCAGCTTGACACTCCAGTAAAGATGCAGAAAAGATCTATGGTGTTGTCTAAATTCATGTTATGGTGTTCATAACCAGTGTTATGTTAATCTCTTCCATCCTTCTGTGATTGACGCCTGCATCAGACTATACTTCTATGTGGGAGTTTGTCATGATATTGAGTTGAGTGAAACTAATTTGGTCGAACTTGGTGGACTTGAATGAACTGTAAAAACTACCACATGTTGAAGTTGCAACCGAGAATAAAGTAAAATGTGAAAAAACAATTTAAAAAACTTAAAATATCATTTTCCAGTAATGAATAACCAATAAATGATAGATAATTTAAACTTGATTAAGATTAAATGTCAGTTACTTGTTTCTTAAGCATAACCATAATTTGAGATAACTGGAGTTATGAGATGGAAGTTATCTCTCATTATCATGAAAGATATGAAAAAGAACATTACAGACCTTAAAAGTTTAAATATCTTGTGGGAACGAATTATAACCTTTGATAACCATATTATATTGTGTTGTCCTCTTTTTTCATCAGTTAGTTCAAGACACATGGTACACACAAGTTAGTTGATTAGTTATGTCACGCTCCGCTTTCCAAAATACGTAAATACGGAACGTAACAAAGCCAACCATGCAACCTATGGTGAGAAAATATCCTTCCATAGTCACATTACGACTGTCAATCAGATATCAAGAATAAAAAATAAACATTTATATATCTCATGTCCAAACTGCCACAATAAATAATATCGAAAAGATAGCAGAAACAAATAAAAATCTAACAAAAAAATAATATCCTAGCCTCATCTCTTATGGGATCACAATGACAAATCCATAACTAGATAATAGATCTAAAGCATCACTAAGCTAAAATAAACGGAAAGCTTTTCACTGCTCGGCAATCCTCTCTGATCCTCCTGTGATAAGATCAAAAGATCTGGGCCATACAAAACCCAGACGTCAGTGCGTCATCGTAATAATAGTATGAACAATATGCTATATAGGATGTCACGTGCAAGAGTGAGGTATCATGAATTTAAACAACAGTTACAGGTGATATAACAAGCAAGTTATAAGTAGTCAAACATGTCAAGTGTATCTTATGGGTCCATGTCTCTAGGTTATCTATCCTATAGATATTTGAAACCAATTAATGTACTCCATATAACACAAAAGTATATATCCCGTTAATCCCGAGACCACGGACGCAAGATATATCCCGTTATTCTCGGAACCACGGATGCAAGATGTATAAATCAATAATGATTTTTGTTCCGTTAACCTCCGGAACCACAGAAACATGTAATATCCCTTTGAGTTATATACTTCAGTTACACTTTTGATTTTCCCAAGTTTTGTTTTCCAAGTCAGGTATGAAGATAATATCTACCTAATACCAACACAGGAACATGCAGGTACATATTATGTCTATTAAAACAACACGTCACGTTAATCAGGACAACAAATCAGGACGGTTGGCATCAGTAGGTGCTACAGGAAAACAGGTACTAGCATGATAACAATATAGCTACAGTCTGGCAGGTTACAAGCATATCAGGGATAGTGTAATAAGTCAGATGAAGTGGTTATTTCGTAATAATATTGTGTAAACAAGTTATGATGAATATAGTTGTAACTGTCATATAGGTGCAAAATACGATGTAAAGAAATAACCATATCAATTCCTACCAGTTCAATTTAACGATTTGGCCATACTAGAGTAGTTTGTTATAATTACTTGGTATTATTATTTAGATATATTTGCATAACCATTATAAACCAAAATTGTAAAAAAACTTATTATTGTTAAACTATCTAACGGTATACGAATTATATATATATAAATATTTATTTATAACAGTATAATAATAATAATATTACGACAATAATATTACGATAATATATCTATATATGTATATTGCGTAAACCGTAGCATGTAGCAAGTTAGAAACTTGCCTTGGTCTCGACGAATGCGGATACGAACACGAACGGAGCAAAACAAACACGGAAAAACGGAAACATGAAGCAAGATCCAAGCTTAAGCTTGGTTTGGAGATGAAGTCGACGACGATTGGGGCTGCTGCCAATGGTGCTCTCAGGTGTTGAGCGAAGAAGAAGGCGATCGTGGCGATGATGAAACGAGTTGATGGCTGCTTGGTCGAGGGATCAAGCCGCAGGATGAAGAAGATTAGCGAAGGCAACTGGAGTTGGTGGCTGCGGTGAGGTCTCGGGGAAAAGGGAGTCGGTAATGGCAATGGGAGTAGCAGCATTGCCGACGGTGCAGTCGAGGTCGAGGGTGTTGTAGTCGAACTTGATGCACGAGAAAGAGGGAGGCGCGCCAGTGGTTGATGGATGCATCGGCGACAGGGAACACGCTCGGTTGTTTTGGGTTGGTTGACGGTGGCGAGGAGATACCAACGACGACGAGGGTGCTGGCGAGGTGGATGGGTGTTCTCGGTCGAGAGTTTGAAGTTGCTCGGTGATGGTGTCTTGGGTTTTGGCGAGGGCTAAGGGCGAGACGGCAACAACTGGAGGAAGAAAGATATGGGAGCAATGATGGTAGTCGGAGGAGTTGAGGGTGCTCGGGGGCTCGGCGGTGATCAGAGGTGGAGACGGGGGAGGCGACGATGGTGAGCGTGGGTCCGAGACGAGAGAGAAAAGGAGAGAAAAAGGAAGACGGGTTTTAAAATATTTTTTATTTTATTTTGATAATAGGTATAAGTATATATATAACTCATTTAACTAAATAATATTATATAAAGATATTATAACCCGCTCCATCTCTATGAATTCTCAAAAATATATCCAGAAGTTACCCACACACGCTGATACGTACATATTATCTTAATAGCCCAAATTAACCAAATATAATGGCTAGAAAAATATTCTGATCTAATAAAAGAATTTCGTTCTCGAAATTCGCGGAAACAGGAAAAAGACATGAACAAGGAAATATGGATTTAAGGAAAAAGATGTAGAAACTTTTGTCGAACTTCTTCACGTTCCCATGTAGGTTCTCTGTGTAAACGATTTCCCTACGAAATAAGCACTAGAGTGATCACTCTATTCTTGAGAACCTTTTCTCGTTGATCCACAATAACCATCAGTTGCTCTTCCTAAGTCAAATCATCCCTCACTGGAAATTCCGAGTGGTCTAAGACCTGCGTCTCATCTCGAACATACTTGTGAAATTGAGATACATGAAACACGTTATGAACACCTGTCAAGGACGGTGGTCAAGCCAATCGATAAGCCACTTCTTCAATACGCGCAATGATATCGAAAGGTCCTACAAATTGAGGATTAAGCTTCCCTCGACAACCAAACCGGATTACTCCCCTAGTAGGTGATATCTTCCAGAACACGTGATCACCAACAGCAAACACTAAAGGTCTTCTTCCAGTATCAGCCCAACTTTTTTGTCGATCTTGTGCCACCTTCATATGATTACAAATTAAGTCAACTTTCTCCACGGTTTGCACAATCAGTTCCAGTCCCAACAATCTTCTTTCTCTAACATCGTCCTAATATACCGGCGAGCGACATTTACGACCGTACAATACTTCAAATGGAGCCATCTGTACAGTCGCCTGAAAACTGTTATTATACGAGAATTCCACTATGTAAATGATCCTTACCATGAACCCTTGAAGTCTAACATACAAACTCTCAACATATTTTTAAGAGTTTGGATCGTTCTCTCGGACTGTCCATCTGTCTGAGAGTGATAGGTCCTACTAAATTTCAAGCGAGTTCCAAAACTTTCTTGCAGACTCCAAAAATGTGATAGGAACCGGGTGTCACGATCAGAAACTGTAACACCCGAGCTCAGTTATACCAATTTCTGTTTGTCTGTGATATTTTTATTGATTTATCTTGTTTGGATGCGAATGGCAGTTTACTTTTACATTGCATTCGACCCGACCTGTTTGCTTGAACTGGTTGATTCATATTTATAGATTACCCTGACTTGTTTTATAGACACGTGCATCTCATGTATACTGCATACTGACATTTTATCTAGTATCGCATCTTTTGCATATAACAATTTAAATCACGTAAAATCATTTAAAATTGCATTCCATGGCCTGCTTGGCATCCCTAACCCTGTGGTAGCGTCCTTGCATCGTGTTCTCGTCCCGTTCAGTTAAACGGACATGTTTGGACGGCTACGCGCACGTATGTGCGTTCGTTCTTGGGGGTATGTTTTTTAATTATAAAATCCTTCATTTTAAATTTTGGAGCTTGCAAATAATTTTTTATATTTCAAATTCAAATTTTGGACCTGACCCGGACGCATTTCTGAAATATTTTGTATCCCGCCAAATTTTATTTAATTTTGAATTTCCTTAAGAAATTTCCCCAGCTCTAAAAATATTCTGCTGTTAGCATAAAGATTTATTAAAATATTTAAATCTTTTAAATTTTCTTTCTCTAACCATTTACTCCCCCACGAGCCAATCACAATTCATTATTTGCGCCTGGGCCCCACCATCTCTCTCTTCCTCTCTATCCTTTCTCTTTCTCCTTCTCTCTCCTCCTTCCTCCGCAGCTCTCTATCTCTCCCTTCTCTTTCTCTCTCCCATCGCATCCACTCTCTCTCCTCTCGCGATCACTATTCCCTTCTTGGATCCCGTCACCGTCTCTCCCCTACCGTCACCTCCCTTCATTGTATTTGCTTCTTCCCTCGTTAAAACCCACAGCTTCCCTTCTTCCTTCAACCCAATAACACGTCGCTCGCCCTTCGCCGCCACCATCTCGATCTCCCCTCGATCTCATTTCCACCGCGGGTGTCTCGTCTTCATCGTCGCCAACTCCTCCTTCCTCAGCTAAGACCAGGCACTATCTCTCCGTTCATCCTCGATGCCCTCATCTCTCTCTTCTTAATATTCTTCTCCTCCTTCCAAAAAATCCATCGAAGCCCAGCATCCATCGACCTCGCACCACCACCACAAACACCACCGCCATCTCTCTCAATCTCGATACTTCTCCTTCATCGTCACCTCCTCCTTCAACCACACTCAACCCTCAACTCCAACCTCGACCGCATCTCCTTTCACCGCAACCTGCATCTCGCCATCACCACAAGCCCTTCACCTTCAAACCCATCATCTCCTTCCTCCACCCGCAACCACCGAGACCGATCGTTCCGCAGCAACCCAAACCCATCACTTTCATCATTGCCTCCTCCTTCCTCTCATCCACCACCAGCGCCACCCTATCCTCGACCATGACCCCATCACTATCGCTTGCACCCATCTCCTTCACCACCGAGGACATCCATCACCAACCGCCGGCAGCATCTCCTTTCCCTCTTCAAACCCCCAACGTCATCAACCTCACCATCCTCAACCGACCCTGAACCACTGATGACATCCCTCCAGTTTCACCATTGCAGCCACCAATCCCCTACTGCCGATGTCCTCACCTTGCCTGCACTGAATTCAAACCTTGAGCACACAATCTCTATCGCCACCTTGTCTTCATCACCGAGTACACTATCGCGGCAGCACCTGAGTCGAGTCCCTTGCTACCACATCCTAGCACAATCGAGATCCAGAAACCGAGCCCAGATTCTGGTCGTAGTTCAAGTCCTGATCTTTTATCGCATTGGGTTCTTATGTCGTCATGTTGTTTACCTGATCATCGTCTCCAGGCAAGTACACCTTGCTACATGCTAAATACTATATATACATATACATTGATGGCACTCTAAACCCGTAGTTTAACTTTAGTACCATAATTTCCCCTTTTCATGTTCAATGTCGTGTTATATCATTTTAGCTTCCAAACTTGAAACCTACCGTTTGCATTTACTTTATTAAACCTAATAACCACATTTACATGTTTTAATCACATTTTCACTATTGACATAGCCTATGGCATTCTCTCTATATTTTTACTCCATTCGGACACTCGTGTGTATTTAACCTGTATTAGCCGTGATTTCATCCATTGAACCTATATATAAATCATTGCATCCCTAAAATTTCTTAATACTTGTTAATATGATTTAACGGCCATAATTGTCATACTGTATTCTCATAATGTTGAAATCATCTCTGAAACACAACTGATAACTGTACTGCTAATTAATTGAATCTGCTTTATTGTTTAATTCATTGCTTAGATTATGTCGTTGATAACCATGCTTGATTACTTATAACCATGATTATGCCAGTCGATATGGAGTATTCACATGTTATCTTGTATACCCTGACATGACTTGCTACACATATTACCTGACCCGACATGGTACCGTACACTACTTGACTCGACCTGATGTACCATGACTTGACCCGTTACTTGATCTCGTGTCTAATACCAACAAACCTGACATGTAGTCCTCACGGACCGTTCCTGTTGTCTGTACAGACAAACCTGCTCTTACCTGATCCTGTGTTGGCATTAGTTCTTGATTACTGAATACCTGACTTGATATACACAACTTGGAGGTATGGGGAAATCAAAAGTGTAAACTAAAGTGTAACTTAAAAGGGTATTACTTGATCCGTGGTCCCGAGGGTAACGGGACAGAGCCATTCGTGACTCTTACATATTCCTGATCCGTGGTCCCGGGGGGTAACGGGACAGAACCACTCTTGGTTCATATATTCCTGATCCGTGGTCCCGGAGGGTAACGGGACATATCCTTTGAGTTACATGGAGGATTACATTAATTGATTTCAAACAAACTCTAGAGTAGACAACCCAGTAGCACAGTTTAGATTGATCACTGCACATCACATACACTGATACACTTCACTGTTATACATCCCTGTTGACTTGTTACTATTTATGATTCATGCCTGCATATCTCGTGTATCCTGTTCATTTATTATTGCTTGAAGTTATGACGCGCTGACGTCTGGGTTTTGCATAGCCCAGATCCTCTACCTTTGTTGCAGACTGATCAGGAGTTTTGCCGCTGTTAGATCGAGCGGCAGGGATCATGTCGGTATCCAGTCCTACTTTCCAGGTGTTTATTTGATCTTTTGCTTCCGCATACTATAGCATTTCTTGACTCTTTCACTCTGGCTTATGGACATGTACTAGATAGTTAGTTTACTTTCCTGTTCTTGATATCTCTACAGCCGTAATGTGACTGTGGAAGGATTTTTCCTAACCACAAGTAGCATGGTTGGCTATGTCACGTGCCTATTTTAGCGTACTCTGGGAAGCGGGGCGTGACATTGTTCTTTTGGTATCAGAGCATAGGTTAGTCGGGTTGATTCTTTTGTAGTTGGGTATTGTACCCAATACACGAATTAGAATACCCGTATTTAGGAAACATGTCCTGCCACCTTGCCGTTTTACTGTTTTTGAATCAAGTTCTTCCTGATTATATCTTGTACGATGTGCAAACTTCCTTTGTATATCGACTCGAAAACCTGATTCCTTGTTATCTCTAGGGCTTGGGCGACTTGGGTGGAGTTATGTAATTGTGCTCATGAACTGCAGCATGGTTACAATGCGGTACTCTATTTAAGTAACTTGAAGTCCTGGTCTTGATTCACTTCCATGTTCCATGATCATTGTACTATCTTGTCCCTCTCGGTTTCATTGCTTACCAGTTATTGTTTCATCGCCAGCTTGAATCATGTTTACCGTGGTTAACCCTCTTCAGTATCTTGACTTTGGATGAAGTCATCTTGGTGTCTAACTCGTTCTTGTTTTTTCCCGCGTTAGGATTATTCAACACTGGTGCATTTCCTTGTTTGTTGTTGTCTTAGGAATGGGATTTTGCGGCACTTTTCACGCTCATATTGATTGTAAGGAAGGGAAGGTGATTCTCCAGATTCCCGGATATTCGGAAGTTGTTTTGTTGGAGGAAGCAGTTCTGTCGGGCCAGTCGAGTTAGGGCTAGGCCGACAAACAAGGTTCTTTCGTCAATGACAGTGGATAAGGAAGAAGCGCCGGCTATATTTGAGAGTTTCATGGAAGTGTTTGAAGACATCGGGATTACCGCCGAAGCGAAACGTGGAGTTCGCAATTGATCTTATTCCTGGTGCAGCTCCAGTATCTAAAGCGTATTATCCAATGGCACCAGTGGAGTTGGAAGAAGTCAAGAAACAGGTTGCTGAATTGCTTGAGAAGGGTTGGATTCGAAGCAGTAACTCGTCTTGGGGAGCTCCAGTTCTTTTAGTTAAGAAGAATGATGGCACAAGAAGGATGTGCATCGACTATCGGGAATTAAACCAAGTGACTATTATGAACAAGTACCCGATCCCTCGCATTGGCAAAGTGTTTGAGCAGCTTAGTGGCGCGAGGGTATTCTCGAAGCTGGATTTGCGGTTTAATATCATCAGGTCCGAGTTAAATCAGAAGATATTTGCAAGACTGCGTTCCGAACTCAGTATGGACATTACGAGTATTAGTGATGCCCTTCGGAGTAACGAATACACCGGCAATATTTATGGACTTGATGAACTGAATTTGTTCACCATTCTTGGATCAGTTTTAGTAATGGTCATTGAGGATATTCTGGTCTACTCAGGGAGCGAGAAAGAGCGTGCAGAATACTTGAAGATCGCACTGCAGACATTGAGGCAAGGAAGAGTGTATGCGAAGATGAGCAAGCGCGAGCTTTGGCTGGAAGAAGTAAAGTTTTGGGACATATCGTAGCTGGAAATGAAATCGCCGTTTACCCAGGGAAGATTGCAGCAGTTCAAGACTGGCCGATTCCAAAGGATGTTATAAAGATCAGAAGTTTCTTGGACTTGCAGGATACTATAGAAGGTTCGTGGAGAATTTTGCTCGTTTGGCTAAGCCTCTGACCAAGCTTACGCACAAGAAGGTACCATTTGTGTGGACGAATAAGTGTGCGTCAGCCTTTGAAGCGTTGGAGCAAGGTTTGATAACCACTTTTGTTTGAACCGTGCCAGACAGTCCCGGAGGATTGGTGTTTCGCAGCAACGCATCTGGGAAGGATTGGGATGTGTTTTGAGACAGCCTAGATGGGTGGAGCTGATGGCTGACTACGATCTTGATCTTAACTGCCATCCGGGAAAAGTTAGGGTAGTACCGGATGCGTTTAGTCGGTGGCCAGAAATTCAGATGTTGACTACACAGAAGGAGGTTATGGAAGACTTTCGGAGTTTCGAATTAGAGATCGCGCTACCGCATTCTTTAGGACAGTAATGCAGCTGCAAGTACATTCGTCATTGATCGAGAGTAATAAGCAGCGCAGTCGAAGGACCCAAGATTGCAAAAGTTTCGAGAACAGGTTGAAGCTAGACTTCGAACGGACTTATTGATTCATGAAGATGGCTCGTTACGATATGGTAGTCGTCGTGTGTGCCAAAGGAAAATATTCACGAAGAAGTTATGAAGAAGGCACACAGTTCAGCATATTCCGTACATCCAGGAGGCACAAAGATGTACCGTGATCTACGACAGTATCTCTGGTGGGAAGGCATGAAACGGGAGATTGCCCGCTTTGTAGCAAAGTGCTTGGCGTGTCAGCAAGTTAAGGCTGAACATCAACGGGTTGCTGGTTTATTGCAACCACTTCCGATTCCTCAGTGGAGGTGGGAACATATAACCATGGATTTCATGACGGCTTTACCGCGGAGTCTAAAAGGCCACAATACAGTTTGGGTGATTGTTGATAGTTTGACCAAGACAGCTCATTTCATCCCTTTTCGAGTTGGTCAATCAACAGAAGTTTTGGCAGAACGGTACATGCAGGAGATTGTAAGATTGCATGGAGTACCGGTGAGCATCGTGTCCGACCGTGACACTCGTTTCTTATCATACTTTTGGAGGAGCTTACAGGAAAGTTTGGGGACTCGATTGAAGTTTAGCACAGCTTATCATTCTTAAACAGATGGCCAGTCGGAGAGAACGATCCAAACTCTTGAAGACATGTTGAGAGCTTGCATGTTAGACTTCAAGGGTTCATAGGAGGATCATCTACATTTGGTGGAGTTTTCTTACAACAACGGTTTCCAGGCAGCAATTCAGATGGCTCCATCGAGGCTTTATATGGTCGCAAGTGTCGTTCACCCTTTGTTGGGACGATGTTGGTGAACGAAGATTATTGGGACCAGATTTGGTTGTGCAGACAGTTGAGAAGGTTAATACTATTTGGAATCATATGAAAGCAGCACAAGACCGACAGAAGGAGTTCGGCAGATACGTCGAGAAGACCTCTAGAGTTCGCCGTGGGTGTTTTGGTATTCTTGAAGATATCACTGACTAGAGGGGTGATTTGTTTCGGAAGTCAAGTAAAACTTAGTCCTCGATTCGTTGAACATTTTGAGATTTTGAGTGTGTTGGAGAAGTGGCATATCGTTTGGTGTTACTACAATCTTTGGAGAATGTTCATGACGTGTTTCATGTATCTCAACTCCATAAATATGTTCGAGATGAAACACACGTGCTGCATCTTTCGGAGCTGACTGTCCGAGAAGATTTGACTTTTGAGGAGCGACCGATATCGATTGTGGATCGAAAAGAAAAGATTCTTAAGAACAAAGTTATACCTCTTGTACTTGTTTCTTGGAGTAATCGCTCAGATGGAAAATCAACTTGGGAACGAGAAGATGAAATCCGGCAGAAGTTTCCACATCTATTCTTGTAGTGTGTTGATTGTTTATCCTTCCTTGTTCATGGAATTTCGAGGACGAAATTCTATTGTAGTTGGGTATAATGTAACACCCGAGCTCAGTTATACCAATTTCTGTTTGTCTGTGGTATTTTAATTGATTTATCTTGTTTGGATGCGAATGGCAGTTTACTTTTACATTGCATTCGACCCGACCCGTTTGCTTGAACTGGTTGATTCATATTTATAAATTACCCTGACTTGTTTTATAGACACGTGCATCTCATGTATACTGCATACTGACATTTTATCTAGTATCGCATCTTTTGCATATAACAATTTAAATCACGTAAAATCATTTAAAATTGCATTCCATGGCCTGCTTGGCACCCCTAACCCTGTGGTAGCGTCCTTGCATCGTGTTCTCGTCCCGTTCAGTGAAACGGACGTGTTTGGACGGCTAAGCGCACGTACGTGCGTTCGTTCTTGGGGGTATGCTTTTTAATTATAAAATCCTTCATTTTAAATTTTGGAGCTTGCAGATAATTTTTTATATTTCAAATTCAAATTTTAGACCCGACCCGGACGCATTTCTGAAATATTTTGAATCCCGCCAAATTTTATTTAATTTTGAATTTCCTTAAGAAATTTCTCCAGCTCTAAAAATATTCTGCTGTTAACATAAAGATTCATTAAAATATTTAAATCTTTTAAATTTTCTTTCCCTCACCATTTACTTCCCCGCGAGCCAATCACAATTCATTATTTGCGCCTGGGCCCCACCGTCTCTCTCTTCCTCTCTATCCTTTCTCTTTCTCCTTCTCTCTCATCCCTCCTCCACAGCTCTCTCTCTCTCTCCCCTCTCTTTCTCTCTCCCCTCACATCCACTCTTTCTCCTCTCGCGATCACTATTCCCTTCTTGGATCCCGTCACCGCCTCTCCCCTACTGTCACCTCCCTTCATTGTATTTGCTTCTTCCCTCGTTAAAACCCACAGCTTCCCTTCTTCCTTCAACCCAATAACCCGTCGCTCGCCCCTCGCCGCCACCATCTCGATCTCCCCTCGATCTCGTTTCCACCGCGGGTGCCTCGTCTTCATCGTCGCCAACTCCTCCTTCCTCAGCTAACACCAGGCATTATCTCTCCGTTCATCCTCGATGCCCTCATCTCTCTCTTCTTAATATTCTTCTCCTCCTTCCAAAAAACCCACCGAAGCCTAGCGTCCATCGACCTCGCACTACCACCACAAACACCACCGCCATCTCTCTCAATCTCGATACTTCTCCTTCATCGTCACCTCCTCCTTCAACCACACTCAACCCTCAACTCCAACCTCGACCGCATCTCCTTTCACCGCAACCTGCATCTCGCCATCACCACAAGCCCTTCACCTTCAAACCCATCATCTCCTTCCTCCACCCGCAACCACCGAGACCGATCGTTCCGCAGCAACCCAAACCCATCACTTTCATCATCGCCTCCTCCTTCCTCTCATCTACCACCAGCGCCACCTCATCTTCGACCACGACCCCATCACTATCGCTTGCACCCATCTCCTTCACCACCGAGGACATCCATCACCAACCGCCAGCAGCATCTCCTTTCCCTCTTCAAACCCCAACGTCATCAACCTCACCATCCTCAACCGACCCTGAACCACCGATGACCTCCCTCCAGTTTCACCATTGCAGCCACCAATCCCCTACTGCCGATGTCCTCACCTTGCCTGCACTGAATTCGAACCTTGAGCACACAATCTCCATCGCCACCTTGTCTTCATCACCGAGTACACTATCGCGGCAGCACCTGAGTCGAGGCCTTTGCTACCACAGCCTAGCACAATCGAGATCCAGAAACCGAGCCCAGATTCTGGTCGTAGTTCAAGTCCTGATCTTTTATCGCATTGGGTTCTTATGTCGTCATGTTGTTTACTTGATCATCGTCTCCAGGCAAGTACACCTTGCTACATGCTAATAATATATATACATATACATAGATGGCACTCTAAACCCGTAGTTTAACTTTAGTACCATAATTTCCCCTTTTCATGTTCAATGTCGTGTTATATCATTTTAGCTTCCAAACTTGAAACCTACCGTTTGCATTTACTTTATTAAACCTAATAACCACATTTACATGTTTTAATCACATTTTCACTATTGACATAGCCTATGGCATTCTCTCTATATTTTTACTCCATTCGGACACTCGTGTGTATTTAACCTGTATTAGCCGTGATTTCATCCATTGAACCTATATATAAATCATTGCATCCCTAAAATTTCTTAATACTTGTTAATATGATTTAACGGCCATAATTATCATACTGTATTCTCATAATGTTGAAATCATCTCTGAAACACAACTGATAACTGTACTGCTAATTAATTGAATCTGCTTTATTGTTTAATTCATTGCTTAGATTATGTCGTTGATAACCATGCTTGATTACTTATAACCATAATTATGCCAGTCGATATGGAGTATTCACATGTTATCTTGTATACCCTGACATGACTTGCTACACATATTACCTGACCCGACATGGTACCGTACACTACTTGACTCGACCTGATGTACCATGGCTTGACCCGTTACTTGATCTCGTGTCTAATGCCAACAAACCTGACATGTAGTCCTCACGGACCGTTCCTGTTGTCTGTACAGACAAACCTGCTCTTACCTGATCCTGTGTTAGCATTAGTTCTTGATTACTGAATACCTGACTTGACATACACAACTTGGGGGTATGGGGAAATCAAAAGTGTAAACTAAAGTGTAACTTAAAAGGGTATTACTTGATCCGTGGTCCCGGGGGTAACGGGACAGAGCCATTCGTGACTCTTACATATTCATGATCCGTGGTCCCAGGGGGTAACGGGACAGAACCACTCTTGGTTCATATATTCCTGATCCGTGGTCCCGGGGGGTAACGGGACATATCCTTTGAGTTACATGGAGGATTACATTAATTGATTTCAAACAAACTCTAGAGTAGACAACCCAGTAGCACAGTTTAGATTGATCACTGCACATCACATACACTGATACACTTCACTGTTATACATCCCTGTTGACTTGTTACTATTTATGATTCATGCCTGCATATCTCGTGTATCATGTTCATTTATTATTGCTTGATGCTATGACGCGCTGACGTCTGGGTTTTGCATGACCCAGATCCTCTACCTTTGTTGCAGACTGATCAGGAGTTTTGCCACTGTTAGATCGAGCGGCAGGGATCATGTCGGTATCCAGTCCTACTTTCCAGGTGTTTATTTGATCTTTTGCTTCCGTATACTATAGCATTTCTTGACTCTTTCACTCTGGCTTATGGACATGTACTAGATAGTTAGTTTACTTTCTTGTTCTTGATATCTCTACAGCCGTAATGTGACTGTGGAAGGATTTTTCTTAACCACAGGTAGCATGGTTAGCTATGTCACGTGCCTATTTTAGCGTACTCTGGGAAGCGGGGCGTGACAGAAACAATACTCACTGGTACTCCATGCAATCTCACAATCTCCTGCATGTACCTCTCTACTAAAACCTCCGTCGACTGACCGACTCAAAATGGTATAAAATGAGCTGTCTTGGTCAGTTGATCGACAATCACCCATATTGCGTTATTGCCCTTTGGACTTCATGGTTATATGTTCCCACTTCTATTGGGGAATCAGAAGTGGTTGCAACAAACCAGCGACCATTTGATGTTCAGCTTTGATTTGCTGGCACACCAAGCACCTCGACACGTAACGAGCGATCTCTCTTTTCATACTTTCCCACCAAAAGTGCCGTCGCAAATCTCCATACATTTTCGTGCCTCCCGAATGTACCGAATATACGGAACTATGAGCCTTTTTCATGATTTCTTCACAAACTTCTTTAGGCGCACACAAACGACTTCCATACCTCAAAGAACCATCGTCATGAATCAATAAATCCGTTCGAAGTCCTATCCCTACTTGTTCTCGAAGTTTCTGCAATCTAGGATCGTGCAGCTGCGCTGCCTTAATGCTATCAATCAACGATTACTGAACTCGCAATTGTTTCAACTGTCCCAAAGAATCTGGTAGTACGAGCTCCAATTCGAATCTCTGAGAATCCGCTATAATCTCGTTCTGCGAAGTTAACATCCATATAGCTGGCAACCGACTTAAAGTATTCGGTACTACATTAACTTTTTCCGGATGGTACTTTAGATCATGATCATTGTCGGCCATCAGCTCCAACCATCCACGTTGTCTCATGTTGAGCTCTTTCTGTGTGAACACATATTTTAGACTCTTGTGATCAGTAAATATCTCGACCTTTTCGCCCAATAAGTAGTGTTGTTGTAATATACTCCGAAACAAATGGGAGTAGAGTTGTGTTCTTTTCTTTTGCTGTTTTCTTCAGTTGCTTTGCGGTAGCCCTTGAAATATAGCTGACTTAAACATTACCTATTGCATAGTTTAGACTCAATACTTAATATGATTAAAAAGTTCTACACTTTTAGCAAATTGTCATGAAATACTTTTTGAGTTATTTATTCAAATAAGAAGGATTATTATAAATTACTGAAGGTAAGTGCTCGTCTCTCTCTGAATATTGGCAGAGATAAATAATTGTTTTTATATAAGTGTGCTTTTTTACTGTGAGAAAAGTTCATTTTCCATGCAAGCAAACGGCTTGACAATATCAAGCTGTGCAAATATTGCACACAATTTTTACATGATAAATTATTGAAAACAATCTGATAATCAATTACAAACCCATCCCACCTCCCAATTTGGAGATGATTCTATTCCTGCGACATAGTGATAAAGAACCAATGATCCTAAGAACTAAATTTGTTGCGGGAAAAAACTGGCTAAATTTGCATGCCCATCTAAGCTAAGATATACATATATGCCGTTGACCAGAATGTGAGCGCGAGAGCAGCAATTAGGTAGGTCCATAGGAAGATGACAGAATACTCTTGTTGTCCAACATTGAACAGCTCGGCCATTGTGCCTGTACCAAATTCCCGTTGTTAGAAGCATCATAAGCATGGTAGAACTTTTAAAAGCATCAATTGAGAAGGAATTACAGGACTTTATGATTCAAGAGAGTTATGCACTACAGTTTATTCAGTAACCTTAAAGATGAAATCCGAGAACGGTAGTGATTAGATTGATATGCATAAAATTGTGAACTATTCATGAAGGCTATCAATTGTGGAGAACATTATGCTTGTTCATCCATACTAGGGTTCAGAATGAACAAGAGATGAATGAACTGCTGAATAATTAGGTAATTCATGTCATAAGATCATACCATAAAACAGGCAGTCAGTTAATCAGTAGTTGGTTTATTTCAATGTCTTCTATGATGCACGAATCTGAAGGTAACAAGATTAAGTGCTAACAATGTT
Source organism: Agapanthus africanus (assembly GCA_030015575.1). NCBI lineage: Eukaryota > Viridiplantae > Streptophyta > Magnoliopsida > Asparagales > Amaryllidaceae > Agapanthus > Agapanthus africanus. The sequence continues at coordinate 526,827,930 of CM057347.1, read as the reverse complement.
TCCATACCAATAGCAGCTGCAGGTGGTAGAGCAAACTGTAGAAGTAGCACATATTGATATAATGGATCTTGTGGAAGAAATCCGAGTTTGCTGGCTCCTTTCACTACAAGAATCCCAGCGCTTGGAACAGCGATATACTTAATGATGATAATAGACAGGATAGCAGTAGGTGCTAAAGTTGATTTGCGTAGTCCTGCATATGTTTAGGAAAACAAGTTTCGGGAAAGCAGTCAATATTTAATCAAAAAATTGTGAAGCAAATTTAGTGCTACCAGGAAAATAATTTACCCTTGGTTAGGTTTGCTCCTAGTACAAGAATATTGCATGGTATTGTACTATTTCTGTTTCAGAGATGAGGGGAATTAGAAATTTGATAGATCAGTCGTGAAGATTTTTTTCAGCATAGGATAAAACTCACCCTAACAATGTGATTGAATCTTCAATAACTCTAAGAGGAGCAGAGCTTCCAATGATGAGCGATTTTATCCCCGGTATCACTCCCACAATAAATCCAATAATCTGTAATTACAATCAAGAATTAAATTGATTCCATCAGATATTATTTCAGTTGGAAAATAAGCTAAGTAAGGAAGAGAGGCAGTACCGCAGCAATAGTTGGAGCTGTCATGAGTTCTTCCACAATTAAGTGAAGAGTTCCTTCTAGTTTCCCCCAAAAGTTTGCCATTTTTATCATTGTTGATGATATAGATGAGTTCTTTTGATTGGTTCCAACCTCTTCATACTCAGCTTTGTGCAAGTTAGCTTCTACATCTGCATCCAAATCGTCATATGTTTTGCTCTTCTCATATACGATCCCTGCTTGTTTCATTAGACTGTAGGTGTGCGTCCATATGTAGAAACCCCCAAGCTAAGATTCAAAGCATGGTGTTTTAGTTATTTGATCAAATCCAAATTCTTTAAGAATGCTTGAATTTATATTACCGCCATAGACAACGCGTTATAGCATAATCCTTGAGCAGAACAAATGCTATGCTCCCCAAAGGGACTGCCATCCTCAGCGCAGACTGCAGGGATGATTATCAATAGCATATACCCTAAATTTCCTGCATCAGGATCACAAAAAAAGTTGTAAAAAGTTTACCCTCGGAAAAATTTGAAAGAAGAGAAACTGAATGTCTCTACTATATGAACTACCGGCCGAGCAGCTGGCAATTATTAGGCCTTCGATGTGAGGCTCCGGTTTCAAGATCTTGACTGCTACCCATCCGAGGCTTCCCCCAATTAAGAATGTAAACCCAATGTTAACGGGCATAAACCACCTAATAATATTGAGATTAAGATCTTTAATCAAGTTGGTTAATTTGTTCTGTTGGAATTTTATTCTTGTTGATTCTTACCATGAAATGATCTCCTGGAGTGTGATGGTTTTTGCTAGGCTTCCAAAGACGAGTGCTGGAGCAAACACAGAGAAGTTTCGCATAGATATAGATAATAGATAGAATGAAAGAGAGCAAGTTAGATATACAAAGACTCAAAGAGAGCATTGGTGGCGAAAATAGACATCTTCTATCTTGATAGGGTGTTGAAAGTGTAAAGAAGATATAAATAAAAATATAGGCTAAAAATGAAATTTCATAGTGTTATGCTCATTACAGTTCTAAAATTAGTGAAGTTTAGCGAATTTTTCTTACCGAAAATAACTGTAGAAAAAAGATATATTTTCGATTCTTTGTTATAGTTTTTTCTTTCTTCATGCTGATAGGCATTGCAGGTGGTGGATCTTATGGCTGAAATCTGCGCCTCACCGACAGATTTCACTATGGATCGCATACTGCACTGCACAAATATTATCGGCTTTATAAGTGGATCCTTGGAGCCCTATTTAATCAGTAATTCTTGATATTCTGAATATGGAGTTAAGTTTTTCTAAGCTTTGGTTTATTATATTATGTTATGTGTTTATTAGGTCTGTTATGTGCTGCTTATGAATAAGGACAAGCGGATATGTAATGTTGATACTGTTTTCTTTGTACTGTTTTAAGTTATAAACAAGACCAACTTGCGCCGATAAAATGAACGTGTGTATAGATACATGGCGTTTTGTGAGGGATAAACAAATTTATCGTAGAGTTTGCGATAGTATGTTGTATCCTGAGCAAACCACTGCGTTTTTCATGCAATGAGCTCAATCTTGTGGTGTTTTTCTGTTTTCTGAGATCAATGTATATATGTAAGGTTGTGGGTTTGATTTGCAAAATCGGAGCTCAATCATGCACCATTGCTTAAGATCAATATTGCGGTATGTAAAGTAATGGTACTTATATGCAATATCTGAGGTTAATGATTTGGTATTTAATTTTAATGAGTTAAATGTTGTGTTCTTTATTGTTATGGCCGACATCTGTGGTGCTTTTGTGCAATTTTTTCCTTTTCCTTTTCTCGTTTTGCGTCCAGTTTTTTCCACTTGCCCATCGCATAATTTTGATAATTCCAATGCCCGTTATGGTTACCGTCCATATATTAAATGGCGAACAATAACTAAATCAACTTATGAGAAAATTACATAAGAAATTACATTGATCAACATTGCTATAATTATTTTCCCCGGCAAAGGGGATGGGGGGGAGAGGGGAATTTAAAAACACCAACAGCCTTCAACTAAGGTTAAATTATATTATCCTCGCTCATAGAATCTCAATCCTCTGTCCTTTCTCCAATAAACCCAAATCTTATCTTGAAGGCGAGTCACACTCGCATATTCTTAAATCATTCTCGCCGGTTTCCAAAGAAATCAAGGGGTAAAAGAAGAGTGTTTTGAGAGATTTTTGGAATTTTAAAGGAATGTGAAGAAATCAGGCTAGGTTTTAGAAAATGACAGTGGCGGGAAAGTAACGAAGACAAGACAAAAAGAGAAGATATAATTGTCTTGACCGATGAACGACGAAATATTTCTCATCGCCTCTGATTAAATCTTGAATGGAGTAACTAAACCAACTTAGAGCAAATAGCAAAATTCATGGAAAAATACCAAATTTGATGAGATATGAAGAACTTATAAATGACGGAAAAAAGGAAATATAACAAAAGAAACCACTAATGTCACAGGTGCAACCGCTTCGGTAACATGACATTTTTTCACTAAAATATCTTAAAGTTCTTTTGTTATGGTAAATTATCTTAAGTTCTACTTTAGAAGTATTTTAGTGGTTCTCTTAAACCATAGTTTAAAGTATTTTATTGTAATAAAATAAGATTGAAGTATTTAAGTGAAAAAACATGTTTGTTGAGGGTATTTCGGTGTAATTTACCCTAAACCACACCTTAAAGTAAACCCTCGTCTTCTACCTGTTTGCAATCCCTCCCAAAAATCGATCGGCGATGTTGCAGAACAAGTCTTTCGTTCGAAAGACCAGTGATGGAGGTCCTTCTCGGGTCTCCGTCAGATGTTGTCTTCCGTCGATCTTCCGGTGGATCTTGGAGGTGATCACCTGTCGCGTGTGGGTCTCAATAGGTTTTGAGAAGATTGGTAGTTTTGAGGAGTTTGTGCCGAGTACCTGCAAGGAAGTCCCGGGGTGGTTTGGTACCACCGAGGACCCTCCGACGATCAAATTAGCACAAGATCCGAGCAGAGTAACGGCTAAGTGGGGTGAAAAAAGCTTACTTGACCCCTCTGTGATGGGGGTTTATATAATGGCGGCAGCACGCAGTAGCAGGCGCGAGAATCTCGCCGGCAGTTACGCTCCCGACGTCACGCCCGCGTAATAGGCGGATCGTCCGTTGATGGGGATCGTGATGGCGTGGAACGTGGGATGTTGCCAGCGGAGAATCCACGCATGGCGAGATTTGTGGAGCGGCGGTTACGCCTGTGAGTGGTGGAGTTGGTCGGTCGGAGGGACCAAGGAAGATGGCCTCGGCGGGAGAGCTCGGGAACGAGTGGGAGGGCCGAGGTATCTTGGTCCTATGGTAGCTCGGGGGCAAGCTGAGAGGCCGAGGAAGCCAATTTGCAGGGGGCTCTAAGGTGAGCCAGCTTGTGCTTGCAGGTCGGGCACAGGAGTGGCCTGGTCGGCCCCTGTGGGCCCTTTCTTCTGAGTTCTGGGACACGTCATCTGCCACGTGTCCTGATCTGGGAGATCGCCAATATAGAGCATCATCATTAGCCTCCCACTCTTGTCCCGACCAGCTGACGGATCGGGTGAAGAGTGGACTGCCGGGCCGCCCGGGGTGAGCTCCCTCCTAAGATTTCGTCGGGACGCGTCCCCGGGCTGTCGGCTGTCTTTTCTGCCAGCGAATCAGGGCGAGATCTTTGCATTTAAGGAAGGTGCACCGGTTCGTGCATCCTGTCACTGAAGTGACAGTCCGCGTGTCAAGCGTCAGTTAGTCGACACGACGTGTGCAGACCTACGGCGTCTGATGGGATGCGGCCCAGTGTGGGAACGACAAGTGGAGCGATCGGAGCCATTAGACGCGAGGAGGCACTTTGGCGGGAGACGAAGGGCGCCGTTGGATGAGGGCGATTGCGGCGATAAATAGGGATGGGGCCCACTCCAGGCCCCCCATTCCTTCATATTTTTCTTCCTTCTAAGTCTTGGCTGCTCGGCGCTCTTCCTCTTTTGGGTTGGATACATGGTCCGTTTCCACTCTTTGGGTTTCTCGTTCTGGAGGGAGGCCAGTGGTGCGGCCATTCCCCCGGCTGGCTCGTGCCCTGCGCCGAACGTTCCGCCGGCGGCAGGGTCGTCCGCTTCATTGATGGCTCCTGGTGATTGTTCCGGCGGCGGCCAGAGACGTCCATGGTCATCCGAGCCCCAGACGAGGGACGCAGGGGAAGGTGAGGAAGGGGTCCCCCTTAAGAGGAAAAGGACAATCTCTCGTGTACCGCCGTCGAGGGTCCCTGAGGGGATTCCCGTGCAGGAAGAGGATGCCGTCTTCATGGCTCCATCTGGGCTTTCCGTCGCTGCCGGCCTGCTTGCCGGGATAGAAGAGTCGGCCGGGGGGAGGCTTTCGCATGGCACCCTAAGGATCCAAATGGAGGCCATAGCCCAAGGGTCGGTCCAGGTATGAACTCCTTCACGCATTGTTTTTTTGACCTTCCTTTCTTTGGCTCGAGCGTCTCCAAGTTTCTCATCCGTTTCCCGTCAGGTCCTTCAACACTGCGCCCTCGTTACTCGTATGGAGGCCGAGGGGGCGTTCCACGCACCGAGGCCGATGGAAGTGTTTCCTTCAGAGGTCGAGGCCCTGCGACGTGACCTACGTCTGGAGAGGGCGAGGGCCGATGTCATGGCAGCCCGGGCGGAGAGCGCGGAGCTCGCCGTCTCAGCGAACCAGGGTGCCTATCATCGCCTGAGTGCGTCCCACCGAGTTGCTGAGGCGAAGCTGGTGGATCTGGCCAGTGCTTCTTGGTGAGGAATTTTATCCCTTTCGGTCGTGGTAGGAAGCTACCAGCCGGGGATAGCCGAGCAAAGGTCGGGCTCGACTGCCTCAAAGGAGGACTTTGGTCCTTAGCGCGGGAGGGGATATAAGAAGCCTACCAAGAACCCTTGGTAGAGCAGGGTTACTGTCCGGTGCCTCTTGGCGAGGGCTTTTGTCCTGAAGGATAGCCGAGTGAGGGTCGGGCTCGACTGTCTCTGAGAGGACTTTTTGATTCCTGTCGGTTGTGGTAGGAAGCTACCAGCCGGGGTAGCCGAGAGAGGGTCGGGCTCGACTGTCTCTGGGAGGGCTTTGATACTTAGCGTTGGAGGGGCCGTAGGAGGTCCACTAAGGATAACCGGGCAGTGAAGCTGCGCGGTTGCCTCTTGGCGAGGGTTTTGATCCCTGGCGTTGCGAGTAGGGAAGCTACCGGCCAGGGATAGCCGAGCGAGGGTCGGGCTCGACTGCCTCTAGGAGGACTTTTTGATCCCTGGCGTTGCGAGTAGGGAAGCTACCGGCCAGGGATAGCCGAGCAGGGTAGCTGCTCGGCTGCCTCTAAGGAGGACTTTGATCCTTAGCGTTGGAGGGTCGTAGGAGGCCTGCTAAGAATAACCGGGCAGTGAAACTGCGCGGTTGCCTCTTGGCGAGGGCTTTGATCCTTGGCGTCGCGTGTAGGGAAGCTACCGGCCAGGGATAGCCGAGTAGGGTAGCCGCTCGGCTGCCTCTATAGAGGACTTTGACCCTTAGCGTTGGAGGGCCGCAGGAGGCCTGCTAAGGATAACCGGGCAGTGAAGCTGCGTGGTTACCTCTTTGGTGAGGGCTTCGGATCACAAAGACAGAACTCTATTTGCAATGTTCTGGCGTTCCCTTTATTTGAATGGAAAGGATTTTTAAAAAACATTTACATCGTCTTCGCGAAAGGAGAGGGTACACACTCGTTCGCCTTGGCCTCATTGGTATAGCTTGAGCTTCTCGGCCTTGTAAGGCAGCGGGAACTTGCGTCCGTCCGCGTCTTGTAGGCGATAGGCTCCGCCGGGGAGTACCTCAGAGACGAGGAAAGGACCGTCCCACTTTGGGGAGAACTTGTGTATCCTGCCTTAATCGATGAACTCGTTTCGCCGTAGGACCAGATCTCCGGTCTTGAAGGAGCGGCGCTTGACCTGAGCGTTGTAGTATCGGGCTGTTTGTTGTTGATAAGCGGCAGCCCTGATCTAAGCCCGGTCTCTCTTCTCCAATAAGATGTCCAGGTTGGTCCGTAGTGCCGAGGTATTCGCATCGTCATCGAAGTGCTCGACCCGATGACTGGGTAGCCTGATCTCCACTGGGACCATTGCCTCGGTCCCGTAGCAGAGGCTGAAAGGGGTTTCCCCGGTGCGGGTCTTCTTTGACGTGCGCAGGGCCCATAAGACCCGGGGCATTTTTTCGACCCAACTGCCTTGTCGTCCTTCTAGGCGGGTCCGGAGACCTCAGAGGACGTCTCGGTTAGCGACTTCAGCCTGTCCGTTGCATTGGAGATGCGCGACCGCGGCGAACTTCATGAGGATATAGTATTCTTTGCAGAAGTCCTTCACTTTCTCGTTCTCAAAGTTCGTCCCGTGGTCGGTGATGATACACCTCGGGATGCCGAACCGGAGTATCAGATTGTTTTGCAGGAACCTGATGGTCGTGGCGGCATCTGGTTTCCTGATGGGGATGGCCTCGATCCACTTGGTGAAGTAGTCTACTGCGACAAGGACATATTTGTACTCGCCCGTACCGGTAGGGAACTGGCCGATCATGTCCAATCCCCACTGGGCGAACGGCCATGGGGATGTTAGGGCGGTCAGCTCGGTAGCGGGGAGGCAAGGGATGCTGCCGTGGAGCTGGCAGCTCTTACATCTTCTGACTAGCTTCTGGGCGTCCTCGTGAACAGTGGGCCAGTAGTACCCCTGGAGCAACGCCTTTTGGATCATGGTTCGGGCCTCTTGGTGCGCATCGCCAACCCCCTCATGGATTTCACGGAGGACGTAGTCGGCTTCGTGGGGGTCGATGCACCGGAGCAGGGGCTGAGTGAAAGATTTCTTGTAGAGGTTCCCATTGCTCCAGATGAAGTGGCGGGCTTTGGCCTAGAGACGGCAGGCGGCTCCCCGATCTTCTGGGAGCGTACCTGTAGGGTGTTTTTCGTCACCCCATTGAGATGGGAATACGCGCGCGCTTGTCAGGCGCATTACAGATTCGTCCTGCCTAGGGTAGGCTGGGGTTTATTGATTGTGGGGCTCCGAATCTCCGGCAGCCGCAGACTAAGCTGCCGTTAATTACCCCTCGGCTTTGGAGCGAAGGAACCTCCGATTGACGGGTTAAACTGGTCATGCGCACTCAATGTGCAGTGCGTTGGTGTGTGTGTGTGTGTGTGTGTGTTTTGTTCCATTTGTTAAAAAAAAGGATATATATTTTTTCTATATAATAAAAAAAACAAAAATAAATAAGTAAATAAATATTTAGAGAATTTTTTTTATTTAATTTTTTATTATTTTTTAAATTTTAAAATATTATTTATAATTTTTTTATTTAATATTTATTTATTTTATTTTATTTATTTTATTTTATTTTATTTTATTTTTAAATAAAAAAAGGATTAAATAAAGAAAAGAGGGGGAAAAAAGAATTTTAAAAAAGGGGGGAGAACCTGGGCTCCCATTTAATGGGAGCCTCCTCTCACATGCTAGCATGTGAGGAGGGGGTCGCATGCTAGCATGTGACCCCTCACATGCTGGGGGCAAAAGGGCTACAGATTTTTTTTATTTTTACATGGAGTTCAACTCCAAAAGATTTTAAATGGAGTTCAACTCCGAAAAGAATTTTATTTGTGGAGTTAAACTCCGAAAGAATTTAAATGGAGTTGAACTCCGAAAGAATTTTTATTGTGGAGTTGAACTCCGAAAGGGTTTTAAATTGAGTTCAACTCCGAAAAGATTTTTATTGCGGAGTTAAACTCCAAAAGAATTTTATTTGTGGAGTTAAACTCCGAAAGAATTTAAATAGAGTTGAACTCCGAAAGAATTTTTATTGTGGAGTTGAACTCCGAAAGAATTTTAAATGTGGAATTAAACTCCGAAAGAATTTTTATAGTGGAGTTAAACTCCAAAGAATTTTTAAGTGGAGTTAAACTCCAAAATAGCATGTGAGGGTCACATGCTGGCATGTGACTAGCATGTGAACACATGCTAGTCATGTGACCCCTCACATGCTAGCATGTGAGGTGACCAAAAGGGCTCCCATTAAATGGGAGCCCTCCCCCTCACATGCTAGCATGTGATGGGGGCAAAAAGGGTTCCGAAAATTTAACCTTTTTTTTATCGTGGAGTTCAACTCCAAAAGATTTTAAATGGAGTTTAACTCCAAAAAGAGTTTAAAATGGAGTTTAACTCCGAAAAGATTTTTATTGCGGAGTTAAACTCTAAAAGAATTTTATTTGTGAAGTTAAACTCCGAAAGAATTTAAATGTGGAGTTAAACTCCGAAAGAATTTTATATGAAGTTAAACTCCTGAAAAGATTTAATGTGGAGTTAAACTCCCAAAAAAAGATTTTAACTGTGGAGTTAAACTCCAAAAGAATTTTTGTAGTGGAGTTAAACTCCAAAATAATTTTATTTGTGGAGTTAAACTCCAAAAGATTTTCCCCTTTCTCTTTTGAGAAGAAGCCCAAAATGGGTTCTCTTGAAACTCTATGATCTAGATCATGGATGATAAAAAAAGAGACCCTTTTATCTTCTCTTGATGGAGTCTTGGGAGGTGGGTTTATGGTAGAACTTTATTTAGTTTTAAAAAAAAGGAAGAGCTAAGCTCTTGATTTAATTCAAAAATGAAAAAAAAGAGGAAGAACTTGAAAGGATTGAGTGGAGGCACAAACCCTAGAGTTTGAGAGAATGAAGAGTGTATATTTTATTCATCATCATGTTGCCTCTTATAGGCTTACACATTTATATGTAGCCTCTTGGGATTTACAAAATGACATTTTGCCCATCCTATGCCTCATGTGCATTTCTTTTGCACATAAGTCATGTGCTTTACAAAAATTTGGATTTATGCCCATTTTACTTATATTCATGCATAAAAAATTACATCAAAATTATTTATTACATGATTTTTCTTTTGGCATGGAGGAGGGCCGACCGCTTCATGTTCGGACTCGACCTGGGCATGGGCCCACTTGATCTGGGCTTTGGACCACTTGGTTTGGGGTTGACCTTGACTTTGACTTAGTCAACCGGGGTGCAATATTCGACCCCAACAAAGTGCCCCCCATCAATAAATGCACACCACATATGTGGGTCGTATGCATGAAATTGATGGATCTTCTTTCACGTAGAGGCGACTTGCTTTAGTTCCCACTTTTGGGATGCACTGCCCTTTTTACGACATGGACGGTCGATGCTTGACGCGTCTCCGAGACGGAGTGTCCGTAGTAGACGTTTCCCCGGCACGGAGTGTCTGTTTGTGACGTCTCCCCGGCACGGAGTGTCTACTTGACGTTTCCCCGGCACGGAGTGTCTGCTTGATGTTTTCCTAGCACGGAGTGTCTGTTTGACGTTTCCCCGGCACGGAGTGTCTGCGTTGGACGTTTTCCCGATACGGAGTGTCTGCTTGTTGACGTGTCCCCGGCACGGAGTGTCTGTTTGTGACGTTTTCCCGGCACGGAGTGTCGCTGCTTGTTCGACTTGATCCCTGGCGCGGAGTGTCGTTGTTCGACTTGTCCCCGGCACGGAGTATCGCTGTTCGACTTGTCCCCGGCACGGAGTGTCGCCGATCGACTTGTCCCCGGCACGGAGTGTCGCTGATGTTCAACTTGTCCCCGGCACGGAGTGTCGCTGGTCGACTTGTCCCCGGCACGGAGTGTCGTTGTTCGACTTGTCCCCGGCACGGAGTGTCGCTGATGTTCGACTTATCCCCGGCACGGAGTGTCGCTGATTGACTTGTCCCCGGCACGGAGCGTCGCTGATGTTCGACTTGTCCCCGGCATGTAGTGTCGCTGATTGACTTGTCCCCGGCACGGAGCGTCGCTGATGTTCGACTTGTCCCCGGCACGGAGCGTCGCTGATGTTTGACTTGTCCCTAGCACGGAGTGTCACTGATCGACTTGTCCCCGGCACGGAGCGTCGCTGATGTTCGACTTGTCTCCGGCATGGAGCGTCGCTGATGTTCGACTTGTCCCCGGCACGGAGTGTCGCTGATCGACTTGTCCCTGGCATAGAGTGTCGCTGATCGACTTGTCCCTGGCACAGAGTGTCGCTGGTTGATTCCTAGTCGAAGCATAATTCCGACAGGGAAGGCAGATACGCCGAGGCGAAGCATGATTTCGACACGGGGTATATTCTGGGACGAAGCATGATTCCACCACAGAGGTTGTTGGTTTAATTTGGGTTGGCATTAACATCGCTATACTGGAATGTGGTACCAGAAGCGAATCACCATTTGCCATGAGAGGATTTGGGGATTTTTTTTTTGTCGGCATCTGCATTGCTGCACTGGAATAATGCCAGGAGCAACTCATCATTTGCCCCGGGAGGATTTGGGGATCTTTTTTGTCGGCATCTGCATTGCTGCACTGGAATAATGCCAGGAGCAACTCATCATTTGCCCCGGGTGAATTTGTAAATTGGTGGCTTAGGAGACAGGTTTAGATCCCTATCACCTAAGGCCTTTCAATTTTATGGGCCGTAAGGGTCCCATAAAAGCATTTTCTCCCTACGAGTCGAAAGGATCTCGTAGGTATATTTTCATCTCAGGAGTCGTGGGGACTCCTAAGTGTGTTGCTCCTTTGTGAGTCGTAAGGATCTCACGTGGGAATTTTCTCCTCACAAAGTCGAGAAGACTTTGCGAGTGCATTTCATCTCTTTTTCATGAGTTTGCCCCCTTTCGGGTTTTCACAAAATCGGCGGCACTCCTGCTGTTTTTACTAACGGAGCCCTTTCGGGTTTCATCCGTGCCCGTTTTTCTTGTGGACATATCTTTTTTCCATCGCCGGTGGGACTTTGAATGTGGTCCCGCCAGCAGGACTTAGGAAAGATTGGGATCGTTTTACGCCCATAGATTGTATACGGTTTTGCAGCATGTATAATCCAGACCGTAGGGCCGGAAAAAATTCGGGATGTTGTTGGCGTCTGCATCGCTGCACTAGAATATGGTACCAGGAGCGACTCATTATTAGCCGTTGGGGTATGGGATTTGGAATTTGGTTGGCGTCTGCATCGCTGCACTGGAATATGGTACAGGAGCGACTCATCATTCACCATTGGGGTATGGGATTTGGTTGGCATCTGCATCGCTGCACTGGAATATGGTACCAGGAGTGTCACATCATTCGCCGTTGGGGTATGGGATTTGGTTGGCGTCTGCATCGCTGCACTGGAATATGGTACCAGGAGCGACTCATCATTCGCCACTTGGGGATTTGGATTTTGGTTGGCGTCTGCATCGCTGCACTGGAATATGGTACCAGGAGCGACTCATCATTCGCCATTGGGGTATGGGATTTGGTTGGCGTCTGCATCGCTGCACTGGAATATGGTGGCGTCTGCATCGCTGCACTGGAATATGGCACAAGGAGCGACTCATCATTTGCCATTGGGGTATGGGATTTGGTTGGCGTCTGCATCGCTGCACTGGAATATGGCACCAGGAGCGACTCATCGTTCGTCATTGCCTATTGGGAAGCGATGGCTTAGGAGACAGGTTTAGATCCCTATCACCTAAGGCTTTTCAATTTTATGGGCCGTAAGGGTCCCATAAAAGCATTTTCTCCCTATGAGTCGTAAGGATCCTGTAGGTGCATTTTCTCCTTCGGAGACGTAAGGACCCCCAAGTGTGTTTTCCCTTTGTGAGTCGTAAGGATCCCACGAAAGTTTGTTCTCCTCATGTATCGTGAGGACACATGAGTGGGTGTTCCCAATGGACCATAATTCCAAGGGCGAAGACCGGCCGCTGGACTGGTGATTGCGGCGGGGTATGGATACGATGAGAATTATTTGAGCCCTTGGATTGTATACGGTAGTCAACTTGGGGACCAACCGTAGGGCTGGAAGAATTTTGGGAAATTATATTTTGGTTGGCGTCAGCATCGCTGCACTGGAATATGGTACTAGGAGCGACTCATCATTCGCCGTTCGGATTTGAATTTCGGACGGCGTCTGCATCGCTGCACTGGTACCAGGAGCAACTCATCATTCACCATTTTTTTATACCGCGATTGCTCTATCATTTCAGTTTTTCTTATTGTGAAGATCGCGATTGCCCTATCATTTCGGCTATTTATTCGCGGTTGCCCCACCTTTTCGGCTTTATTTTCATTTTTATTTCACTCGCTGATTTTTATTGCGAGTTGCCCTATCATTTCGGCTTTTTTTTTTATTTACACATTTTTTTTGTATATACACATTTTTTTATTTTTTTATTTTTTACATTCCCAGTTTAACGACTTAGAGGTCGACTGTTGCCAGTTTAATGACGTGGTGGTCGATTGTTTCCAGTTTAACGACGTGGTGGTCATCCGACGGGGAGCTTAGAGAAGATACCTGATTGAGCAGTTGTCAGGGGCACCGCTGGAGCTTGCCCGAGATACCTTATTACTTTGACGGTGTTGATGGCCTTGCCCCAGCTGGGGCCGAGGAAAGTCGTTCAAATGCCGACTTGCGTTTGAAGATGGCAACTGAAAATTGTTAACCCCCATACAAATAGAAACATGATTTCAGTATAGACAATCGATATGTATATTGATTGAGTTCACATAAACGTTTAACCCGAAATATGGAAGGAGAGATTTATCGCACGGGACGTGCCAGAATCTGTAGGGTGTTTTTCGTCACCCCATTGAGATGGGAATACGCATGCGCTTGTCAGGCGCATTACAAATTCCCCCTGCCTATGGTAAGCTGGGGTTTATTGATTGTGGGGCTCCGAATCTCCGGCAACCGCGGACTAAGATGCCGTTAATTACCCCTCGGTTTTGGAGCAAAAGAACCTTCGATTGACGGATTAAACTGGTCATGCGAACTCAATGTGCAGTGCGTTGGTGTGTATGTGTGTTTTTTTGTTTTGTTCCATTTATTAAAAAAATGATATATATATTTTTCTATATAATAAAAAAAACAAAAATAAATAAGTAAATAAATATTCAGAGATTTTTTTTATTTAATTTATTAATTTTTTTTAATTTTAAAATATTATTTATAATTTATTTTTTTGTTTAATATTTATTTATTTATTTTTAAATTAAAAAAAGGATTAAATAAAGAAAAGAAGGAAGAAAGAAGAAAAGAAAGAAACAAAAAGAATTTTAAAAAGCGGGGGGAGAACCTGGGCTCCCATTTAATGGGAGCCTCCTCTCACATGCTAGCATGTGAGGAGGGGGTCACTTGCTAGCATGTGACCCCTAGTATGTGAGGAGGGTCACATGCTAGCATGTGACCCCTCACATGCTGGGAGCAAAAGGTCTCCAGATTTTTTTTAATTTTTATATGGAGTTCAACTCCAAAAGATTTTAAATGGAGGTTAACTCCAAAAAAGGTTTTAAATGGAGTTTAACTCCGAAAAGATTTTTATTGCGGAGTTAAACTCCAAAAGAATTTTATTTGTGGAGTTAAACTCCGAAAGAATTTAAATGGAGTTGAACTCCGAAAGAATTTTTGTTGTGGAGTTGAACTCCGAAAGAATTTTTGTTGTGGAGTTGAACTCCGAAAGAATTTTTATAGTGGAGTTAAACTCCAAAATAGCATGTGAGGGTCACATGCTTTGAAAATTTGGAGACACTACTTATTGGGCGAAAGGGTCAAAATATTCACCGATCACAAAAACCTAAAGTATGTGTTCACACAGAAAGAGCTTAACATGAGGCAGCGTATATGGTTGGAGCTGATGGCTGACTACGATCTTGATCTTAAGTACCATCCGGAGAAAGTTAATGTAGTGCCGGATGTGCTTAGTCGGTTACCAGCAATTCGGATGTTGACTGCACAGAAGGAACTTATCGAAGATTTTCGGAGATTCGAGTTGGAGATCATGTTACCGCATTCTTCGGGACAATTGATACAGCTGCAAGTACAGTCGTCGTTGATCGATAATATTAAAGCAGCACAATCACAGGACCCAAGATTGCAGAAGTTTCAAGAACAGGTTGAACCTGGACTTCGAACGGACTTGTTGATTCATGAAGATGGTTCGTTGCGATATGGTAGCCGTTGGTGTGTGCCGAAAGGAGATATTAGTGAAGAAGTTATGAAGGAGGCGCACAGTTCCGCTTATTCCGTACATCCAGGAGGCATGAAGATGTACCGTGATCTACGACAGCATTTCTGGTGGGAAGGCATGAAAAGGGAGATTGCTCGCTTTGTAGAGAAGTGCTTGGTATGTCAGCAAGTTAAGGCTGAATATCAAAGGGTTGCTGGTTTATTGCAACCACTTCTGATTCCTCAATAGAAGTAGGAACATATAATCATGGATTTCGTGACAGCTTTACCGCGGAGTCCAAAGGGAAACAATGCAGTTTGGGTGATTGTTGATCGATTGACCAAGGCAGCTCATTTCATACCATTTCGAGTTGGTCAATCAACGGAAGCATTAGCAGAACGGTACATGTAGGAGATTGTGAGATTGCATGGTGTACCTGTAGGTATCGTGTCCGAACGTGACACCCGATTCTTATCGTACTTCTGGAGGAGTCTACAGGAAAGTTTGGGAACGCAATTGAAGTTTAGCACAGCTTATCATCCTCAGACAGATGTCCAGTCGGAGAAAACGATCCAAACTCTTGAAGACACGTTGAGAGCTTGCATGTTAGACTTCAAGGGTTCATGGGAGGATCATCTACACTTGGTGGAGTTTTCGTACAACAACAGTTTTCAGGCGACTATTCAGATGGCTCCATTCGAAGTATTGTATGGTCGCAAGTGTCGTTCACATGTTTGTTGGGACGATATTGGAGAACGAAGATTGTTGGGACCGTATTTGATCGTGCAAACCGTGGAGAAAGTTAGTACTATCCGGAATCATATGAAGGCAACACAAGATCGGCAGAAGAGTTGGGCCGATACATCGAGAAGACCTCTAGAGTTCGCTATTGGTGATCTTGTGTTCTTGAAGATATCACCGACTAGAGGAGTGATTCGTTTTGGGAGTCGATGCAAGCTTAGTCCTCGATTCGTGGGGCCTTTCGAGATTATGGAGCGTGTTGGAGAAGTGGCTTATCGATTGGCTTTACCACAATCTTTGGTGAATGTTCATGACGTGTTTCATGTATCTCAACTCCATAAATATGTTCGAGATGAAACACACGTGCTGGATCATTCGAAGCTGACTGTAAGAGATGATTTGACCTTTGAGGAACGACCGATGTCGATTGTTGATCGAAGAGAAAAGGTCTTTAAGAACAAGATTATCCCTCTCGTACTTGTTTCTTGGGGAAATCGCTCGCATGGAGAATCGACTTGGGAACGAGAAGACGAGATTCGACAGAAGTTTCCACATCTATTCTTATAGATTCATGTTTGTTTATCTTTTCTTGTCTTGGAAATTTTGAGGACGAAATATTTTGTTGTTGGGTATAATGTAACACCCTAGTTCATTTATACCAATTCTAGTATTTCCTTAATTATGGTATTTTCTTGATTTATTGTGTTTTAGGTGCGAATAGTGTAATTGGCATTTGTATTTGCATCCGACCCGACCCGCTTGGTTGAAATCTGTCTTGATTCATGTTTATGTTCTACCATGACTTGTTACATGGACTCGTGCACTTTCATTTATTTGTACATATTGCATACTTGTATTATATCTGGCATCTGCATTTCTTTAATATAACATTTAAAATCAAGTAAAATATTTTAAAAATACATTGCATGGCCTGCCTGCTACCCCTAACCCTGTCGTGGCATCCGCGCATCTTATTCTCGTCCCGTTCAGTGAAACGGACTCGTTTGGATGGCTACGTGCACGCTACGTGCATCCGTCCGTGGAGGTATGCATTTTTGTTACCCGGTTATCCAACTTTAATTTTGGTCGACATGTATATTTTTTGTATTTTAAAACTGAATTTTAGACCCGACCCGGGCATATTTTGGACTATATTTGTATTTACCAGAATATCAAATTTTATTTATATAATATTAATTTTATAAACGGATACAAATTAAAATTTAGTTAACTAATAAAAGATTTTTTTAAATTTAAATTTAAACTAATTTCCTAACAAACTAACAACCCATTTGTCTCTCTCTCGTGACTCTCTCTCTCTTCTCTGCATATATATATTTATATATATTTTATTTATTTATTTATTTTCTTTCCTTATTTAATACACAATCTCTTCTTCTTACTTCTTCTTCATTCTTCTTTCTTTTTCTTGATCTTGTTTCTTGATACCGGTGATCACCGCCGGAGCCGTGCTCGTCGCTGACGATCCGAGTGATCCAGTGAACGTATCTTACCTGTGTGATTACTCTCTTGCCTTGCCTGGACCTGTCCCGCGTGCCACGTGTACGTTGCGACGATTTACCGACGTCAGACGTGCCGTGCGTATCCGTCGCATGATTCGATCGAGGCAAGTTTACCTTGCTACATGCTATGTTACTATATTTACATCCATTTGAATAAATATAATACATCTATTTAAAATTATGCATCCCATGTTATAGTTTTACAGTTTTACGACGTCCGTTTGCATCCGTACAATTTATTTCGTATCTAGTGCATGCAAATTTATCTTGTTACATGCTAGACTACAATATATTGCACCCATTTGAATAATAACATTACATAATGTTTAGTTATGCATCCCACATTACCATTTTACAGTTTTACTGTTTTCGGATATCCGCATGCATCCATATCGTTATTTACATATCTAGTCGCATGCTAATTTATCTTACTACATGCTAGATATATCATTGTGCATCCATATGAGTAAAATGTTACCCGTTTATTATATTATACATCCATACTAAAGTTTTACTGTTTTTGGATACCTGTTTGCATCCATATTATTTAAAATATATATAACTGCATTTATAGATCATATTAATTCATGTTATTATTGTAGTAACACCCAATACTTAATATGTCCATCCCACTTAGTCTTGGAACTGTAAATGTAACCCTAATCAATATTTGTGCATCCATACCATTAATTATATATCTATTTGCATTCCATATCACATTATTTCATATTACTGTTACATTAACACCCCATGCTAGAAAATGTGTATCCTACATAGTAATGGAGCTATATTTGCAACCCCTAACAGTTATTCATACATCCATGTTTTATTGTGTATCCATACCATTAATTCTTTATATCCAGTTGCATGCCATGTCGTATTAATTCATAATATTGTTACAGTAATACCCCATGCTTGATATTGTGCATCCTACTTAGTCATGGTGTAACCCCTAGTGAATATTTATGCATCCATACTTTTATCGTGCATCCGTACTTGCTACAGTTTTATTATGAGCATCCGCTTGATACATGTGCACTATCTGTCATGACCTGTTGTATGTATATATTACTACTTGAAATGTTACCTGATCCTGTTTCTAATGCAGACAATCTTGACCTGCTATCCCTACGGACATAGCCTGTTGTCTATTTAGACTAACATGTACCTGCTTAATCCTGTGTTGGCATTAGCTCTAGATTTATCAATACCTGACTTGAACACATAACCTTGAGGGTATGGGGAAATCAAAAGTGTAAACTAAAGTGTAATTTAAAAGGGTATTACTTGATCCATGGTCCCGGGGGGTAACGGGACAGAGCCATTCGTGACTCTTACATCTTGATCCGTGGTCCCGGGGGGTAACGGGACAGAACATTCTTGGTTCACATATTCCTGATCCGTGGTCCCGGGGGGTAACGGGACATATCGTTTGAGTTACATGGAGGATTATATTAATTGATTTCAAACAAACTTTAGAATAGATAACCCAGTAGCACAGTTTAGATTGATCACTGCGCGTCACATATATTGATACACTTCACTGTTCTATATCCGTGTTTACTTATTACATTCATGTTACTGTTTTATAATTCATGCCTGTATATTCTACTACCCCTGATTATATTATTATTGATATTATGACGCACTGACGTTTGGGTTTTGCATGGCCCAGATCCTCTACCTTTGTCGCAGGCTGATCAGGAGTATTTCCGCCGTCAGGCCGAGCAGTGAGGATCCTGTTAGTATCCAGTTGGTTTAGTTATTTCCGTACCTTCCAGATTGTTATTGTTATTTGGATTTATTGCTTCCGCATATTATTTCTTGACTCGTTTATTCTGGCTCATGGACATGTACTAGATAGTTTATTTTATTTCTACTGTTCTTGATATCTCTAGACAGCCGTAATGTGACTGTGGAGGGATATTTCCTAGCCACAGGTAGCATGGTTGGCTCTGTCACATGCCGATCTTAGCGCACTCTGGGAAGCGGGGCGTGACAGGGTTTGTTTGGTATCAGAGCCATAGGATTTAGGTTAATCGGGTTTGATTCTTTTGTAGTTGGGTATTGGACCCAATACATGAATCGGAAAATCCGTAATTAGGAACATGTCGTGCCACATTGTTATCGTAATTCTTGAATCATATCTTTCTCTTGACCCCTGTCCTGACGATATGCAAACAACTTTGCATCTCGAGTTGAAATTCTTTTGGTTCCCCATTATTTCTTCCGTCATATTCCTTTGATTCTGATACTAGGATTTGGGCGACTTGAACGAAGTTATGTGATTATAACTATGAACTGCAGCATGGTTATAATACGGTACTCTATTTAAGTAACTTGGAGTCCTGGTCTTGTTTCATTTCTTTGTTTCATGGTCGTTTTATTACCTTGGTTCTCTCGGTTTCATTGCTTACCAGTTCATGTTTTGCATATTTCTTGGTGGCCGATACCGGCAATTATGAAGTTGTCTTGGGAATGGATTTTCTCGGCACTTTCCACGCTCACATTGATTGTAGGGCAAAGAAAGTGATTTTCCAGATTCCCGGACATCCGGAGTTTGTTTTCGCTGGAGGAAGCAGTTCTGTCGGGCCAGTCGAGTTTAGGGCTAGGCCGACAAACAGTGTTCTTTCGTCGATGGAAGTTGATAAGGAGGAAGCGCCAGCTGTAGTTCAAGAGTTCATGGACGTGTTCGAGGACATCTCGGGTTTACCGCCAAACGAGATGTGGAGTTCGCGGTGCAGCGCCGATCTCAAAGGCGTACTATCCGATGGCACAAGTGAAGTTGGAAAAAGTAAAGAAGCAGGTTACCGAATTGCTTGAGAAGGGTTGGATTCGCAGCAGCAATTCACCTTGGGGAGCTCCAGTTCTTCTAGTTAAGAGAAAGATGGCACAAGGAGAATGTGCATCGATTATCGAGAATTGAACCGGGTGACTATTAAGAACAAGTACCCGATCCCTCGCATTGGAGAATTATTCGAGCAACTCAGCGGCGCGAGGGTATTCTCGAAGCTGGATTTGCGATTCGGATATCATCAAGTTCGAGTTAAATCAGAAGATATTTGCAAGACTGCGTTCCGAACTCGATATGGACATTACGAGTATTTAGTGATGCCATTCGGAGTCATGAATGCACCGGCGTATTTATGGACTTGATGAACCGAATCTTTTCACCGTTCTTGGATCCAGCTGTAATTTTCGCTTTGAAGATTTGGAGACACTACTTATTGGGCGAAAGGGTCGAAGTATTCACCAATCAAAAAAGCCTAAAGTATGTGCTCACTCAGAAAGAGCTTAACATGAGGCAGCGTAGATGGTTGGAGCTGATAGCTGACTACGATCTTGATCTTAAGTACCATCCGGGAAAGTTAATGTAGTACCGGATGTGCTTAGTCGGTTACCAGCAATTCGGATGTTAACTGCACAGAAGGAACTTATCGAAGATTTTTGGAGATTCGAGTTGGAGATCGTGCTACCACATTCTTCGGGACAGTTGATGCAGCTGCAAGTACAGTCGTCGTTGATCAATAATATTAAAGCAGCACAGTCACAGGACCCAAGATTGCAGAAGTTTCGAGAACAGGTTGAAGCTGGACTTCGAACGGACTTGTTGATTTATGAAGATGGTTCGTTGCGATATGGTAGCCGTTGGTGTGTGCCGAAAGGAAATATTCGTGAAGAAGTTATGAAGGAGGCACACAATTTCACTTATTCCGTACATCCAGGAGGCACGAAGATGTACCGTGATCTACGACAACATTTCTGGTGGGAAGGCATGAAAAGGGAGATTGCTCGCTTTGTAGCAAAGTGCTTGGTGTGTCAGCAAGTTAAGGCTGAACATCAAAAGGTTGCTGGTTTATTGCAACCACTTCCGATTCCTCAATGGAAGTGGGAATATATAACCATGGATTTCGTGACAGCTTTACCGTGGAGTCCAAAGGGCGACAATGCAGTTTGGGTGATTGTTGATCGATTGACCAAGGCAGCTCAATTCATACCATTTCGAGTTGGTCAATCAACGGAAGCGTTAGCAGAACAGTACATGCAGGAGATTGTGAGATTGCATGGTGTACCTGTAAGTATCGTGTCCGAACGTGACACCTGATTCTTATCGCACTTCTGGAGGAGTTTACAGGAAAGTTTGGGAACGCGATTGAAGTTTAGCACAGCTTATCATCCTCATACATATGGCCAGTCGGAGAAAACGATCCAAACTCTTGAAGACGTGTTGAGAGCTTGCATGTTAAACTTCAAGGGTTCATGGGAGGATCATCTACATTTGGTGGAGTTTTCGTACAACAACAGTTTTCAGGCGACTATTCAGATGGCTCCATTC
This sequence comes from Agapanthus africanus, assembly GCA_030015575.1. NCBI lineage: Eukaryota > Viridiplantae > Streptophyta > Magnoliopsida > Asparagales > Amaryllidaceae > Agapanthus > Agapanthus africanus. The sequence goes on along the minus strand of CM057347.1, from coordinate 526,806,765 downwards.
GAAGCATTGTATGGTCGCAAGTGTCGTTCACATGTTTGTTGGGACGATATTGGAGAACGAAGATTGTTGGGACCGTATTTGATCATGCAAACCGTGGAGAAAGTTAGTACTATCCGGAATCATATGAAGGCAGCACAAGATCGGCAGAAGAGTTAGGCCGATACATCGAGAAGACCTTTAGAGTTCGCTGTTGGTGATCTTGTGTTCTTGAAGATATCACCGACTAGAGGAGTGATTCGTTTTGGGATTCGAGGTAAGCTTAGTCCTCGATTCGTAGGGCCTTTCGAGATTATGGAGCGTGTTGGAGAAATGGATTATCTATTGGTTTTACCACAATCTTTGGCGAATGTTCATGACGTGTTTCATGTATCTCAATTCCGTAAGTATGTTCGAGATGAAACACACGTGCTGGATCATTCGGAGCTGACTGTAAGAGAGGATTTAACCTTTGAGGAACGACCGATGTCGATTGTTGATCGAAGAGAAAAGGTCTTTAAGAACAAGATTATCCCTCTCGTACTTGTTCCTTGGGGAAATCGCTCGCATGGAGATTCGACTTGGGAACGAGAAGACGAGATTCGACAGAAATTTCCACATCTATTCTTGTAGATTCATGTTTGTTTATCTTTTCTTGTCTTGGGAATTTCGATGACCAAATTTTTTGTTGTTGGGTATAATGTAACACCCTAGTTCATTTATACCAATTCTAGTATTTCCTTAATTATGGTATTTTCTTAATTTATTGTGTTTTGGGTGCGAATAGTGTAATTAGCATTTGTATTTGCATCCGACCCGATCCGCTTGGTTGAAACCTGTCTTGATTCATGTTTATGTTCTACCCTGACTTGTTGCATGGACTCGTGCACTTTCATTTATTTGTACATATTGCATACTGGCATTATATCTGGCATCTGCATTTCTTTAATATAACATTTAAAGTCAAGTAAAATATTTTAAAAATACATTGCATGGCCTGCCTGCTACCCCTAACCCTGTCGTGGCATCCGCGCATCTTGTTGTCACGCCCCGCTTCCCGGTATACGGCGCAGGGGATGGGACGAGGCCGCTACGTATATACTCAGAAGTACATACACTAAGCGTATTTAAGCAATATAAAGTAAATACACAAGAGACAAAAGATATGAACTGAACAGCAACTTTATTTATTAACATTCGTTTGTACAATGCATGGAAAAGTAAATACATGGAATAAAGCGATGCCTAAACAATGGCATAACAGAAATGAAAAAAATACTGAAATGGAAAGGTGTACAATGAACTAGAGCTCGAGGTCTTCACTGAACTGGTCCAAGTCTTCAGCTCTTGGCTCCGTCTCTAGAAGGTCCGAAACATCTGACGACGTTCAAAGAAGAAAGAAGGAGAATGTCGTCAGCGGGCAAATCGCTCGGTAAGTTCCAAAGAGAAGAAATAGAATAGACAGAGAGTAAGAGAGAGAGAGAGTAGCTTTTATAGTTGTATTATATTATTATATTGTTAATGCTATTGTTATCGTAAGTTCAAGGGTGAATGTCAACTAATCTCAAGAGTGTTCTCAAACCCAACATGCTGTAATTCAGGGGTAGGGAACCACGGGCCCAAATGATATGTTAGTAGCGGGACTTCGACCGTCGTCGAAGTATTCCAAACTCAATAGGCCATAGTCCAGGAGCATGGAAACACGGGCCCTCATAATTGCTTACTTGTGTTAGTAGACATGGATTCATGATCTAGGGGGACTCTTGAGATTATGTTGGATTCACGAATGAACTACCCCAATACCCCGTGTAGTTATTGTATTGATAGTATTGTGTTGCATTGTAATGTCTTGTAAATTGAATTGTATAATTGGGTGACTTGCCGAAACCATGATATCAGTAAACAGATGTAACTGTAGAATCATGTAAACTGGATGTAAACTGGAGATCATGTAAATGGAATGTATATCCATGGTTCGGTTCAGTCAAGTTGTATAGATCGATAATTGGATTCATGGATTCATGTTGAATTATAATATTGAAAATTGTAGATTGTAGATTGTAAACTGTAGACTGTAGATTGTACTTGAATCATATTCAAGTCAGATTATAATGAGACTCGAACTGAGTCCGAAAATTAGCAAAGTAACTTGAAATCCTGAATGCTTTTATTAATTTGTCTACCTTAGATAGGAAAGCATCCACTTCTCCGGCTCCCTGAGGCTCAAGAGATTGATCCCGCTCAAATCTATGTTTACTAGGGTCCTTAGAGTAATTTATAGAACTTGAGGGGGTTTTATGTAAAAATACTTTTATATACTTTTCAAAATACACCCCAAGTATTTATTATTCGTCTTTAGAGTTGCAATAAATGTAAATTTTATATTGTGATATTTCTAGTGAAAATATCCTATTTCCATAATAAAAGGTGTTTATTTGTAATATTGGTATTGTATGGAATTCATGGTATTTTAGTGTAAAATTGATTCTTGTGATATTGTAGAAAATGTGGAATATTTATAATACTTCAAAAATAGATATGTTTATGTTACATATACATATATTTATATGAAAATAATTTTTTTATATATATATAATATTTTAGAAATCTCGTTTTCTTAAGATGTCGTATTTTAAATCTTTCGAGACCGAATACTCCTTGCGGAGGTCTGAATCTCGCACTACTAAGCCCGAGGATGTGCGATAATCCGCACCATCCCGAACGGGTTCCTCAAAATGGGTTGTAGCGGCGCTTTGCAAAGATTGTAAAATACTGAATCCTTTAGAAAACGGTTTTATGAAGTAAATGGTATTTATTTGTAAAGATGTCAATTTTCCGTATTCTATGTTCTAGGGTCTCCTAAGTCAACTAGACTATTCCTAACTGGTCCAAAACGACAAGTTGTGAGATGCCTCAAATCGCCTCTTCACCGCCAATTGTGGCCAGGTAAGTACAAGCGAAGAAAGGAGGGATCCGCTCACGAATCACCGTGAGACGGGCCTTTTATAGTTACCTTTCTCACTTGCCTAACATAGACACCACAAAGTCAGGTTTAGATAAACGACTGATGTCCACAATCGTATTCTATTTTCATAATAAGTGGTATTTATTTAAAAAGTGTATCATTACTAAATATTTTAGAAATGGTTTTATTAAGTAAAGGGTATTTAAATGAAAATGTTTGTTTTCCCGTATTCTGAATTCTCGAGGGTATCGTGTTATGTTGCATATGAGTGTGTGAGGAGGTAGGTCGTTACCTCGTGATCTAGTTAAAGGTATAGCAAGTTTAATGGAATTAAATGTAGAATTGAAACAATGTGGTATTTAAGTGAAAATATACGATAACTTGAAATAGCCATCATTTCATGTAATGAAACTTGATCAATTTGGTTGGTTAGTGTTTAATAGTCAACATGAGAGAGTTTAAGTATGATTGTATTAACGAGAAGTGAAGTTTTATAAGAAACCGAATCGGAAATCGAATTTGTTTCGATTCCGTCGGGTTTTATAAATCCGTATTTTTAGACAAAAGAGATAGGTAGAAATTGGTACTTACTGGTTTTAGAACACACAAGAGGGTGAGAGGGAAGTAGTGGAATCACCGATGTGTTGCGTCGTCGCCGGTATTTTCTAAAACGATCGCCGGAAGTTCCGCCGGGAATTCGTCGGAGATTCGCCTCGAGCTCATTTTCAAAGTGTACAAGATTCTTGGAAATTTTCAGAGAGTTGGCTCAGAATTTTAGGGTGAGAGGGTAGAGGGTAGGGGGTGTATTTATAGGGTTAGGCTAGGATTAGGGTAGATGAAGTGTTTTTAATAAAAAATGTAAAAATATATGTTAAAATGCATTAAAAAAAATGGAGTAAAAAGGACTTTATGGCTTCTCTGGAACCGATCTAAATAAATAGAGTATACAGGGGGGTAGGGGAGGCCAAGAGTCAAATTTTTTGTGTTGACGACTCGGTTGTCCGGCCCGAGTCGGGCCGAGTCGCCAGGTCGGGAGGTGGGGGTCTCGAGATGTAGGCTCTGGTACTTTCAGTTTTTAAAGTGTAGTGGGAAAATCTGGAGTTATCATGTGTGGACTGTTGGGCTTCCCTAAAATTTAAAACAAAATAAATATTAAAAATAATGTGGGGCATGGGATTTGAACTCTGGTGGCTTGGTTCAGCAATGCAAGGTATTACCAATGAGCTATAAGCTCTTTCTTGTAATTAAATTGCTAATTAATTACTTAAATCTTGTGCTCAGACAATAAATACCCATTTATGGATTTTTTTTAAAAAAATATTTTGAAAAAATTTGTATAGGAAATTTGGGGTTATTACACTTATTCTCGTCCCGTTCAGTGAAACGGGCTCGTTTGGATGGCTATGTGCACGCTACGTGCATCCGTCCGTGGGGGTATGCATTTTCGTTATCCGGATATCCAACTTTAATTTTGGTCGACATGTATATTTTTCGTATTTTAAAACTGAATTTTAGATCCAACCCGGGCATGTTTTGGACTATATTTGTATTTACGAGAATATCAAATTTTATTTATATAATATTAATTTTATAAACTGATACAAATTAAAATTTAGTTAAGTAATAAAAGATTTTTTTAAATTTAAATCTAAACTAATTTCCAAACAAACTAACAACCCTTTTATCTCTCTCTCTCGTGACTCTCTCTCTCCCCTCTGCATATATATATTTATATATATATTTTTTTCTTTCCTTATTTAATACACAAGCTCTTCTTCTTATTTCTTCTTCTTCTTTCTTCTTTCTTTTTCTTGATCTTGTTTCTTGATTTCGGTGATCACCGCCGGAGCCGTGCTCGTCATTGACGATCGGAGTGATCTAGTGAACATACATTGCCTGTGTGATCACCCTCTTGCCTTGCCTGGACCCGTCCCGCGTGTCGCGTGTGCATTGCGACGATTTACCGACGTCGGACGTGTCGTGCGTATCCGTCGTGTGATTCGATCGAGGCAAGTTTACCTTGCTACATGCTATGTTACTATATTTACATCCATTTGAATAAATATAATACTTGTATTTAAAATTATGCATCCCATGTTATAGTTTTACAGTTTTACGACGTCCGTTTGCATCCGTACAATTTATTTCGTATCAGGTGCATGCAAATTTATCTTGTTACATGCTAGACTACAATATATTGCACCCATTTGAATAATAACATCACACAATGTTTAGTTATGCATCCCACATTACCATTTTACAGTTTTACTGTTTCAGATATCTATATGCATCTATATCGTTATTTACATATCTAGTCGCATGCTGATTCATCTTGCTACATGCTAGGTATATCATTCTGCATCCATATGAGTAAAATGTTACTCGTTTATTATATTATACATCCATACTAAAGTTTTAATGTTTTCGGATACCCGTTTGCATTCATATCATTTAAAATATATATAACTGTATCTATAGATCATATTAATTCATGTTATTATTGTAGTAACACCCCATGCTCAATATGTGCATCCCACTTAGTCTTGGAACTTGTAACAACCCAAATTTTTCTATACCAAATATTTTTTTCAAATATTTTTTTTCAAAAATCCACAAAGGGATATTTTAGCCTGAGCACAAGATATAGGTAATTATTTTGTTTTTAATTACAAACTACAAGAATGTAATAACTCCATTTTTAGTGTACAAGAAATTACTTTAAATTTAATGTATACTAAGAGTATTTATTCTTGCTGCTATCAGTTTAAGTAATTAAATACCACAATAATTACAAGAAGGAGCTTGTAGCTCATTGGTAATACCTTGCACTGCTGAACCAAGCCACCAGAGTTCAAATCCCATGCCCCACATTATTTTTATATTATTTTGTTTTATTTTTTTTGGAAATTCAACAGTCAAACAACCATAACTCTCAAAATTTATACTGCACATAAAAAGTTAAATATACCATAAATCCCCCCAGGTGAAACCCCACCCGACGAGCCTTCGACTCGGCCGGCGCCGCCGGCCGGACGGCCGAGTCGTCAACACGGAATTTTTCCGTGTTGACTTGGTCTCCCCCCCTGTATACACTAAATTCTCAGATCGGTTATCAAATGCTCATTAAACCCCTTTTACTCCTAATTTTAATGAATTTTAATGAATTTTTATATTTTTAATAATTTTTTTAATTAAAACCCTAACCCTAGCCTAGCCCTATATAAACACCCCTACCCTCTACCCTTTCACCCTATATTCCTAAGTCTACTCTTCCAAAATCTCAAGAGAACTCGGTACGTTAGAAAAAGAGCGAAAGGCGAAGCGCTGCCGAAATCGAACACGAATTCCGGCGATCGTACTAGGACCCTTCACGACGTTTCGACGCACTGACAACCCACTACCTTCCTAGCACTCTCTAGCTCGTCCAATACCGTAAGTCCCACTCTTTCTATCTTTCTTTTCTTTTAAGGAAAATACGACTTTTTAAGACCCGACGGAAATCAGAACAAACCGATTTCCGATTCGGTTTTTCTATCAAAACTCACTTGTCACTAATTCCATAATGCTTAAACATATTCATGTTGACTACTAATCACTTAAAAATCAATTTGGATAAAGTTTCTCACATGAAATGATAACTTTTGCAGAATACCGTATTTTCGCACTTAAATACCACCATGTTTAGTTTATCATGTTTAACCCCTAAACTTGACTATACCTTAAAATAGATCACGAGGTAATGATCTACCTCCTCACACACTCATATGTAATCATAACACGCTACCTTGAAAACTTAAAATACGATAATACAAGACTTTACATTAAAATACCATTTTCTTTATAAACCTTTTCTGAAAGTTCTAAGTTGTATACAATTTTTAAAACAAAATCTCTTAATAGGAAAATTACGATATGTTATGGACATCGATTGTTTATCTAAACCTGACTTTCTTGTGTCTAGGCTAGGCAAGTGAGCTTAGATAACTTTAAAAGGCCCGTCTCACGATTCGTGAGCGGATCCCTCCTTCCTCACTTGTACTTACCTGGCCACAATTGGCGGTGAAGAGTCGATTTGAGGCTTCTAATGACTTATCGTTTAGACCATTTAGAAATATGTTAGTTGGCTTAGGAAACCCTAGAATCTAAAATACGGAAATTTACACCCTTTTACAAATAAATACCTTATTTTATAAAACCGTTTTCTAAATGATTAGTATTTACTAAATCTTTGCAAAGCGCCACTACAACCCACCTTTGGGGAAATCGTTAGGGATAGTACGGTTTATCGTGCACCCTCGAGCTTAGTAGTGCGAGATTCAGACCTCCGCAAGAAGCATTCGGTCTCGAAAGGTTTAAAATACGACATTTAAGAAAAATGAGATTTTTGTAAAATAAAATATTTATTTAAAATTATTCTTGTATTAACATATGTATAATTATCATTTAAACGCCTATTTTGTTATAAGATAAACTTTCCACATTTTCCTAAAAAATTACAAGATTAAAAGTTACATTAAAATACCATGAATTTCAAATAAATCAATATTATAGATTAATACCTTTATTAGGATATATTCACTAGAAATAACACAAATAAAATTCACACTCATTATAACTATAAAGACGAATAATAAATACTTGAGGTGTATCTTGAAAACTATACAAAAGTATTTTTACATAAAACCCCCTCAAGTTTTATAAATTACAATAAAGACCCTAACAATTATAGAATTTCAAATTACATTTTTTTTAGTCTGACTCGGGTTTGAGTCTGATTATTTCTGACTTGAATATGATTCAAGTCAATCTATATTCTTTACTATTCCAACTCAATATGAATACATGAATTCCAGAATCCAGTTAATAATCTATACATTTTGACTGAATCAAACCATGGATATACATCCATTATTCCGTTATTCCATTTACCTGATATTGCAGTTACAATCCGTTTACTGGTATCATGGTTTTGGTCAGTCATCCAACGTACACAATACAATACAACAATACAACCAAAACACTACAGGGTTTAAGGGGTAGATTGGTACGGAATATGTTAAAGGTGGCACGAGGTGGTCACTTAAGACGTAATTACATCCATGCCGTTGTTCCGTGGTGTTATCGACGGAGTCTTGTACTACAGGTTACCAAGGTCCCCGGTGTAAGTGGGACTCCCCTCGTATACACTGGCATCTTCTGTACCAGGCTACAAACAACAACGTTAATACAATATTACAATATTATAATACAACATTAAAAGCTCTCTCTCTCTCTCTTTCTTACTTTCTGTCTATTTCTCCCTTATCTTTGGGACTTATCGAGCGACCTGTTCGCTGACGACATTCTATTTCTTTGTTCTTTGAATGTCGTCAGGTGCTTTGGACCCAGCAGAGATCGAGCCCACCGGAGAAGATTTGAAGCAGTTTCAGGAAGACCCCGAGCTCTAGATATTGTACCTTGTTCTAGTCAGTGTTTTCATTTCCTGTTATGCCATTGTTTAGGCATCGCTTTTCATTCCAGTTATATTTTATTTTCAAGCATTGTACAAAAGAATGTTATTAATAAAGTTGGTGTTATTCTATATCTCTTGTCTCTTGTGATTTACTTTTATATTGCTTAGATACGCTTAGCGTATGTACTTCTGAGTATATACGTAGCGGGCCTCGTCGCGTTCCCTTCGCCGTACACTAGGAAGCGGGGCGTGACAGAACTGTAAATGTAACCCTAATCAATGTTTGTTCATCCATACCATTAATTATATATCTATTTGCATTCCATGTCACGTTATTTCATATTACTGTTACATTAACACCCCATGCTAGAAAATGTGTATCCTACATAGTAATGGAGCTATATTTGCAACCCCTAACAGTTATTCATGCATCCATGTTTTATTGTGTATCCATACCATTAATTCTTTATATCCAGTTGCATGCCATGTCGTATTAATTCATAATATTGTTACAGTAATACCCCATGCTTGATATTGTGCATCCTACTTAGTCATAGTGTAACCCCTAGTAAATATTTATGCATCCATACTTTTATCGTGCATCCGTACTTGCTACAGTTTTATTATGAGCATCCGCTTGATACATGTGCACTACCTGTCATGACCTGATGTATGTATATATTACTACTTGACATGTTACCTGATCCTGTTTCTAATGCCGACAATCTTGACCTGTTGTTCCTACAGACATATCCTGTTGTCTATTTAGACAAACCTGTACCTGCTTGATCCTGTGTTGGCATTAGCTCCAGATTTATCAATACCTGGCTTGAACACATAATCTTGGGGGTATGGGGAAATCAAAAGTGTAAACTAAAGTGTAACTTAAAAGGGTATTACTTGATCCGTGGTCCCGGGGGGTAACGGGACAGAGCCATTCGTGACTCTTACATCTTGATCCGTGGTCCCGCGGGGTAACGGGACAGAACCATTCTTGGTTCACATATTTCCGATCCATGGTCCCGGGGGGTAACGGGACATATCGTTTGAGTTAC